>BPVZ01000047.1:1340731-1365285 GCA_020521535.1 Rubroshorea leprosula
TAGGATAGTCTTCGAGGGAACGATATCTTACTCATCTTATACTGCATAATCGATTAGGTTCACTTGCCTAAAATTAGTGCGTATTTGGTGCATCATGCTCCTAGGCAGTGGAAAGCAGTCTTTGGAATGTCCTCTTCTGTTATGAAAATCTAGTTGTATTCACTGTGGCGATCCATAAATGATAGAATTCGATGGTGAGCTGCACCATCCACCAGCAAATCTGCAATGAGCACAGGATATTCATTTTTTGATGTTGCCACATTCAAATTTCTGAAGTCCACATAGATTCTTAGCTTGCCATTAATTTTCACCACTAGAACCGCATTAGATAACCACTCAACATATCTAGAAATTCTAATGAAACCAACATTTAGCAGCCGCTTGATCTCGTCTTTAACTTTTAAAGTGACTTCTGGAGACATTCGTCTAGGTGGTTATTGTTTGAAAGGTTTAAAGTCTTCTTTGATTATGTCACGCCCCAAAACCAGGAGTGAAACAAACGCCGTGTACTTGTGAATGGGCCCCATAAATGCACAATGCTCGGAACCTACTGTGTTCATAATTACCAAAAATTTACTAGTCAAGATGTACAAAAGTTTATAAGATAGTCACGGCTATAACCAAGGGAAACTCAGTATACAAAAAAAATGATTAATCATTTCACATCTATGACAAGCATGTGTGGCTAACGGCCTAAATCCAAAAAGGATCTAAGTCCAAAATATTGACCAGCCTTCTAGCTCGTCACTCTCCCTGGTTAACCGTGCCTCGAGTCTCACTTCCTGAAATGGTGGACAAGGAAAACTATGAGATAAGATATCTTAGTAAGTAAAAATATGAATAGCTCGTGAGTAAAATTTAAGCATGCCTGATAAACAATTTAGCGTAACAAAACATTCAACAATAAACCGTTAATGTAGAATAAGATTCAATAGTAGTGTCATTTATAGGTCATGGCCAGTGTTTAACAAACTCCCACTGGCAGACGTCAGTAATCATGACTATATTAGAGGTAAAACCATGCATGATTTACAGGAAAATCCGTAATTCATAATTAATCTCAAATTTCAAGAATAAACCAGAAAAATTCCATGTGGGCATGCTCAACCCCAAAAAATAATAAAAATTTTCATTTTCATTCTAATCAGGCTCAGGTGCTAATAAAGTCAATTTAAACCTTGCCACCATCTCAAAACAATTTAAAATATGCTTTTACTTTGTAATCGAAGGGCGTTACCATAATTTACTTACCTCAATCGCATAACACAAAAAATTCACTCTAAGTGCTAAGGTGACAGAATAATCAAGAACATAACCAAAATATTCCAAAATTAATAACCATATGACCAGACATCTCAATTTTATTCTCAATATAAACTAAACATTTAAACTTTCTTATTGTTGCTGGTCATTAATCGTATAAGGAAATCTTATTTATTTATTTATCCTTATTTTTCTTTTATCCGAAATTTGAGCACAAAAATCAGATTGTGCATTTATATATATGTACATAAACACACATATACAAAATTCTCCGAATTCACAAACCACATTGAGGAACTGGCTTTGGCAAAATAATAGCTAATTCACGGGATTTTTCTCTAGAACCTCACAGCAGCCAATTAATACCCAATCACATAAATTCTACATGAATTAAGCTTAAATTTGTTCTAATTGCTACCAGAATTCATCCCCTATTTCAGCAAAAATTCGGACAGCATAAGGGCGGCAATTAATGGATAATTTCAGCAACCAATGGGTAATTTTGGACTTAGAAGGAGCTGTCACATACCAAAAAATTCAGCAAGCAAAGATCGAAGCTGGCAGGTTGGGGAAGCCAACAGAAATTAAGGGAGAATTTAGGGGATCTACCGGAAATTGGGAGAAACCAAAAGAAATTAGAGTAAACACAAGCCAAATCATGGGAGAAAAGAGGGATTAGTGGCTGTTTCCTTACCAAAAACCTGAAAAATTCACACCCACACAGCCAAAAGCAGTGGACGGAGGGGGAAGGAACAAGCAGATTTAAAATTTTTCTGCAGGGGGAAGATTTCTAAGTTCTAAATCAAGCTTTTACCGTTCTCAAGAGGGTGGGTGTTGTCGGCGGCTTGGGGCCTCTTGTTTCACTGCAGGGGAGAAGAAGAAGAGCAGAAACGCGTAGCTGAGGAAGAAAGAAAGAAGAAAAAAAATCAATTGATCCTTATCCTAATTCTTTTCTCTTTTAAGTCCCTCAAATTTGAAAATTTTATGATTAAGCTCAATAATATTATTTTCTCACAATTAGGTCCCTAGCTCACACTCAATTGTTCTAGGAATTTTTGGGGTATTATAGATTAGCAATCTGTGCTCTGCCAGATTTCTGTTCAGACCTAGCATTTTAGAATAATCCCAAGCAAAACAAACCTTGTATTCACGCAAAATATTAATAGTTTTATCATGCAAACACAGCTCAAGAAAACTGCTAATAAAAGTAAAATTTTAATTTGCCTCAATACCATGTACCTCCTCCAAGGGATCTTGTACTTCTACCTTCAAATCATCGAGTTTTGCTGGTGCCAAATCTAATTCCTCCAGAGTTATATGATCTTTTGAGTCCTCCTTTTTTCCTTTATAAACTACCTCAAATCTATCTACACAGATCCGCTTTTCTACAAGGTAAGCTGCTAATTTCCTTTTAATTTCTTCCATGGCCTCCTTTTTCTAGTGCTTAATGTGATCCTTCTTCATGGAATTTCTTTAATTTCAAGCTCTTTCCTCGACCCAAAAAGAACAATTACTGTAGGTCAAAGAAGTTCATCACAGACCTCTTTCAAAATTTGTCTGTCCAATGTAGATCTGGTGTATGTAGTAATTCCAGAAGGTCTGTCATAGCAATCCATCCCAAAGAAATGAATAGTCCCAATATCTTCATCATAATAATGAGCTTCCACTGCATTGGTATTTGCCACAAATGGCTTAACATCTGCTATCACGACCTCAATTTTGCCATTGTTCCAAAATATCAATTTTTGGTGCAAAGTTGAAGGAACGCACTAGCTGGAATGTATCTAATCTCTCCCAAGTAATGCATTATAAGTGGCAATGATGTCAACCACAAAGAATGCATACATGAGAGTTCTATTTCCAACAGTGAGTTCTACTGGCAAAACTCACCTTAAGCGATTTACCCCACCAGTAAAGTCACTGATTTTCACTTTTATCTCCATTAAAGCACCCAAAGATTTGCCAATTTTGTGCAGCACATAGGTTGGCAAAACATTGACAGTTGCTCCATTATCAACCAAAACTCGATTTATTGGCATACCATCCAAATCTGCATGAATGTATAATGGCCTAATATGTCTGTCCATTCTTTCTTTTGACTCTTCAAAAATGATTTCATTTGTTGAATACACACCTCCATCTTCCTTAGTTGGGATCTCAATGATTCCTCCTTCCTTGGTCTGATCTATCTGCTCACAGATTGTAGATTCTGACTATTCTCTAGCTTGAGATACCAAAGGAAGAGTGATCACCAAACAAGATAGATTTACAGAAAACTCACAAAAATGAACTACATTTGATGAACTTTCCGCTTTATCTGACACATCAAACTTCGCCTTTAAACCAATTGCTTCATTTGATTCCATTGTTAGAACTTGAGGCGATGTTGGACTTCTGGGTGGTTGATTCTTTTTTGGATAAGTTTGACTAGATGTGCTTCCTTTTCTTTACGAACCCACACTGATTTCCTTTTTGCTGGAAGCGGTTGAGTCTGATCTGCCATGCCCCCCAAGTTTGCAATATGCTGTCAGTGTCTCTCTGCTGCCTTTTTGCATTGTAAGTGCCTCTTCAAGGTCCTTAGACTTTGAACCTTAGGAAATTTTGGATGAACCACACATTCCCACCATTTGTTTGGAGATATGGGTGGTGGTTTCATCATTCTAGGCTTTTTTGCGTGTCCAGATATCACAGTTCCCTGATCTGTATTATTTTTCTGTTGAATTGGGCCATGCCCCCCATGTCTTCTCCTTCGGGATGAGTCTGATCTAATCTGATTTTTACGGACCCTTGCCTCCTCAATGACCCACCTCAGATCATCAGTTGCAAATCTGTGCCTAGAGTATTGCTGATTTCTGTCTTTAGTAATGCTCTTGAGATCTGCTACGTTCACCCCAACAGACATGCTAAGGAATGGATCTGCATCAACTCCCATATTTTCTTTGGCCTTATCTGGAAAACACAGAATTCCCTTGTCGACTTTGTCTTGCAAAACATTCCAAAAAATAACAGAATCATTAGTAGAGGGTTTCCAAGAATTGTGATACTTGCAATATTCTTTACTTCCAATTTTGCCAACCGTTGGGATTTTATGCCCCGGCAGCAACTTAATTAGGCCACTCTTTTTAAGCTTGTCAAAAATTTCATTAGTCTTTGAAATATCAAAAGTATATCACTTTCCAGCCTTGTCGACATAACTCTTTACTGTTTTGTTAGTCTGTTGGGCCACTTTAATCAAATCTGGGCAAACAACGGACTTGTTTGCCACCACTTCTGCCATTTCCAGGTCACAGTTAGCACCACCATAGTAAGTCCTATGAGATGCAAATTTCCTTTGTGTGTCATCTCGTAATAAATTTTCGTAACGAGTCACCTTGTAAGACAACTCAAAGAAATCACGAAACTACATTCCCTCAAACTTTTTCCTCAACTTGATGTTCAGACCATTTTGTGCCAGCTTAACAAACTCCTGTTCTGGCAAGGCAACTCTGCACTTAAGTCTGGCCTTCCAAAATCTGGCAAGAAAGGCCTCAGATGTTTCTCCAAGTCACTGCACCAAATGAGATAAGTCTGCCATGGACACTACTGGCTCATTATGGTAAAACTGGATATGGAACAGATCTTCCATTTGCCTCCAAGTATAAACTGAATTATGTGGCAGACTTAAATACCAAGTGAGAGCTGTACTAGTTAAAGAGCTGGGAAAAAGTCTAAACTTTAGATTATCATCACCAAAGGCCTCGCCACACTGAATCATGAAGCGGCCTATGTGTTCAGTTGTATAATCATCTCCAGAAAATAAAGCGAATTCTGGAACCTTGAATCCCCTTGGAAAAAGATTCTCTTGGTCTATAAAATCTAGATATGGTTTTTTGTAAGTTGGTCTGACTAGAGGCCTTAAAACTGAACCATAAGCCTCTTATGTTGTACCTATGGTTTTGATGATTACAAAACACATTTGAGTGACTAATTGATTTATTTAAGTGTGTAGTTAAATTGCCAATATACTGCAAAGTAAGCAAAATGAGATTGCATTAAAAAGGGCTCAAAGGGTAAAAATATGCAGAGAACAGGTTTAAGAAAATTGCAGCCGGCTTTGGGAAGCAAAAATGCAAAGAACCGGCTGCAGATTTTGTTGAGCTGGTTCTACAGGCCAGAAATTCAACTGCTGTTTTAGCACACGCGGAAAATGGAAGCAGAGCCGGCTCCCACTTTGTAGTCGGCTGTGAGGGTGCATTTAATGCACAACGGTCGAGTTATTTGAAGATTATTTAATATTTTTAAAGTTAGAATTCTAAAGCCGGCTCTAGGCTTTGCAGTCGACTGTGGAAGAAAACGGAATGTGCAGGAATTCCGCAAAGCCGGTTGCAGAAATGGTGAGTCGACTGTACAGAGCCGGCTCTTTTGACAATCCTACAACTCAAGCTTTGCGTCCTGCAGGGCGTTTAATGACCCCCCAACGGCTAGAAACTGCTATATTCGAGCAAGGGATTATAAATATGGTTGGTAACATATCTGAAGAAGTTAGGAGAGCATTATATTGAATATCTTTACCTACCAACTTGTGCTTTAACTAGAGATTTTGATCTTTGAGAGATCTTTGTTTGTAATCCTCTTCTTGTGATATTAGTGAGTGATCTTGGGGGTGTGTTGATTCCTTCAAGAGTGATCTGTAGAGAGGATCTTTGGGGTTTAAGTGTAAAGGGGTGAGATTTGAGAAAAACACCCTTCTTCTTATAAAAGGATTGAATGGCTCCTTTAAGCCACCCTTGTTGTTGTTAGTGGAGAGTGTGGAGGAAATCCTTGGTGAGTGAAGCCAAGGTAGAGGACTAGGTTCCAAGTGGTTGGACCGAACCTCTATAAAATCATTGAGCAAGCGTTTCTTCTCTACTCTCTTTATTTTTGGTTTTGTGGTTGCAAAAAGGGGAGAATTTTTGGAACTCCAATTCACCCCCCTCTTGGAGTACATTGAGTCAACATCTTACACCAGATCAAGGATTTAATCATGATTGATGTACTGCCTTGGCAAACCTTGAAGATTTTGTTGCATTGGTGGCACATAAGGTTGGAGCTCCCTTAGTGAAGGTGCATTATACTGTGGGTGTCCTCCATTTGGTTGGCGGTGAAGTGGCAGATATCTGGGCTGTTGGGGATTGCCTAGCTCTGCTGCATGTGGTACAACCTCAACAAGTTCTGGCTGCACTGGTCCACCTTTTGCTTGCTGATTTTGGGGAGGTGGCTATGGCAGATTAATTTGCCCCCCAAGTGCTGGAGCTGGAATATTTTGATTTTGCCTTTGAAGAACTGTTGCTTGTGTTTGAGGTTCAATTCTAGCACGTCGAAATGCTTCTTGCATTTGTTCTGTTTCAGCTTGAAAAGCTCTCAAATTTTCTGCATTTTACTCGCGCTAGATTCTTGCACTTTCTTCATTAGAGTGTTGTATATCAGTTACACTTAGAGCTACACTTTGGGCCAAATTCTAAGCCAGATTCTAAAAAGTCTCATCTAACTATCTAGCGATCTCTTGGCTTCTTTGTTGAGCTCTTTCCTCATATTCCAATTATGTTCGCCTTATTATGCTAATATGTTCTAACACAACTTTCATAAAGGAGTCACCAAATTGAGCAACATCATCTTCAGATTCACTATCCTTGTTGAAGGTTGGATTGACAAAAGTGTGCTCCCCAAGTATTGGTGATGCTAGTGGTGTAATGACTCACTCATTCTCTCCTTCTAAGTGTGTTGGACTGTCTTCACCAAGCCCAATCTGTAAAGTTTAGGCAGCCTTCCCAATGTTTCTTTTTGGTGGCATAATTATGCCTTTTCTTGGAAAAATGACCAATGGATCTAAAAACTATAAGTAAGACACGATGATGTCCCACCGGGCGTGCCAAAGAGGATTGTTTCTCCAAAAATCCTCTAGTGGTCTAGCACGTGTGAAATCTAGATGCGGGCGTGCCACTTATTTTGCTGAAAGTAAGAAAGAAGGATTTTCCCAACGACCCTCTCCTTCCTCACGGTCGACCTCCTTTTGGATGGCGGGAAGAATGTTGGATTAAAATTGAAATCTACACCTACAGATGATATGTAAGAAGGAGGGATCCTTTGCTGCAGAATGGGTTACGAAATCTGCCTTGGACAACTCCAAGAACTTAAACACTACAATGAATTAAAGTTAACAAATAATAATTAAACTAAATAGCATGCAATTTAAAGTAAATTTATGAGAATAAAATGTACCCAAATTAAATTAAATATGTTCATTGTTAAATTAAATGCTATCTATTGACAAATTTGGAAATTAAACTGCTACAAAATTAGAGATTTTACCCTAATTAAAATTAGGTTAAACCCCTATTTTGGTCCCTGAACTATTGTACGGACCCCCGATTTGGTCCTTGAACTAAAGAAATCCCTAATTTGGTCCTTGAACTATTGTACGGACTCCCAAGTTAGTCCCTAAACTATTGTACGAATGCCCAATTTGGTCCCTACTGTTTACCAATTTAACCCTAACTTGGTCCTTCTGTTAAATAATAGCTCAGGGACCAAATTGGGGCGAAATTGTAAATAGTAAGGACAAAATTAGGGGTCCGTACAATAGTTCAAGGACCAACTTAGGCCAAATTATAAATAGTGGGGACCAAATCGGGGGTCCATACAATAGTTTAAGGACTAAATCAGGGATTTCTTTAGTTCAGGGACCAAATCGGGGGTCCGTACAATAGTTTAGGGACTAAAATGGGGATTTAACCTTAAAATTAAAACAAACATGAACAAGAATTAAAATAACATGCTTGAAGTTGAGAAGAAGCGTGAACACCATATAAGTAATCATTAAAGAAATGCTACTTATCATAAACATTAATTTAATTGCGGATGGCTTAATTCAAAAAATCATCTACTAACTTTCAATTTAATTTCATTTTAGTATAGAAAGTTTGTTTCATTTCTAAATGATCTAAAAACTTTGAAGAATATTTCAAATTAGTCTACTGTACAAAGATGATGTTAAGTTGCTGTTAGATTTAAGGAAAGAGCAATCCTTTGAGTTTTAAAAAAGTGACACTTAAATCCTAATAAAATATGATGAATCAAAAAATAGTTTATAGAGATAGATTGTAATTCAATCAGAGAAATTCAATAAGTTTAGAATAAGAAATTTCACAGGTAAGTATGTTTTATAGGACAGACTGTGTACAATCTGTCTTATAAAATTATTTAAATGTTCATGAAAAAATAATATAAAAATAGAATCAAGGGTATTTAAATAATTTTACAGGGTGGACTGAACGCAGTCTGCTCTGTAAAATAATTTTCTTAAAAACACATTTAGCAAAATAAGAATAAAAATTATTTTTACTGTGAATATAAATTTAAGGACTAAAAGATTAAAAGAAACATAGTTAAAGTACTAAATTTAAGAAGATTTTCGTTAATATTTTTGTTAACTTTAACTGCCTAGATGAAATTGAAATAAATGTGAAAGATAATAGATAGAATTAAAACAATTCAAAGATAATAGATGAAACTGAAATTAAACTGACAGTTAATTGATGATTTTTTGAATTTAGCCAATTGCAGATAGAAAAGGAACAGTACCTTGAAGAAATTCGAAAGATTGAAGTTCATTGCATGAAACGAAATTGTTGAAGCGAATACATGAATTAATTTGTCTACTGGAATGATTAAGACCACCTAGATCTACTGGAAATTATGTTGAAATCCGAAATCTGGAAGCAATTGCACAGAAAATGAAAGTCTGAAAATTTGCAAGTGTTTAAGTAAGGCTGGCTGTGTGTTCTCCCTTCCAAAATTTCCTTGTTGTTCTCCTTTTGCCGGTAGTAACTCCCCACTTTCTGCAATTACAAAATTGTGGGTGGTTTCTTGAGATAGTGGGACAGTTGAACAATTGACTTAGTCAGATCTCCTTCTAGATTTTCGCCATCTGTGCCCTTATCTGATAACTCCCTTATCTAATAACTCACTTTTTTTAATTACAATCTCCTCCTATATTTCAGCTAAAACAATCCCTTTTTGACTCAAAGAGATAATTACATGGTAAAATCTTATTTCTATCTCCCTTTTTTGCCAATGTGGCAGCTAATCTATCATGGAGCCCCAGAATAACAAATTTGATTTGACAAAATCTCCTCCATTCATTTAAAAATATTTGACATGTGGCATAATCTTAAATTTTTGCTATTTATGGTGTAAACACAAGGTGAGCTAGATGAAAAAGGAGCTTGGGTTTAAGTTTACATGTCTACTTGCAAGGTACTTAGGAGTACTCAATTTAAAATTTAAAATTATATTATATTTATTACAATTTAAATATATAATAAGTCATAAACTTAATAAGGCTAAAATGTCCAAATAAAGAGTGTAGTTGGTTTTTTTTTTTTTTTTTACTGAATTTAATATAATACTCCTGTTTAAGTTTCTATAATTACAATATTTCTAATTACCTAAAAAAGCTAAGGGTTGAATGATTGATTATTGAAATAATTTGGAATTACACGAAAAAAAAAAAAGAGAGCTCAAATTTAAGTTTATGGACTAGTTCATCTATGAATAAGCTCAAACTCTCACTCGAATACTCATGAGTTTGAGTACGAGTTCAACCATTTTGAACTCAACAAACATCTGAGCTCGATTGGTGCTTAAGATTTTAGACAAACTCAAGCACAAGGAACTAAATACTTGACAAGCCCTAATTGTGATGCTTTTTGTCACGCCCCAAAACCAGAAGCAAAATAGATGTCGTACACTTGTGAGAGGATCTCGCAAATGTACAAGGCTCGGAAGTTATTAAATTCATAACTAACAATCCAGGGAACAAATTTGCAAAAGTCTCAAAATAAAATTTAGCTTACAAAAGAATGATCTATATCTCAAAATCTATATCCATCTATATCCAAAATATAAATGGCTAGCCTTCTAGCTCATCCCTCCCCTTGGTTTCCCACGTCTCAAGTCTCACTATCTAAAATGGTGAACAAGAAAAAATGATGTGAGATAACTCAATAAGTAAAATAATGGATAGCCCTCACTAAAATTTAAAGCATGCCAAGTAAACATTTAAATTTTAAACAAGAAGAAAATCTTAGTTATCAATCATTAATGCAGACTAAAACTTAGTAGTGGTCCCCTCAGTTAGTCATGGCCAATGTACTCTCCTAACTGGTTGGATAATAGAAATATCAGTGTACTTTCCCACTAACTGGATAGCAGAAATACCAGTGTATTCTCCCACTGGTTGGATAACAGAAATACCAGTGTACTCTCCCACTGATTGGATGAACTGGCTCTACAGAAATACATGTCGATATGTGCCAGCATTTAACTCCCATTAGCAGAATAACAGAATTCATGATTATATTGGAGTCAAAACCATTCAGGAGTAATAATAAATTCAAAATTCACAAACCAATTTCAAATTTCCAAAACAAACAAGAAAACTCCATGTAGGCATGCTCAGCTCAATAAAAATAATGACTTTCATTTCAAATCAATCATGCTCAGGTGCTAATAAAAATTGGGTTAAGTCCCACCACCATCTCAAAAATAGTTTAAAATATGCTTTTAATACCTTTACCTTTAAATCCAAGGGCATTTGCTATAATTTTACTTAATTTGTAGGTAAACAAGAAGTAAGAATTTCAAGGACTTAGGTGGTTGAGGTGATTTAAAACATATATCACATCAAATGAATACTTATAATATGCTTAAAATAGCTCCAAAAGACACACAAAACAGTAGGCATCTCAAACAGATTTTCTGGACAACATAAGATGGAACAATGGAAGAAACAAAGCTCAAAACCATCCTAGATACTAGCAGAGTAGAAATATTGGGCAACAAAGTGGGGATTTCTACCATTTAAAGCAATCCCAAAATGTTAAGAATAAGCCCTGAACAGTAGGGATTTCTGGGCAAAAGACAATAGCAGAAACAGGGTAAAACACAAGCTAGAACTAGACAAAAATGGACAGCATTTAAGTAGAAAAGCAATAGCAAAAAGGGCAGCCAAAATAAAGTAATAACAAAGGGTTTTAGAGCAGGAAAACAATAGCTAAAATTCTAGTAAAATCATGATGTAATATAGTAATAGGTGCAGTGGGAATAAAGCAGAAAATAGAGCAAAATTTTGGGTACTTTTAAGAGCAATTCTGGTCAGATTTCGAACTAGAATTTTCAACAGAATTTACACCCAAAAATTGACCAAGTTAGGTTGAGTGGTCAATAGATAAATTGTAACCCTATGTCTTAGCATCTTATAGGATCAAGAATCACCCTAATCCAACATTTACAGAGAAAGTTATGGCCAAAATACTAACATAAGGTCACGTTGCCAATTAAGTTGGTCAGAGGGAATTGAACTTGCAACAGAGTTTCACCATGAAAACAGCTTAACTAAGTTAAACATCCAACCAAAAAGTTATAGGGCTAACTCTTAACTTTCTGTAAAATCAAAAATGGACTTAATCTGATAACTACAAAAAGACTTATGGGCAAAACACTATTGCAAGGTCATGTTATAAAAATTTCTAGCAAAAGGAATCAGATCTAGCGGCACAAGGGCAAAACCAAGGAAAACTACAAAAAAAAATCCCAAAATTAAAAACCCTAAAGGATTTGAGTTAACCCAATTTAAATTAAGGGTGAAAAGATTAGCAAAATAACTAATTTCTTATCAGAAAGTGTTGAAAAATGGCAACCTTCCTTACATTGTGCAAGAACCTAACATGTACTAGAAAATTTGGGGAAGTAGCAGCAAGATCTGATTTTGAATCATGATTTTGAGAACCATAAACTCATCAATCTCTAAATCTTGCTAGGAGAAGGAAGGAAAAGCTAAGTCTCACCTTGTTTCTAACGATAAGAAGTTGTTGGGTGCAAGCTAGGCTTGGGAAGGAAAAATTCTAGTGAGGACTGGGGGAAAACACGTAGAAATGGGCAAGGAGAAAAAGAGAAGAATCAGCTCAGCTCTTATTTATAACTAGATTTCACTTTTAACCCCCTTAGTTTGTAAATTCCAATCATTAGAACCAACAATAATAATTCCTTCTATATAAATCCCTAACTTAAATTTAAATTCACTTGTACTAATGTATTCACGTATACATATATACATCTAAAATTTCATAAAATTTAGGGATATTACACTTTCAAAACCCATAAAAATGATTACATTCTTTAGAATTTCCAACCCAGAAAAATCTTTCCTTCCAATTCTTGTACCCTAAGGAAAATGCTCTAAAAAAAAAAGAAAATGAATGAAAGAAAGAAAGAAAAAATGGTCCCCAAGCTCAGTAAAATTACTTTGCTCTCACAAACCCACACCATTTTGTAGGATTTCTTGGGTTAATGTTTTATTCCATAGATTTACACCCTACAAATAATGGGGAAGAGTTGCTTATGTATTTATTAAACCTTGTTCTGGTGCATATTGCTTTTTTTTTTTTTTTTTTTTATGTGGTGCATATTGTTATTTGGTATTGTAAAAATTTGAATTTTTTACTTCAACTTTAAATTAAAATATTTCAATTAGTGAATACTAGTTAATAACCTAAGCAACCTAGTATTAATTTCTTCTTTAAGTGGAGTAAAAGATGTTAAGTTTAAGTTGTAAGCATATAGGTAGGGTGGTAAAGGAAAGAGTCATATTTTATTTTACAACCCAAAATTAAAAATGAAAGAAGTGTTTTATAGGATATTATCAAAAAAAGTCATATTTTAATGGTTAAAACACTAATTTAGTCTCTTAACTTTTAAATTTATACCAAAATTGTCCCTTAACTTTCAAAAGTACTAAAATTATCCTTAACTTTAATTTTTGATACCAAAATAATCCTCAAACTTTGAAGATAATACCAATTTACTTCTTAAATTTTGAAAATAAGTCCCAACTAAATTTTTAAATTTTGATTACAAATATCAATCTGCTTTACATATCAATCTGATATGTAAATAGGAATATATCACGATGGTAATATGACCATTCAATTTTATCCATCATTAGTATTTTTAAAAAGAACTAATTTTGTGACAACTGATGGGTTACGTGAAAGACCTAAAAGACTTTGTTGGTTTTGGGGATAAGCCCAACTCCTACGCAGCTGGCCCAACAGGCCCACAAACATGTCCAGCAACCCATGCACCCACGTGGGTGATGACACGTGGATTAGCTGGGTATTTACATGTGGATCATGATACCATCAGCAAGGGGCTATAAATACCCCCACCTACCACCATGCAAGGTAATTACTCCACAACACTTCTCTCTCTGCAATTACTCTCGAGAGCTTATCTCTCTAGAATATCAAGTATTGCTAACTTAAGCATTAGAGTGTTTTCCCCAATGATACATCCTTGGGTTTTTCAAGCGTTGAAGCAGTTGAAGATCTCTATAGTGTAGGTTCATATAGCTGTCCCAACATTTAGCGTTGTCTATGGGAAATTGAATAGAAAGTGGTGTTGCTTAACCAACTGAAATTGAATATGGTACGTACCTTTACCAAAAGTCAACCTCCCCCATCAGACAAAATGGACGATCAGAGTAATGCTCAGCTTCCAAAGTTCAACCCCAACGACTTTTGATCCATGCCCATAAATCTTTTTGCAAGAAGGGCAGCAGAAGAACAATTAAGTAGTTCAGATGACAAGCAAATGCCCACTAGGTATGTTACTCGGCTTGAGGAGCAATTCTAGGCTCGAGGAGACACGTGACGAAGGTATTTCTTCCGTAATGCACAACGGCCTAGCAAGCCTTTGAACTCAGCTCGAATGTCTGAGTTGGAAGAAAGAACCAGAGTTCTGGAAATGGCCATGGGAAGGATTATTTCCCGTTTAATTTCTGATGACCCTTTGATTCCCTTATTGAGTAAGGGGGACCGGCTTGCAGAAGTGGCTGCCCGTAACTCCCCTGCCTTAAGTTATGTAATCATACCTACTAAGCCAAGAGGAAATGGGAAGTTGAACCTCGAACCCAGCTCGTCCAAACTCAATGAAGAACTATTGAAGAAGAACAATGAGCTCAAAAAGCAACTTGAAGGCATACAAAAATTTATTGACGAGCTAAGAAGCCCCAGGTCACGCCAACAAGCCCCCGACCTAGATAGTGCCCTTTTTAGCCTACCCATCACTGTAGAACCTTATCAAGAGCGATTTAAGATCCCCCATTTAGAGACATATGATGACTCTGGTGATCCAAATGAACATTTGCACACTTACCAAGCCATTATAAAGATACAAAATGCTACAGATGCTATGATGTGTAAGGTATTCGCAGCCACTTGAAAGTCAACGGCCAGAAGGTGGTACCATAAACTTCCTCCATTAGCTCTTTTTCTCAACTTGCTACTTTGTTCTCTAACCAATTTGCGAGTCAATGAGAAATAAAACGCACAGCCACAGAGTTGATGCAAGTTCATCAGAAAGAAGGTGAGTCACTAAGGGATTACATGCAATGTTTTAACAAGGCCATCTTAGACGTTGATAATGTGTCTGACATGATCTGTTTATCTACCCTCCTACTTGGATTGAAACTTGGTCAGTTCTTAGATGACTTGTTGGAAAATCCACCGAGGTCATGGAATGAAGTGAACAATAGGTCGGCGAGCTTCATCTTGTCGGAAGACTTTCAATCATCCAAACGATGAGCTGACGATAAGCAGAATAGAGAACATAAGTAGCTAGAAGGGAGGAAAGAAAAGAAAAAAAATAGAAAGTCATTAAGCAGAGGGGAAAACTGCCTGGCTTATTGAAATATGCGAGTTACATTCCTTGGAGCTCATCGAGGTTTCAAGTCTTGGCACAGATTTAGCATTGGATCAAGAGACCACCTCCTCCTTTCCACGACTCACCACGAACAAACAAGAGCAAATATTGTGACTACCATTGTGGATATGGTCATAATACGGAGGACTGTTAAAGCCTAAAAGACAAGTTGGAACTTTTAGCTCGGAATGGAAAGTTGGAAGAATACATCTAGAGGTACCAGCCAAACTCGTTATGTACAAGATTATAACCGATCTCACGAGTAGAGGTACCAAGTTGGCAACAATCAGAGCATGTATCAAGGAAACCAGTCTTCTTTTGAACACAACAAGGCATATAGAAGATGTCAGCCCAACAAGAGAGGGCAGAGACAAAGAACTGATGCATATAACCAAAAAGACAACAAAGGGTTGGGTTATGCTGAGATACCTCCGCCCTCAGGCACCATAAATATGATTTTTGGCGGAATGCATTTAGGTGGTAAGAGTGCCTGTGGTCGCAAGGCTTATACTTGTCAAGTAATGACCATGAATAAGAATAGACCCCTAAAACAGCCGTTTGAGGAAGTTGAATGGGAAAATGCATTGATCATGTTGAGCCCTACAGATTACAAAAGATCGGAAGGAAAACCTGACATTGTTATGCCTTATGCTGATCCTTTTGTGGCTATTGTCCACATAGGTAACCACAACGTCAACAAGATCTTCATTGATATGGGCAGTTCTTTAGATATCATATATTGGAGATGCTTCCAAAAGATGCAATTGAACTCGGCTTCCCTCAAGAAATATGAAGGACCTATATACGGGTTTGATAATCAACTCGTCCCTGTTGAAGGAATAGTCACACTCCCCATCCATATGGGTACTGAGCCTCGGTTTAGGCTGGCATCAATGAGCTTCTTGGTGGTCAAATGGAATCGGCTTTCAATGCCATAATTGGGAGGGCCACGTTTTGCGAGTTAAAGGCTATCATTTCACAGCCACATCTATGCATGAAGTTCCTGACTCCCCATGGGATAAGAGTGCTTAAGGGAAATTAGAAGATGGTGAGAACTTGCTATCAAGACACATTCAAAAAGGTAGAGCTCGCTATAGCACCTAAAACCTAGTCCTTGCAGATTCCCCAACCAAGCCCCAGTCAGCAAACAATGAGCATCTCTGATATAGATCACCAACCCAAAAATGTAGAACAGAAGGTTGAGCCAACGGAATCTATGGAAACAGTCCCATTAGACCTTGAGGAACTAGAAAAAACCATGAGGATTGGAACTAAACTCACAACGGACGAAAGGAGAAAGAGCTTTTATAGTTTTTGAAAACTAATAAAGACGTTTTTGCTTGGACAATAGACGAAATGCTGAGAATCCCAATCAAATTTGCTGTTCATAAACTCAAGGTTAAATACCCTTTTTGGTCCCTCTACTATAGGAAAAAGCCCCTTTTTGGTCCATATACCGAAAAAATCCCTTTTTTGGTTCTTACTGTTCAGGAATCCAGCCCCTTTTTGGTCCTTTCGTTAATTTTTGCTTATGTGGCACGTTAACTTAACGGAAACAGCTGATGTGGATATAATGATACCCTCCACGTCACCCTCCACGTGTAGGAAAAAGAAAAAGAAAAGGTTAAATGCTAAATTTGATCCCTCAACTTTATAAGTTTGCATTTTTTTGATCCTTAGATTATTCTATTCACTTTTCTGATATTTGAACTCTAAAAATTACACAATTTTGATTCTTTCGTCAGTTAAACATGACGTGACAATTAAATAATTCCATTTGACATTTTCTTTTAATTTTTTTGATGACATGACAATTATATATATTATAATTATGTTATATAGATAAGTAAAAATATCACGTAGATAAACATTTATATTTTAATTAAAAAATAAAATGACATTATTACCCTCAACTCTCAACCTGTCTTCGTCCCCTTCTTTCTTTCTCTTTCTTTCCTACCCAGATCGGCTGGGTTCATCGAAACCCAACCTTGTTGGTTGCTCGAACCCAACCTTGCTACGTTCGTCAAAACTCAGTTACTGATTTTATTAAAGCCACTGAGTTCATCAAGCCAGTAGATCTCATCAAATCAAATTAACCCTTCATAAACAATATCATTCAAACTCTAATCCAATTCCAAGAAAAATGCAATCAAACTCTAATCCACAAGAAAAATGCAATCAAATTGTAAATCAACTTTCAAATTTATCAAGAACCGAAAATGAAAATAGAAAGAAAAATGAAAAAACATGAACTCAATGACGAAACCCAGCAAGGTGGGTTTGCGTGACCAACATGGCTAGGTTGGTCGAAACCCAGCCTTGCTAGTTTCGTCGAGCTTGGGTTGGTCAAACCTAGCCTTGCTGGTCGCGTGAACCCAGCAAGGCTAGGTTCGCGCGACCAACAGGGCTGGGTTCGCACGACCAGCAGGGCCGGATTCACGCAACCAAGACCAACAAGACTGGGTTCGTGCGACCAGGACCAGCAAGTGAGAACAACGAGGAGATTGGATTTCAGCAAGTGAGAAACATTGGATCGAATGAAATGATCGAGATGGACGGGATTGGATCGATCGGAGCAGAGTTCATGTTTGTGTTTTGCGAAAGAGTTACGAAAAAGGAAGGTAATCAGCGGCAGCGGAACCTAGTCGATTTGGGTAGGAAAGAAAGAAAGAGAAAGAAAGAAGGGGAAGAAGAGGGATTGGGAGGTGAGGGTCATACTGTCATTTTATTTTTTAATTAAAATATAAATGTTTATCAACGTGATATTTTTATTTATCTATATAACATAATTATAATATATATAATTGTCATGTTATCAAAAAAATTAAAAGAAAATGTCAAATGGAATTATTTAATTGCCACGTCATGTTTAACTGACAAAAGAATCAAAATTGTGTAATTTTTAGAGTTAAAAGATCAAAAAAGTGAAAAGAATAATCTAAGGATCAAAAAAACGCAAACTTATAAAGTTGAGGGATCAAATTAGCATTTAACCTTTTCTTGTTCTTTTTCCCGCATGTGGAGGGTGACGTGGAGGGTATCATTATATCCACATCAGCTGTTTCCGTTAAGTTAACATGCCACATGAGCAAAATTAACAGAAGGACCAAAAAAGGGCCGGATTTGTGAACAGTAAGGACCAAAAAAGGGATTTTTTTGGTACAGGGACCAAAAAGGGGCTTTTTCCTATAGTAGAGGGACCAAAAAGGGTATTTAACCTAAACTCAATACAGATCCTACGTAGAAGCTCGTGGTGCAAAAACGCCACCTTATTCGTCCTAAAAAGCAAGCTATCATAGATGAAGAAATACGAAAGCTATTACAAGCAGGATTTCATTAGACGGGTGGAGTATTCAGAATGGGTATCCAATTCGGTGCTAGTTAAGAAACCCAACAGGAAGTGGCGAAAGTGCATTGACTTCACCAACCTGAACGACGCATGTACCGAAGATCCCCACCCATTACCTAATGTTGAGAAACTAGTAGAACGAGCAGCCGACCATGAACACATGAGTTTTTTGGATGCTAGCTCAGGATATCATCAAGTTCAGTTATCGCTAGATGACCAAGAGAAAATGACATTTTATGATAGAGATGCAATTTATTTCTACATCATGATGCCGTTCGGGCTGAAGAGTGCGGGTGCTACATATCAAAAGTTAGTTCAGCTTGTTTTCAAACTTCAAATTGACAAGAACATTGAAGTGTATGTTGATGACATGATCGTCAAGAGTTTAAAAGCCAAAAATCACCTTGACAACCTAAACGAAACATTTCAAAATCTAAGGCGAGCACAGATGAAGCTGAACCCTTTGAAATGTACATTTACTGTTGAATTGGGTAAATTCTTAGGATATGTAATTTCCAAAAAGGAATCGAAATAAATCCAGACCAAGTTCATGCCGTTGAGCAAATGGAATCCCCCAAAAGTGTGAAAGATGTACAACGCCTGACAGGTCACCTTGCTGCCTTGCATAGGTTTATCTCCAGGTCAATGGAGAGATGCCTCCCATTTTTTAAAGTCTTAAGAGACCCCAAGCATTTCTAGTGGACCAAAGAATGCCAACAGGCTTTCGATGAACCAAAAAAGTATTTGGCATCACTGCCTTTCCTTTCCAAACCTGTTGATGGGGAGAAATTGTACATGTATTTGGGTGTGGTAGATGAAGCAATGAACTTAGTCTTATTACAAGAGCAAGAAAGACACCAAAGACCCATTTGCTACATAGTAAGGAATTGTAGGGTGTAGAACGGAATTATCCACTAGTAGAGAAGACTGCCTTCGCCATTGTTCACATTGCTCGGAAGTTGCGAACATACTTCTAGTCTCACCAAATTGTTGCTTTTACCTTCCTGCCACTGAGAAAAACATTATAGAAGCCTACGCTTTCTGGTCGATTGATTGGGTGGGCCATGGAGTTCAGTGAATATGATGTCAGATTTGAACCACACATCATTATAAAAGGCCAAGCCCTAGCAGATTTCATAGTTGAATGTATCCCAATAGTTGTAGAAGAAGCTGTAGTTTCACACCTCATATGGGCCTTGTATGTTGATGGAGCTACGAATGTTGAAGGTTCTAGAGCTGGAGTAGTACTGGTTGGTCCTAATGGCTTCAAGTCAGAACACGCGCTGAGATTCAAGTTTCGGACAAGTAACAATGCTACAGAATATGAGACCCTTATTTATGGTCTAAAACTATCAAATTATGGGTTCAAGACATAAGAGTCTTCAATGATTCTCAACTCATCGTGAATCAAGTCAACGAAAACTGTGATATTAAAGATCCTCAGTTGGCTCGATATGGTTCAATGGTTTCTTGGTTAAAAGCGAACTTCACTTTGTTCAAAATAGAAAAAATACCCCGATTGGATAATGGATGAGCTGACAAACTATCCAAATTGGCTTCATTATAGGATGTCAGCCTACACCGCACAACATGTGTTGAAATCCTCGATGCTCCAAGTTATGCCGACCCAATATCCGATTGTAGGATGTTAAGTACTAACCCATTGTCGCCAAGTTAGACCACACCATTGTTTAAGTATTTACAAAATGTGAACTATTTGAGGACCCAGCTGAGGCTAGATTGGTTAGATGTAGGGCAGCCCATTTTGCTTTAATTGATGGCCAATTACATAAGCGAGCAGTCTCTATGCTCTTATTACGTTGCCATTCTCCTAATGAATCTAAATACGCTATAAGGGAAATTCATGAAGGAATCTGTGGCACCCACATAGGTGGCAAAACATTAGCTCGAAAGTTTCTAAGGCATGAATACTATTGGCCTAATATGGTTGAGGACACATAAAACTATGTCAAACGATGTCCAACTTGCTAGTTCAACTCTAATGAAATACACATGCCAGGTAACCTAGCTCATTCTGGCACTAACAAATGAATCTATCTTACTTCCCCATCCATTTTTGGACTAAGAACACATACCTCCTCGATACAGGAGAAATGTTGTTTTCCCTCACATCACCTTGGCCTTTTGCTCAATAGGGAGTCGACCTGCTTGAACCATTCATTAAGAGCAAAGAAGGCTACACACATCTTATTGTCGTTGTGGATTACTTCACCAAATAGATAGAGGCCAAAGCATTATCCACTACAACAGAAAAGAAGGTAGAAGAATTTCTATTCAGCTTGGTGCTGTGCAGGTACAGTTGTAACATTAACCTCAAAATGTGTTAAGCACCTGAGTATTTGCCTATTTACTGAGCCACTTGTTGGTATTTAGGTTTGGTATCCCTCAACACTGTTGACTCAATGTACTCGAAGAGAGGGGTGAATTGGAGTTCCAAAAATTCTCCCCTTTTTGCAACCACAAAACCAAAATTAAAGAGAGTACAGAAGAAGAGTTTGCTCAATGATTTATAAAGGTTTGGTCCAACCACTTGGAGCCTAATCCTCTACCTTGGCTTCACTCACCAAGGATTTCCTCAACACTCTCCACTAACAACAACAAGGGTGGCTTAAAGGAGCCACTCAATCCTTTTACAAGAATAAGGGTGTTTCTCTCAAATCTCACCCTTTTACAAGATAAACCCAAACAATCCTCTCTACAAATCACTCTTGAAGGAATAGTCACACCCCCTAGATTACTCACAAATAGAACAACAAGAGGATTACAAATAAAGATCTTTCAAAGATCAAAATCTCAAGTTAAAGAACAAGTTGATAGGTAAAGATATTCAATACAATGCTCTCTAAACCTCCTTCAGATCTTCTACCAACCATATTTATAACCCCATGGTCGAAAATAGTCGTTACTAGCCATTGGAGGTCATTTAATGCTCTACAGGACGTAAAGCTCGGGTTGCAGGATTGTTAGGAAAGCCGGCTTAACTTCCTAGAGTCGGCTCTGTATAGCCGGCTCACCATTTCTGCAGCCGGCTCTGCGTGTTTCTTGCACATTCTGTTTTCTTCCACAACCAGCTGCAAAGCTTAGAGCCGACTTTAGGATTCCAACTTTAAACATATTAAATAATCTTCAAATAACTCGATCGTTGTGCATTAAATGCACCCTCACAGCCGACTACAAAGTGGGAGGAGGCTCTGCTTCCATTTTCCGCACGCGCCACAACAATAGTTGAATTTTTGGCCTATAGAGCTGGCTCAACAAAATCTGCAGCCGACTCTCTGCATTTTTTCTTCCCAGAGCCGGCTACAATTTTCTTAAGTTGGCTCTCTGCATATTTTTATCTTTTGAGCCCTTTTTAATGCAGTCTCATTTTGCTTACTTTGCAGTATATTGGCAATTTAACTACACACTTAAATAAATCAATTAGTCACTCAAATGTGTTTTGTAATCATCAAAATCATAGGTACAACAATCTCCCCCTTTTTGATGATGATAAAACACTTTGATCATGAAAGCATATATAGTTCAATATTAACCTCAAAATTTCAGCACCAAGAAAATGACATTAAGACATTAAGACAATCCATAAAATTAAGAGAATTTAGCATACTTTCTCCCCCTTTTTGTTATTCATCAAAAAGTATATAAACATAAGCAATAAACTCCCCCTTAATTCATGCTATCAACCTTTAAAGCATCAAGAATATGTAATGAATAGAATCATCAATCATTATCAATATAGCACCATAGACAACCAAAGTCATGAATACAATCATCAACAAATAAACTCCCCATCAATAAGAGCATATAATCTACAAAATCATAGACAATCAATACCAAAAGTTATGCCAATATCACGCATATCTCCTTGAGGAAATTGACTAAATTTTACACAATTGCAAGATAAAACAGCCATATTCTTAATAATTTCACACTTTGCAGAAGCTTGGGTATCCAAAAAGAGATTTGATTGGGAAATGTTACCTTCTTCTTGAGCTTGACCACCGGTGCTAGAACTACCCACTCGTTTCCTTTTACTTTCAGCCCTTCTTGAAGCCATGAGAGAGAAAACACAGCAGCCATACCAAAAATACAGTAGATCCCACACAAATTGGAGTGAAAAGCTTGAGGTTTTGTGTTGGGTAGGCAAGGATTTGATGGTATTTGAGTGTTTAAGGGATGGGCTTGTTTGTGCGAGGAGAGAGAAACCCGAGGCTTTAAAAAACTGCAAGAGAGTCGACTCTAGTCTTGGAGCCAGCTTAATTCTAGAGAGAGAAGACTCTCGGGTTTTTGGGTTGAGCCGGCTGTGAAAATGGTTAAGCTGGCTCTACTGGCCTTGATTGGAACAAGTAAAAGGTTTGGGGATGTTTGGAAGACAATGCATCTTAATTTGATATTTCTTCATTTAACTAAGTTTAAATTGGACATCAACTACTAAATTATGCACCTTTAGTCATATATCAATGTATGCATCGTCAAATAGCATGAATAATCAAGGTACACAAATTCTAATAATCAAATTCATTAATTTCAAGAATCATATCAAGCACTAGGAAAGACACATCAAATGGAATCATACTCAACAAGCATATGTATCAAAGAGTGAGCACACATAAACCAATAATTACTAGTCATGCTAATGTAATTATACTCAATAAATAAATGCAATAAAATAAATAATACCAGTTTGAGCACATGAGTGGAGCATTCAAAAACAAATTTTCTTTGCACTTCCACTCTAACATTCTTGTTGAGGCATAAGTCTTTTTAAGATCTACTTTGCTTTCCTTATGACTTTGCCATCAACTTTTCCTACAAAACAAAATTAAGTTTTGATTTTTGGCACCCAAATTTGCTTGGGTCCATGGGGGTTAGTGCTTAAAGTTCCTTTTGGAACCCAAATTTGCTTCACTTTACCTTGAGCTATCAATCTCTTCAAAGGACATACGTAAGCAAAGTGTCCATTTGCACCATAACAATAGCAAGTAACATTAGGATGATAGGATTGACTTGCTTTTACAAAAAAATTCTTGAAAGTCTTTTGCTTTTTAGAATAATCAAATCCAATGCCCCTTTTGTCATAAATACTTCTTTGAGATTTTAAGATAGAATCAAATTTTTCTTTACTTAAGGTAAATTTGGAAATCACATTCTCAAGATCACAAGTTTTTCTCTTTAAAACCTCATTTTCCTTCTTCAAATCTTCATTTCCTTTCTTTAAATCCTCATTTTCCTTTTTCAAAGCATTATTAGACACCTCATTCTTTAAAGAAGCAATCTCACCATTTAAAGATGCATTCTCTTTAACTAAAACTTCATTTTGTTTTGAGAGAGATTCAATCTCATTCCTAAGCAATGAAATGGTTTTAGTAAGAGCAATATTCTCATTTCTAGTTTCTTAATGTCATTCGTAGAGCAATCAAGAACTTTGCATAAATCATCATAAGAATACTCAAATGAACTTTCATTAATTGAACTAGAGAAGTTAGAGTTTACCTCCTCATCATTGTAGCTATCCTCTTGAGTCATGAAGAAAAGATTTGCAACACCATTTTCCAAGGAGCTTTCACTTTCCGTTGAGCTAGTGTCATCATTGCTCCAAGTGGTGGTAAAAGCTTTCTTCTTCATGCTCTTCTTGTTTTTCCTTTCACCCTTCTTCAATTTGGGACATTCATTTCTATAGTGCCCCATCTTGTTGCACTCATAGCATTTCACACTCCTTTTGGTAGACTCTTCGTCATCTCTTTTTGCAAGCTTGCTCTTGATGTTCTTCTTCATGAATCTCTTCACTTCCTTTGAAATCAGTTTGGTGATGTCCTCCTCATTGCTAGACTCATCATTACTAGCATCATCTTCACTTTCTTCCTTTTGGTTGCTAGCCTTGAAAGCAACATTCTTCTTCTTTTTCTCAGCTACTTCAACTCCACCATCAACTTGAACTTCTATCTCATATGTCATCAATTTTCCAATGAGATCTTCAAGCTTGAGGGTGTTACGATCCTTAGACTCTTCAATTGTGGTCTTCTTGGCTTCCCAATTCTTGGGCAAGCTTCTAAGAACCTTCCTCACTACTTCTTGAGAATGATAGACTTTACCAAGAGCCTTGAGATTGGTGACTATATCATTCAATCTTGTATACATA
>BPVZ01000047.1:1419493-1444323 GCA_020521535.1 Rubroshorea leprosula
AAATGATGATTAATAAAGAATAAATACATTAAATAATATTTTAAAAATAAAAAGTGAATAATTAAATTTGAACATACTAAATAAAAAATTAAATCTACCAAATTTGAATTAAAAGAAAAATTAATGAGAAAAATAAAGAAAATGTTAAAAAAATTTATTAGTTAAGTGATTTAATTAAATTTAAAAAGTCTATTGAAGTAAAACATATTATTAATTAAAATAAGAAACATATCATTATTTTATTAAAAATAATTGAGGATATATATTATATAATATTAATTAATTAATTTTAAAAATAATTAATTAATAAATAATATTATTACCAAAAACAAATGAAGTAATGGAACAAAAAGACATGCAAAGGTGTGCAGGTGCAACATGCAAAGGCGTGCAAAGGTGTGCAGGTGCAACATGTAAAGGCGTGCAAAGGTGTGCAGGTGCAACATGCAAAGGCGTGCAAAGGCGTGCAAATAACAAACGGCGTGCCGATGACAAACGGCGTCACAAACTCAGTTAAGGGAGTGTCACAAAACATTAACTGTGTTTGTTAGATTTAACGGAAGTTAGTTTTCCGTCCAATTGGGACCTTATTTGAGAATTTGGTGGAGTTTGAGACCTTAATTGAGTGCAATTGAAGTTTGGGTCTAACATTGCGAATTTTGTGTAAGTTTGGGTCCTTATATCATATTTATGCCTTTTATTTTTATTTTGAGAAAAGAACATGCTACTATTTTTTTTTTTTATGATATATGATAATATGTTTATAATAGAGTTTACTTTCCAAACCCTGCCTATCCATCTCAAAATTTGAGCATGAAACCTTTAATATACAAAGTCAAATTCTTGACAATTGGAACATCACTTAGTGAACATATTATAGGCTACTATATTATTTTTGGTATTAAATCCTTCAATATCTAGAAGTCATATTATGCCCCAACTAATCCAAATTCAAGCCTAATCAAATCCCATGAGAAAGGAAGCTCTCCTAATACCTATCTATCTATTCACAAGACTTGAACTTAAAATCAGTAAAGGAACTTTCAACTTCAATCAACAAGTCATTGGTATCATATGCTACCATATTAATAGAAGTCTAAAACTACTTTAATTAATGTGATAGAGAAAGATAGCTATAGATGACAATAAGCCCATCAAGGGTGATAAATTGCTTTTCCTTTTCTTTTCTTTTTTTTTTTCTTTTTTCTTTTTACATCAAATGATAATCCATAAAATAGGCAATAAACTTGCTCTTTCCTTAATCCTATCCACCTATCTCAACGTTCAAGTTTAAGATCTCTAAATTAGAATCTTAAGCTTTTAACTACTTGATATACATTTTTAGAGGCATAGATTGCCTTTTTTAATCAGTGTGCATAAGTCTAAAACACCTAATAATTAATATGATATGAAGGGTGTAGCTTTTACGTGTGTCTTATGGTATGCCTACTAAATAACATGTAATCACACATAGTTTTACTAAACTAACAATTAATAAATTAATTAAGTGATAATCTTTCAATTATGTGAAAATTAATAATAGTTAGGATCGCCATATCGTTAGATAAAATAAAGCTTAGAATTGTCATATCAATGAAGCAAAAATGTTTACACCTAAAATAAAAAAATTAATAGGAGAATGCCACATGTCAAATTGAGCCCAGCCATTGGACAAATTTTTTGCCATGTCAATGGGCTTTGGTGTTGATTTGGAGCGAGCTTGTTGTAAAATTCGCAACCCAGACAGAGGTGAATAGTGGGCTAATGCCATGTGGTAAGGGGTAAAGCATATCCCTTAATTAATTGCTTTTAATTCAAATTAGGAAGTTAGAGGATTTTTAGGAGAAGATTACGTTAGGGTTTTATTAGAGTTGGATTTGGAATCAAACTTCTAGCTACCAAATGTTTGAAAATTGCCATCAAATGTAGATCAAATCACTAGCGAAATTTTGTGAGAAAAGGATCGAAAGTCATGGAGCAACCATCTCAACATCAAGATTAGAGAGAACAATGGAGGAAAATTCAATTTTTCAGGCCTGCCCATTTCAAAAAAACACCTAGTATGCATCAATTTCAATTCCAGATTAGTTTCAATTGCTAGCCTTCGGCATAATTTCCATATTGCAATTCAGAATCCAGTTCTTGTTCATAGTTTTAGTTTGAATCTTCTATTTTGTTGAAGGTTTGCCCAATGCAAGAAATCTCCAGAACCAAGCAAATCTCTACCATGTTTTTCCAAACAGAAGGTTTGAGACCAAATCATACTTCATTTTCTTGGTTAGCTTTTATTGTTTTATTCTAGTTCACTTAGTTTCACTATGAGAGATCTTTTTTCATGTTTTTATTTTAATCATTGTATGTTCTTAGCTTTCTTAGGTTCTTCTTATAAACTCGTTTGTAAATCCATCAATATTAAATTCCAAATTTGATGTTGTTGTTTATTTGAGTTTTTCAATTGTTTTCAAGTTATGTTAATGAAATTATGCTTCTTTATTCCTCAAAATTCCTATTTACTTTCATCTCTTTTTTATATTTTTACTATCTGATCTACAAGTAGATTAATCTCGTTTATAATGTAGCTTTTTCTATATGTCTACAAATTTATTTTCAGCTTGCAGGTATAGTTCTTTACTTTGCATAATTCATAGGTATGTGTAGGTTTGTCATTCTCGCAATCCAATCTGCATTTTAGGTATGTTCCATAGCACTTTTTATCTTTTGTTTGTCTTTTAGTTGTTACGCCCTTTAGTTTCTTTTTAGTTGTTTGCGTTTTAGCTATTATATTTGTCTTCCTTACCAATAAATACAATTGATTAACCCTTGATGTAAGAAGTTCTTGATGATTTTCCGAGGCATTACTTTTAACCCATTTGTGTAGAAAAGCATCCCTCCTTGCCAATTGTTTGGTTTGGGGTGCATCTCTTTATTAAATTGACGTTCTTCTAGCCATCCAATTCGGAGGTTGATCGCTTGGAAGAAAAGGATTACCAAGGAAGTCCTTTTATTGCTTTTGCTACAAAGCAAATGGCATGCTTGAGCACATCTACAACGTGCAAGCCAAAGGGAGGACTTTTGGGGAAACAAAAAAGCAGATTTTTCATCATACATATACATTTTTATTATATATATATATATGGTTAACAACATTAGTTTAGAACTTTAAGCGTTTAATTTATTGATAAGTAAATATTGTCTCATAGGGTAAGTTTAAGGTTAAATTCACTTTAAAAAAATAATTTTTTTGAATGCATTTGATATAGTGTGCGTGCTTAAGATTACTTGAGGGAAAATTAGTTTTAAAATACATGAAAACTAATATAGAGATATTCTAATCATAAATAAAAAAAATATTAATTAAAATAATTATCCTAAATTAATTTTATTATTATAATTAATAATTACTATAAAGAGTGAGTGATTTGAGGTTTAGTTTTGTTAATAAAATATAAAAAAAAAATTCCCGAATCATTGTTAAAACTCGATTTGAGGTTATGGTTATGACTTATGAGCTACATTAAATTTATTTAAGGCCACCAAAACTATCACTTTTTTTTTTTTTTTATCTTAGTTGTACAATGGGAGACAACCATCTCTCATCTATTATCTCACCCACACCTATATGTTATGCGACTCAAACTTAGAATTTTTATTTTCAACAGGAAAAAATAACTACTGAGGTATTTAAGTTTTTGGCTGTTTTTAGGTATTTTAAATTGAAACAACTAACAACAAATAGAATATTTAATAATTATTATTTAATAAATTAAAATTAATTTATAAATAGATATATTAAAAAAAAAGTAAAAATTAAAATGTCCTAACATTAATAACATTAAAAATATTAAAATGTTTAATAATAACCATACAAATAAATTTGATAAAGTTTAACTCAAATTATGACTTCATTTGATAACCGGTGCTTCACTTTCGATTTGTATGGAAAAACCTATTTTAGTCTCTCGCATTATCAAATTTGAAGTTTTAGCTCATTATCTTATATTATAACATTTTTAGTCCCTTACTTTACTAACTTTATTGGTTTTAGCCCCTCATCTATTATAATCAAAGAAAGTAGCCTTCACTTTATACTGACTGTTAATTTTGTTAGCTGAAAGTAGATTTTTGTCAACTAACAGTCAACTAATAGTCAAGTAACAAAATTAACAAAATATTATAAAATTAGTTCTGTTAACTCTGTTAGCTAAAAGAAGGTTTTTGTCAACTAACAGTCAATTGCTAATCAGCTAATAGAGTTAACAGTCAACCAACAAAATTAACAAAATGTTACAAATTGTGGATTATTTTCTTCAATTTTAATAGGTGAGGAGCTAAAAGTGTCATAGTATAAGATGAATAGTTAAAAGTGTCACAGTATAAAGTGATGAGTTAAAAGTTTATGATTTAAGGTAAAAGGTTAATACCTTCAAATTTAATAAAGTGAGGAGCTAAAAGTAAGCTTTTACTCTATTTATATGCCATTTTACTATTTTAAAATATATAAAATGTTAACTAAAAATAAGTTTTAACTATATATAATATATGTTATATATTTTTGACGTGTCAAAAGATAAAAAAATTTACATCTACAGTTACAAGCCAATATTATTGAATTAAACTTATATCTCATATATTGGCTCTCTTTCCCCCTTTTCTCTCCCTTCTCTCCTGCTTCTGCCCCTTCTCCGGTGTTGTGTTGGTTTTGCTCGGGAGCCTTTGAGCTTCCGAGGTTTTGATTCTTGAGCGGCCGGGCTCCCCGGCCGCTCAAGCATGATGGAGCCGCCCTGTGCTCCCTCCTCCAATGACCCTTCCGGGTCTGTCGGCTTTTGGGTCCCTTTCCGGTGACCCCTTTGGTTTTCCTGTTTTCTTGTTGTTTGTTTTTCTTTGTTTTCTTGTATG
This sequence comes from Rubroshorea leprosula, assembly GCA_020521535.1. Classification (NCBI taxonomy): domain Eukaryota; kingdom Viridiplantae; phylum Streptophyta; class Magnoliopsida; order Malvales; family Dipterocarpaceae; genus Rubroshorea; species Rubroshorea leprosula. Next base: position 1,424,390 of record BPVZ01000047.1, read on the forward strand.
GTTTGTTTTTCTTTGTTTTCTTGTATGGTTTGTTTTTCAGATCTGGCGACCCTTGGCTTTTCCTATAGATCTTGGGAGGTGCTCGCTGATTTTCCAAATCTGGCCTCGCCGGACTGGATCTCTGCTGCGGCGTCCTAGAGATTTCGCGCCATCCTCTCCGGAGTAGATTGAAGGGTGTCCCATGGCTGGATCGATCAACCTCAGGTTGCTCGAGTGACTTCACCTCCCTTCCTCCCACGCATCGAGCCTACTCTGCTTTGCTTCTCCAGTTTGTTCTTATTTTTATTTGTTACCCTTATCCTTTTGGATATGGTCTGTTTGTAGATGCCGTATGGCAGTTTCCTTAATGCAATGCTAATTACCCTTTGTTCAAAAAAAAAAAAAAAACTTATATCTCATATATTTAATGATTTTAATTCCAATACATCTTAATTTTCTCTTTTTCCTTTTCAAATATCATAATCAATTATTTAAAAAATAACTATAAATTAATATAAAATTACAATTAAAATTAATAATCTTAACAAAATCTTTAATAACAATGATCACAACTTCCAATTTTTTTTTTCTTTTGAAGCGGGACCTCAACTTCCATTTGAGTTTGTTATTATTATTATTATTATTTGCTAATCACCTTCAAAATAGAGGTATTTGTTTGAGTTTCCACAATCAGTTGTCAGACAATGTTTCCCATCAAACGAATTACATACATTACATTATAAACAACAATAATTATTACACTATAAATAATAATAATTATTAGCTGTTAAATATTAATTATCAACTATATAAACTGCATCTAAAGAACTAATCCAAATGCCCCCATAAGCAAACTTGAAATTAGAATGAAAAGAGATGTTAATGGCATAATGCTTCGCCTCGGATTCTGGGTCGCAAGGAACCAGCCTTTTTTTATTTTCCCCTTTTTATCTCGCCATCGCAAGGAAGTCGCAGTCGTAAGGAAGTCGCAGTCGTGTATGCAAGGAATCATAAATTAATGAGTGGACACTGCAATTTTCTTTGAAAGAAAAGAACAAAGCTAGCTCAGTTGAGTTGATCAGAATACCATCTTCACTGTTTTCTCCTAGTCGTCCCTTGTCATGTCAACTTCACCATGCACGGTTCTTCCAACTCTTCTTTCTAAACAAAACATTGCGCACCAAGCAGAAGAAATGATCTTCCTGGCTTGGTATGCTGATATCTATGTTCCTTTGACTGCAGCATACAATTTTAAGGGTTAGCGCAGCAGTTTAGAGCTGGAAATATTAGCCTCCATCGAGATTGGGATGTTTTTATGCCATTGTTGTGCCACTCTCTGGTGATTCCCCTGGCAGCCGTGAAAGTCCTATGATCTAATAACTTCAATATCTGAGTATCTGTCCCAGTCACACTTATCTATCAAGGGTCCTTTACCACAGTGAGGCAGTGCAGTATTCTAATTCCAAAGGTCATAATTAGATTTCAGTTCCCCATTCAAGAACCTGTGATGATAGAATTCCTCAAAAGACAGGCGCTGAACTGCAATCATGGACCCCAATGCACGATTAAGAACTAGAGAGTTCAATTCAAGCAAAAAGCTAAAAGCCCATACATGTTGGGGCATAAAATGTAGATGGTAGTGATTCTTAACCTGGATTTATGGATAGAAGTCTTGAACATATATCTATACAGTCTGGATGCAATTGTGGAAGGATGAACTTAGAGAATGGAAGATATGTGCATGACTTGATATCCTGCAGCAACTAAGACCAACATAATTTTTCCATGAGATTAGAAATTCAGAGCTAATTGTTCAAAGATTACAACAATAGTTCTCAAGTCAATGTTCCTACCTGAACATTAGTCCTCCCGCGGAAAGGTGGGTAACCATTAAGAAGCTGAAAAAGAATGGCACCAACACTCCACATGTCCACCTATGGTTAAGTTCAAAATCTCAATATCATCTTAAATCATCTTATTCGAACAAGAGGGCATGTAGACAGATAAAGACATGTACTTACCTTCTCATCATATCTTTGAAATTGCAGAACTTCTGGAGCCATATATAATGGGGAACCACATACTGTCTCAATGTATGTGCCTGGATGTGAAATGCTACTTCCAACATTAAAGACAATGCCATAAGAAGGGAAACAAGAAAGGGAGGAAACAGAAGTCTAAAAATTTCAGAGTTTAAGCTAACACAATATTTTCATTTAAGTTAAAAAATGTTAAAATGATTAATTCTCAAGTTATTTTCATGCCATTTGTGATGAGGAACAAGAAGAAGCTATTAAATAGTTATTTAGATTATTTAGGATTCTTAGGTAATTATTATTATTCAAATGTTATTTTAGATTATTATTCATTTCTTAGTTTTATTAGGATTAGATCTTCTATTTAAGAGTCTTATAAGGTACCTTAGTATTTTCATAAAGTTTAAGTCCTAGTCTAATTAGAATAGGAACTCTATTTCTTGGTAATTTAGGAATCTTAGGATTATAAATATATTTGTAACTTCTTTCCTTATGGCGTCAAGTAAATTGAATTTTTAGAAATTTGCAACAAGAGTTTTCTCTTGAGATTGTGTGACATGACCAAACTTAAGTGTGATGCTTAAGGGTTTTTATCTTCTTTAAGTGTCATGCCTAAACAAGCCTAAGTGTGACTCCTAGGATTTTTTTATCTTTCTCGTATTTTTTCCCTCTCTTCAAAACTATATTTTTAACTTTTTACTGTTCACGTGTACTGTTAACAGCGTATATTTGCCCCCTAGACAGCCACTAAATCTCTAAGGCCACCATACCCCTAACCTGTCCCACATCAATTTGCTAGCATATTCTGAAGCTCCTTTATTGACCTGGTTTCAATCTTTCATTCCATAAAATTTACCTTGAAAGACCAAAATCAGCTATCTTGAGCACCAAGTCATCCTTGGAGCCAGAAAGGAGAATGTTCTGCACAAGAACAGCAGTAAGGTAATCTATTATCTATTAATTTCCAGCATTACAAATAAAAGACATTTGAAAGAGATAAGTATCTTCCATTTTACATTTTGACATTAGTAGGTGACAGTTTTGAACCCAATTGTAATTTTATCTTTACAGTATCTGCCTAGTGCCAATTAACAAATGTATGGTAGTCCAACTTATTAATTAACGCATTATCTTCTGTCCATAAAATTATTCATCACATATTATCTTTAAAATTTAATAATTCCTTTTGAAGATAATAAGCTTAAGAAGGTATAAATTTTAAGTAATAATAATTTCTAGTAGAGAATGTAAATCTTTAAAGGTGATTAAAACAATTCTTTTAACAGATAGATAATGTATTATTGAAAAAGTTAGAGGAAGAAACAAATAAAATACACACTTATGAATATATATCTTGTAAAATACCCCAACCATGCATGTGCAAATGTGCAACCCGTCTCATACCTCTGGTTTCAAATCTCTATGAATGATGTGATGGGTGTGCAAAACCTCCAAACCAGCTCCTTCAATACAAAAATCAATTTTATAATTTATAAAACATATAAATAAGAACTAATGGTAACTCAGATCAGATGCCTGAATATTAACTAGATTGACAATAAGAAGCTACCAAGCTGCTGTATGAATCTTTGAGCAATCCTTTCTTGAACTCTTCCATGACACTGAATATAAGAGGCCAGATTCCCTCCAGCACAGAACTCCAGAACCATGATCATACAATTTTCAGTCTGAAGCAAAAAAAAAAAAAAAAAAAAAAAAAAAAAAAAGGATAATCAAGTTTTTCTCTGGAGAATCCAAGTAGCAAAACAAATTATATAAACAATAAATAGAAATTTGAAAAGACATTCAAGGAATTCGTGTTCTGGTATAGTTTAAGTAATTAATACCAATTTGGATCTAAAACAAAATTAAGCATGTTTCTTCAGTTATGTTTGATATGTAATTAACGTCAAATCTTGATGAAACTATGTTTCCAAGAACACCAACTCAACAAGAACCATAAAACCTTGTATAGACTTCGCACAAGGATATAAACAGTTAAACAATTACCAATAGGGAGTATTTTTTTCTCCTAAAAAAAATTTAGGTTGTACAATGGAGGTAACTCTCTCCCATCCCTTTACCCACCCCATCCGAATGCATGCTGTAGTCTGTAGGACTCAAATCCAAAACCTTTTGCTCCTACTGGGACACTAAGATGCTTGTATTCCTCATATGGTCTATAATATCAGCATAAGCATTGCTAGAGAAATTGTTTTCTACTCAAACACATCAAATTTCTCTTATGAGATCAGAAATTTCCATCCCCAGATTCAGAAGTAAACAACTTACATAATAATTCATCCAATTCAAATGGGTATTCCGAAAAATCACCACAAAATCAAAAACAACCAATCGGTTATCAATAAAAAAAATCGAGAATTTTTAAGTTTGAACCAACCTGAAAGACATCAAGGAGGCGAATGATGTTGGGGTGCTTTACAGAAGAAAGGAATTTGATTTCGCAGTCCAAGCAGTTGGCGAGGTGTTTGTTGAGTTTCGAGAGGAAGACCTGCTTCACCGCAACCTCCTCTCCGATTGATCTGCGCTCTGCCTTCCACACTGCGGAGAAAGAACTTTCTCCGAGCTTTGATTTCAATACGAAGTCTCCTATAGTGATTGCATCTGAGAGATTGGATGTTGCGTTTGCTTCCATCCGTGCAACTCTAGCAAGCACTAGATTTTTCTTCTAGTTCTAATCTTCTCGGCATTAACGCAAAAATCACCCCTGAACTTTGTAAGTCTTCCGTTTATTCGTCCCCGAACTGAAAGTTTGAAAGTTTAAACTCCTGAACCAGAAAGGTTTCAAGGATATACCCCTGGGCTAACAGAAAACGTTTACTCACCGTTAGATCAAAGTAGCAAATTACAGGACTAGTCCTCAAAGAATTAAAAAAGTGACAGTTAAGCCCCATGAAAATTTTAATGGGAGATATTACCTCATAGACAAGAACAATGATAAATATTTGTAATCAAACAGAGCAAATAGCTCAAACGATGTGAAAATTCAAGATGAAGTCAAAGAAAATTACTTAGTTGAATTAAGATAGAAAGTTCAAGAAAATAAAAGAATAAATCCAAATAATGGAATTATATGATTATATAATTGGTAGATTAGATTTAAAAAATAAAGCAGTAATAAATTGAGAGAAATTATGAATTTATTGAAATAAATATGAATAATTAATAAATAAACTGATTTAATATATATTTATTAAATACATTAGGTAAACACAAAATTAGTATAAAAGATATAATTATTATGGATAAGATTTTAAAAATAAAAACTATCAATGAAACCACTTTAAAAAACTAAAGAAATAGGAAAATCTCTCTCCTAAGAATTTGATTCTATTAAAAAAATAAATGATTTAGAAATTTTAGAGATTTAAAAGAAATAAAAGAGGCTATATAATCTATTAAAATTTAAAAACTCAAAGACTTTAATATTTAGAACTAAAGATATAGGTATTAAAGAGGAAGATATTTTCAAAATACTAAAAGCAGTCATTGAAAATTTTAAAATAAAAGTTTAAGATGTATAATAGAATAACTTCACAACTAAAAACTAAGAACTTCTATAAGATCTAGACTCAACTCAACAATTTACAAGATACTATAATATTAGTCTACAATAGACAAAATATTATAAATAGAAATGAAGGATTTAAAATAATCACAAAAATTTTCACAAAAAAAACCTAAATTTAAAGAAATAACACTTCTCAGGTTAAAAACCTAAGAAGAAAAATTAAAGGAACTTGAACAGACAATCCCATAAGAAGAAGAAGTAGAAGAATTAGATAATCTATGTAAACATATTGCAATAATTACTAAATGGCTAGAAAACATGAAGATGAACATTCAAGGAGAAAGAAAGAAAGAAATTGAAGAAGAGAGTGAAGAAGAAAAAGATCAAAGACAACCCAATATAACTCCAACAAAATTTCTAGTACAACTTGGAGTAGAATCCAACACTAGTCAAAATTTTAGGAAAAATAAAAATTAAATAAATGAATTGTTATATGGTAGAAAGAATAAAAAGTTTGGAACTCAATCTACACTTGAAACGCCAGCTCAAGTCAAAGAACAAATGATTAGTACCAATGGTACTTGGCTAGGTTTAGATGGTGTTACCTATTCAATACCTATTCAAGAAAAGCCATTAGTGATTGGGCTCAAACCACTTAGATTACCATAATAAACAAAAACTAAATTGCCCTACAGGTAGTTATATTTATTGAAGTTACCTTTAGAGGAATAATAGTTCATGACTAGTTTCCTAGTTTAAATGATGAAGAAAGCAATACCATTATAAGTGGAAATCCTGCTTCAAATGAAGTAAAATAAAAATGAAGAAAAATAACTATATTCAAATCAGCTATAAGAAAAGAATTTCTAGAAGAAATCTGAGAAGAAAATCAACAAAAAGAAGAAGCCAAATTTGGAAGAATAACTATATGGAACCTACAAAATTTAGAATTATGCAATCTTTGTGAGCTAGATTAATACATATATTTCTAACATTTTAATATTATTATAAAGTTGCAAATCATGGAATGGCTAAAAATATAATAGAATTACTTTTTGGAAAAATCCCAAACCCTTGAGGAATAAAATTGTTAGAAGCATATAGAACTTATGTAGAAGGTAAAGCCGATATGTTAGGACTTAGAATCTGGTTTACTAAAACCAAAGTTAATGAATAGTATATAGAAACCTAGCGTTATAGTAATTTAGAAAAAAGAATGAAAATGGGTTATGTTGCCCTAAGAACAGTGATTCAATCAAGCTAGGTTGTAGTTATTCAAAATACAAGAAGAGAAGCAAAGGATTTAGAATCAAAAGAAGTAATAAACAAAGATTTAATAACAATAAATTTTCTCAAAAGAAAAAGTGATATTTTAAGAAATATAAAGCACCAAGAAAGTTCAAGAGAAATCCTAAGTAATGTACATGTTGGTTATGCAAAGAAGAAGGATACTATGCAAATGAATGTCCTAAAAGATATATAAAAGAGAAAGTACAAAAAATTTAAAAATCTATGAAGAAGAATTAAGCAAAATAGAGACCAACCCTATAAATAGCAAAGAAAGCATATATGAAGTATAACATTTAGACACTTTTAGCGGTGATGAATCCAAATATTGAGAAAGGAGAAACATATTCTAAAGAATTTGGAGGATATAAAGAATATAGCCAATGACTATATTTAATAGAAGTAAATATAAAACAATTAGACAAAATGGAATGGACCTTGTATTAGAAAAAAGATTTAAGTCAAATTCTTTCATAAGGAATCCTTTTAAAAAGACAGATATAGTGTGTTATAGAATATCCTTGAAAGAATATAGTATTTCTATAAGGAACACAATAGGAATAATAAGTATATCCCTGCTTATTAAAACAGAAATAGAGAGTAAACGGTAAAAAATCAAAGAATAAGAAAGATCAAAGATAGGATTTATCCATATTAGAAGAATTTAGATCCTAAATAAAGCTCATTTTACAGGAGGAATAGACACGCCACTAAAAATAGTTTTAATAGATAATAGAATTAGTTTTTTTTTTTTTTTGGTACTAACCTCTCGGTATCCGGTAACCACATGGCGTCCTGACTAATCTAGAATCAAGCCGTGTCGGACCCCATTAGCAAGGAAGCTCTCTCAGCGTTTGTTTCTCTATTCATAAGATTCGAACTCGAGACCTTACTTAAGGGGAACTGAACTCCTTCCACTCTGACCAACAAGTCGTTGGTAGATAATAATATTAATGATAGAAAGAATACAATCCTAGGAATAGTACAAGGTAACCTTAGTTATTAGAAACTTATATTTACAGTATATCTAAAATATGCTATATATATCAATGATAGAAATATCAACAAAACATTAGGCCTCGCACATGAATTTTCTAGAGAAAAATTTATGAAAGATGGATCAATGTCGTATAGCATTTACTATATGATAAGTTATGTATTGACCAAAAGTTATCAGTCTAATCTATTTAAAGATAAAGAATATATTGGGTAAGATCCTATGTTTTCTACAACAGTACAAATTCAAAAACCTAAAATGATTATTGATAGAATTACCTAGAGATTGGCAAATGGACAACAATGAGAAACCACTATAAACAAGGGAAAGAGGTAAGCCTAAATTGATGACATATGAGTCAGTAAGGCTGGTGGTCAAAATAGAACTAGAATCAAGTCATAGAAGTATAGTATAGATTTTGGAGCTCTAAGCTATCCAAAGAAAAGTAAAGAGGTCTTAACTAAATCAACTAGCTTAAGACATGATAAGATACTGGACACCATAAAAATTCCCTCTAGACATTTCAAAATCAAATGAGATTATTATGATGGAAAGAACTGACATAATATTTCCATCCTAATAGATAGAGAAGTAGGACTAACTTATATCCATAGTGATATGATCCCATACTTGCAAAGATTTGAACTCATTAAGCCCTACACAAACTGTAACTTTAATGGTGTAATGAGCATAGTATAATATACTAAAGTACTTCTTATTATAAAGGATAAGAATAAAGTACAACATGAAATTACTAAACCAACTCACGTTGAAATAGAAATGATTATAAGTATAAAACTGATGTTAGGAAATACATTCTTAACATCAGTACAACCTTATAATATCCAAGCACATTGTTTAAGAATCACCCTTAGTGGAGAAGTGTCATGCCAAGAGACTATGAAAACTAGTGTCTATAGCATTTACATGTCAATTGGAATCAAGTATAAAGAATATAAATCATAATTTTTTTCATGCTTTTATAGACATAGGATCTAAGATATGTTTGACTAAAACTAATGTATTCCCAAAGTATTACTAGAAGAAAACCTCTTAAACAATGAAAGGTGTAGCCATAGATGAAAGTATTGTCTAATACCAAACAATAATAAAAAGAGTTACTACCATAATTGGTAGAACTAAAATTGTAATTCCTCGAGTCTATGAAAATAATGAACATGGGAATGATATCCTATTAAGAAATAGTTTCCTAAGTTAATTTTACTACTACAAAAAAAAGGCTATTTTCTAGTGCATTTTGCATTAGAAAATACTTAAAATGCACTAGAAAATTCTTATTTTTCAGCGTTGTGCACTAAAAAATGTTGATGGAAAAAAAAATGTGTCAAATAATTATTTTTCAATGCAAAAAAATGCACTAGAAAAAATTACTAATATTTTCCAGTTCTTAGCATTGAAAAGTAATGGATAATGGCAAACCCATAATATATTTTAAGTTGCCATTACCAATGAGCGTTGAAAAAATAGTTTTTACCTTAAAGAGATATATAGCCATTATTTTCTAGTACTAAGTGCCAAAAAAAAAATATCCAGAAAATTAAAAAAATAGATTTTTACATTACTATGTTTTTATACAATTAGTAAATATTTACAAATACAAAATAATGTTTAAAATGAATAAATTTAACCATAAAACAATATTATATATATTAATCAAGATTATATATATATAAATCTAAAACACACACTAAATAAAGATACAACTCATATAATAATTAAAATTAAAGAAATTAAATGAATAAAATGTTAATAATAAAACACTACTTTATAATATATTAAAATTAATTACACATAAACAATTATATTTAATATATTTACTTTGTAAACACAATCTTATATAAAACATTACATAATATATATAATTTAATAAATATTGACAAAAATAAATGAAATTAAATACATAAACATACTTCAATTTCATGTAATTCATAAAAACATCTGAAATATATAAAAAAATTTAATTAGTAATATATATATATAGATTAGAGTTTATTGATAAAGAAAAATATAAAGAAAATTGAAAATTATACTACCAATAAATTGAAATGAATAGTACCTCTTATTTCAAGTAACATATTAAAGGAAGAGGAAGAGGAAAAGGAAGAGGAATGGAGAGAACAAGAGAAAAGCAAGAAGGAAAGTAGAAGAAATGAAGATGAAATGGAAAAGGAAAAGAAAGAGGAAATGGAGAGCAGAGGAAAGGGAAGATTAAGATGAGAAAGTGAAATAGATGAGTGGGGTAAAGGAAGAGAGGAGAAAAAAGAAAGTGAATTTGGATAAGGGATGAGAAAAATGAAAGAGAAGAAAGAAGAATACGGGAGAAAATGCTAAGGAATGAAAGGTTGGAGGTTTATATACATATTTATTATTTTCCACGACTTAGTGTTGAAAAATAATGTGGGTGGGATTTTAAAAATTTTACAAGGGAAAATAATGCTTGAATGTTGGATTTTAAATTTCAGATAAAATTATTTTCCAATGCTAAGCATTGGGAAAAAAATATAGGCAGAATTTTATATTTTTAAAAGAAAAGATATTTAAATATTTGGTTATTAAACTTTTTAATAAACTTATTTTCCAATGCCAAGCACTAGAAAATAACTTGACTCAATTAGACATGAGTATTTTTCAGCGTCAAACACTAGAAAATAACCTGAACCAATTGCACATGAGTATTTTCCTATGCCCAACACTAAAAAATAACCTAAACCAATTGGATAAGAGTATTTTCCAGTGCCAAACACTAGAAAATAACCTGTACAACTTGGGTAGGATTATTTTCTAATGCTTAACACTAGAAAATAACCTACACCCCATTTCTACTATTTAACTTGGATGGTTCTAAACATCTTTCAATGTTTTGCACTGGAAAAAAAAAGGTAAAAAATATATTTTTTTTGTTTTTGAAATTTTTTTCTATTAGTAGCAACACAAAAAATATTATTTTTCAATGCTCTGCACTAGAAAATAAAAGGCACCAAACCAAATTATGGTGCTAAATTATTTTCCAGTGCTTAACATTGGAAAATAAGTCTCACCTGAAAATTATTTGTAAATTTTAGATATTTTATATTAAACTTTAATTTCCACCACAAGTTGCGTTGAAAAATAGTTGGTTGAAAAAAGTCAAATTTTTAGTTGTGTTTAAGAAGCTATCCAAACTGCATCATATGTAAAACTTTATATACCTTGTGGGTATTGGCTTTACGCCCCTAGAATTTACAATGCATACACTAGAGTAGTAGAACTATTAATTTTTTGCAACCAATATGGTGAGGATAATAGAAAAAACTCACTCAAAAGAAATAAGAAAACCATTTTTAGCATTCAAGAAAAATGCTAAAACACAAAAAGATATAACCCTAGAATCCATTACAAAAGAACTGAAAAATAATTATGGAGAAAATCCTACAAAACTTTGGGAAATTGACAAAACCTATGCAACTATTGAATTGGTAGATCGAAAAACTATCATTAAAGTCAAACCAATAGGTTATAGTACCAAAGATAAAAAGGAATTTGAAAAGGAAATCTAAGAATTAATAATCCATAAGATTATACCGGCTTTAAAAAGTCCTCATGTTAGTCTTGCCTTTATAGTTAGAAATCACAATGAAATAAAAAGAGAACTAGAATGGTTGTTAGCTACAAACAATTCAATAGCAAAACTAAATAAGTTTAAATATCATTTTGGTCCCTCAACTTTTTACTTTAGCACCAAAATTATCTTTTAACTTTAAAAAATATCAAATTTATCCTTAAACTTTCATTTTTGATACCAAAATGATCCTTCCATCAGTTAAATGGACAAGCAGCACATTAATTTGCCAACAAATCAATTCTTTTTCTCTTACCTAATGACATGGAAAAAAAAACATAGTTGACATTTTTTTAATTTAAAAATAATGATATTTTTTTTCCATCCACCTCATCTCTTTTTCCTCTTTCACTTTCTCTCCCCTTTACCTTTCCTTTTCCTTTACCTCTACAAACCTAGATCTGGGTTCTCTCTCAAACTTCATCTTCTTCCTCCGTTCCTCTTCCCTGTTCATCCTTTTTCTTTCTTCTTCTTATTCTTTCTCTCTCTCTCTTCTCCCTTCTTCTTTTTCTCTCAAACCCAGATCTGGGTTTTTCTCAAACCTAGATCTGGGTTTCATCACATAAATTAATGAGAGAAACGCTTGTGGCTGACTTCCTCAAAACCTCCTCCAGAGAATCCATCATATCCAAGGCATTTTTGTACGAACTTTGCACCTCATTTTCCTCGCAATCTCCTCCATCCGATGATCTTCTAGACACATGACCATCATCATCCTCATTACTACTCCTCCTGATCAAGGACGAGGAGGTCGTCCCAGTGTGCTTTTGCACTTATCTTCCTCTTCCTCCACTTTCCTCTCCGTCACCACCGACGACGACTCAAACATGAAGTCGCGTGCCATCACCCACCTGAACCCAGTACTTGCATCTATCCTCTCCAATGCAATTAACATAATTACACTCTCGAAAACTCCAAGATCAAAATACACCCAAGAAAAAACCAACAACCTCCCCCTTGTTTGTATTGAAATCACAATCTCGATGAAGAGCGTAAATAAGTGGGAAGGAAGAAGAATTGAAGATTTTATGGGTTGGGAGATTTGTCAGGTCATCTGTTGCTATGCAAAAAAGAAAATGTAGGTGAATAGACATTTATCCATTTTGTAAATTGAATAAAGGAACTGGGCTTTAATTTATGTGATAAAACCCAGATCTGGGTTTGAGAGAGGAAGAAGAAGGGAGAAGAGAGAGAGAGAAAGAAGAAGGAAAAGTAGGGAAGAGGAAAGGAAAAAGAAGATGAAGTTTGAAAGATAACCCAGATATGAGTTTGCAGAGGTAAAAGAAAAGGAAAGGTAAAGGAGAGAGAAAGTGAAAGAGGAAGAAGAGATGGCATGGATGGAAAAAAAAAAATCATTATTTTTAAATTAAATAAAAATGTCACCTCAAAAAAAATGCCAACTATGTTTTTTTTTTTTCCATGTCATTAGTTAAAAAAAAAAGAATTGATTTGCTGGTAAATTAACGTGTCACCTGTCCATTTAACTGATGGAAGGATATTTTGGTATTGAAAATAAAAGCTTAAAGATATATTTTGGTACTTTTTAAAGTTGAAGGACAATTTTGGTGCTAAAGTGAAAAGTTGAGGGACCAAAATGGTATTTAAACCAACTAAATTTGATGGATATTTGTTGCCACATAAAAGAATTGATTTGTTGGTAAATTAACGTGTCATTTGTCCATTTAATTGACGGAAGGACCATTTTGGTGTCGAAAATAAAAGCTTAAAGATATATTTTGGTACTTTTTAAAGTTGAAGGACAATTTTGGTGCTAAAATGAAAAGTTGAGGGACCGAAATGGTATTTAAAACAACTAAATTTGATGGATATTTGTTGCCACATAAAGAAACTTTAATCAATAGCAGTAGAGGAAAGAAGATATATTCAAAATTTGACTATAAATTAGGATTTTCACAAATTAAGTTAACTTCGTATCCCATTAACTACTTTTAGTACTCCTACAAGGCGCTATGAATGGCTAGTAATGCCTTTTAGATTAAAGAATGCACCCTAAATATTTCAAAGAAGAATGGATAATGTATTTTCACCATAAGAAGATTTTGTATAGTATACATAGATGATATACTAATCTTCTCAAATAACAAGAAAGAACATTTGTATCATCTTAAGAATTTACACATTTATACAAGAAACATGGAATCCTACTTTCTAAAAAGAAAGTAGAAATAGCAAAAACCAAAATTGAATTCCTTGAATTAATAATAAATTATATAGGAACAGAGTTACGGCCTCACATTAGTGAAAAGATTTTATTATTCTTAGACAAATTAGAATCTAGAGAGCAAATTCAAAGATTCTTAGGTATACTCAATTATGCAAAGCAATTTATAAAAAAATTGGCTCAATTGAGACATCCTTTGCAAATATTGCTTAGGAAAAAGGAAAATCAACAATGGAGTATCTATCACACTAATCATGTGAAGGGATCAAAGAATATTGTAAAAACCTTCTTAGGTTATAGTTGCCTAAAGATGATGAAGAGTTAATTTTAGAATATGATGCCTTAGATTTTTTTTGGGGAATAGTTTTAAAATATTCTCAAGATAAAGTTTATAGATATACTAGTGGAATATTTAAGGATGTAAAAACTAGATATAATTCTAATCATAAAGAATTATTGGACATTAAAAATGGAATAAAAAAGTTTAGTTTCTTCTTATTACTAAAGCATTTCAAGATTTGAATTGACAATACTCAAATTAAGGAATTTATTTTTAATAAATTACTTTTAACACAATAATATAAGAGATTAAATAGATGGCAAATGTTCTTTGCTAAATATGATTTTGAAATTGAACATGTCAAAGGTACTAATAATTGCCTTGTAGATTTCTTGAGTAGAGTAAGAGCTAATGGATAAAATCTTGAAACTCCAAAATGAAGGAAAAGGCTTGATTCTTGAAGGTCAAAAGAAACTCATTGAAGGCAATAGCCAAATGAGAAAGGTAAAAAACAAAAAAAAATGATTGAAAGCCAAGAAATAATAGCTAAAAGTCATAGCCTCATGGATGAAGGTCAAGAAAAATGTAATATCCCAAATTTTCTGATATTTTCGCATTTAGTTAGGGGCTAAATTGTGAGAAAATAATATTATTGAGCTTAATGGAAAAAGTTTCTAAACTTGAGGGACTTGAAAGAGGAAAACATTAGGATAAGGATCAAGCTGATTTTTTTTCCTTCTTTCTTCCTCAGCCACGCGGGTTTCTTCTTCTTCCTCACCCCTACAGCTCCGGAAAAAGAAGCCCAAGCACTGACTTCCATTTCTTGAAAAAAATCAGCAAAAGCTTAAAATTTTCCCTTTCTTTTCTTGTTAAAGAGCAAAATTAGGACTTAGAAATCTTTCCCCCTGCAGAAAAATTTCAGATCTGCTCTGTTTCTCCCCCTTTGTCTGTCCGCTGTCCTGCTGGGTGTGAATCCTTCGGGATTTTCGGTAAGAACCAGCTTCAAGTTCATTTCTTTAGCTTTAATTTGGCTTGGGTCACTCTAATCCCTTTTGTTTCTTGTAATTTTATGGTAGTTTTCATGATTTCTTCTCCAGCCTCCGTCGGCCTCCATACCCGCCAGCTCCGTTTTGGCTGCTGGAAAAATTCTGGTATGTTGATGGTATCTTTAAGTCCGAAAATGGTTAATTAGTTACTGCCTTGTTGTTCGAAAATTTTCTGTTGTACAGGGGATGAATTCTGACAGCTTTTGAAACATGTTTTGAGTTTAATTCATGTAGAATTTTCTGTGATTGGACTACTGTGATGTTCTGTATGCATAACCGGGTCTTAGTGCTGTTTTGCCAAGTTCGGTTCCTCCATTTTGTCTGTCGAAAATTTTCTGTTGAAATGGAGGAGTTTCGGCAGCCTTAAAACATGGGTTTTTAAGCTTGCTTAATGTAGAAAATGTTCTTGATTGGCTGTTGTAGTATTTTATATGAAAATCCCGTGATTAGCTACTATTTTGCCAAAAAGGATTAATTTAATAAAGGCCTGGCTTCTCCATTTTTTTGTCCGTGAGATGGGGAAACCATTTTATATGTATTTGTGTATATAAATGTATATATACACAATCCGGTCAATGAAAATAAATAAATAAATGAAATTGCTTATAGAATTAATTCTGGGATATTTTGGTTAGGTTCTTGATCCTTGGGGCACTTTAGTACGTGGATTGAGTCTTCGGTTTTATGCGAGGTAAGTAAATTGTGGCAATGCCCTTCGATTTCAAAGCATGTTTTAAATTGTTTTTGAAATGGTGGCAAGGTTTAAATTGATTTTGTTAGCACCGAGCATGATTGGTTTGAAATGGAAGTATTTTCATTTTCATTGAGTAGAGCATGTCTACTTGGAATTTGCTTAACTGCCGATGATTTGAGAATTTTGTAAATTCTGATTTTTCTGTTAAATCCATGCCCACATGGAATTTTTCTGGTTTATTTTGAAATTTGAGATTGATTGTGAATTACAGATTTTTCTTAAATCCTGCATGGTTTTGTCTCTGATATGGTCATGTTATCCGTGTGCCTACTAGTGGGAGTAAACGCTAGCACATGTTGACATGTTTTGTCATACCCCAAAAATTTCTAGAATAAATAAGTGTGAGTTAGGGACTAACTTGTGAGGAAATATTATTAGTGAACCTAATGGCAATTTGTGTTAAATTCAATGGGCTTAAAAGGGGAAAGATTTGGATAAGGATCAACTATTTTTTTTCCTTCTTTCTTCTTCCTCACCCGCGCGCCTGCTCTTCTTTTTCCTCCCCTGCACCGAGCAACAAGACCCAGGCCCCCGATGCACCTCCCCTCTGAAAACCGGTGAGAAAGCTTGGTTTTTGCCTTTCTTTTCTTGTTCAAGAACCAGATTTGGAGCTTAGAAACCTCCCCCCTGCAGGAAATTTTCGGATTAGCCCTGCTCTGCTCTGTCCTTCCGCCGGCTGCTCTTGCTTGTGGGTGCGAAATTCCCTGATTTTTCGGTAAGAACAGCCATGAATCTCCCTTCTCTAGCTTTAATTGGCTTGGTTTAACTTTGATTTCTCTTGGTTTCTTCAATTTTTGGATAGATCCCGAATTTCCCCCTGCACTGCTGCCGGCTTCTTCCCTCCACCAGCTCCGGTTTTGCTTGCTGGAAAATTGTGGGTAAGTTGACAACCTCCCTTAAGTCCGAATTTTATCCAATTGGTTGTTGCCTTTGCTGAATTTGGTCCTTGTTGTGGCTGCTCTGTGTTGTCCGAATTTTGCTGGAAAAATGGGGGAATTTCGGTAGCTTTAAGTGGGCTTTGTTTAAATTAAGTGGAAATTAGCTTGAGTAATTGTTGTGAATTTGTCTAGAGAAAAATCCTGTGAGATTAACTATGGTTTGCCCAATTTTTGGAAGTTGTGGTTACTGTTCACGTCATGGTTACTGTTCATGAATACTGTTCACGCACTGATGGCCAACAATTAATGGGGATTTAAATGTTTAGTTTGTAATATAAGAACAAATTTGGAGATATCTGATCATGTGGAGATTGATAGGAATAGCATCGTGATTAGTGGGTAGTCATGGTGATTTTACTTTTGAATCCGTGGTACGGTAATTAATTCTTGGATATTTTGATTAGGTTCTTGATCGTTCTTTTAGTTTAGCACTGAGATCTAGTCTTCGTTTTTATGCGAGTGAGATAAGTAAATTTATGGTAATGCCCGTACAGTTTTTAAAAGCATGTTTAACTTGTTTTTGAAGTGGTGGCGGGACTAAACCCATTTTATACGAACATATGACTGATTTGAAGTGAAATTTTTATGCTTTTCATTAAATTGAGCATGCCTACTTGAAATTTAATTGATTGTCCTGATGATTTGAAAGTGATTGGTGAATTATGATTTTTCTGTTAACTTTTGCTTGTTTTGTCTCTGATGTGGTCATGTTATTAGTGACCCTGTTAGTGGGGGTTAAACGCTAGCACATGTCGATATGTTATTGATAGAACCGATTTGTTCGAGTGACCCTGCTAGTGGGGGTTATACACTAACAAATAGTGCGCCTGCCAGTGGGTGGTTTATAACATTGGCCATTACTTATAGAGGAGACGTCTATTTCGTTCTCGTACTGTATCCGTTTTTCATGATTACACTTGTTGGCATGCTATAAGTTTAATAAGGGGCACTCCATATTTTACTTTATGAGTTTATCTCATAGTTTTTCCTTGTTCACCATTTCAGGAAGCGAAGTCAAGGACGAGGAAAAACGAGAGGAGTGACGAGTTAGAAGGTTAGCCATCTTGTAAATTGAACATAGACTTTAGTTATAGATCATGATCTTGTAAGCTAGATTTTAATTGGAGATTTTATAAATTCACTGAATGGATTGTTAGTTTACAAGAGATTTGATCTTGAGATTTTGAGCTTAAGTCATGTTGGACATAGAATTATTTTGAAATATCTGACTTAAGTTATTGGATTGTCATATGTGAATTGGATAAGTTCTGAGTCTTATGCATTTGTGGGACTCTCTTACGAGTGTACGGCGTCTGTCGCGTCTCGAATTCGGGTTCTGGGGCGTGACATGTTTACCGATAAGATCTGGTCATTCTGTAATCTTGCCAATGGGATAATACACTGGTAAATTCTGACGCCTGTCAATGGGCGAACACATTGGTAAATTCTAACGCTTGCCAATGGGCGAACACCATTGGTAATTTCTGATGCCCGTCAGTGGGTGTTAAACGCTGGCCATGACTTATAGATGAGACTACTACTGAATTTTCTTCTGCATTAATGGTTTGTCATTGAACACTTTGTTATTGAATTGAATCTTATTTTGTATTAACGGTTTATCATTGAACATTTTATTATGTTAAACTGTTTATCAGGCATGCTAAAAGTTTACTCACAGGCTATCTATATTTTTACTTACAGAGTTATCTTATAGTTTTTCCTTATCCACCATTTCAAGAAGCAAAGTCACGGACAGGGAAAAACGAGGGGAGTGACGAGTTAAAAGGCTAGCCATCTTGTAAATTGAACATAGATTTTAGATATAAATCATGATCTTGTAAGTTAGACTTTATTTGGAGATTTTATGATATTAGAGCAAATTTTAGAATTTTATCTTCATACTTAGTGGTATCAGATTGTGGTATGATAAAGTTTCGAGCCTTGTGCATTTGTGGAATCCTCTCACAAGTGTACGATGTCTGTCATGTCCTTGGATTTGGGTTCTGGGGCGTGACAAAAAAATTATTAAAGGCTATTAGTTATTAAATGAGGGTCAAGATGCCCTCAAAGAGGTCAAAGAGTTGATAGAAAAATTAATGAATTCTAAAGTAATTACTAATTTGAAAATAAGCTCCAAAGAATCTAGCTAAATGGTGAAGAAAAGTTTCCAACAAGAACTAAAAGAAGCTTTTGAACAATGTGATCCTATTGTAGGATTACTAGGAGAAAGCTTAGGAAAATTTGACTATTATGTCAAATACTTCCCCTTAGAAGTAGTAGCATTTCAAGTTGAAAAGCCAACTATTCAAAATGTTGAGAATCATAACTTTTGACTTGATTACTCAGGAAAAAAAGTGAAGAAGGTTACAATAATAAACACCTTGTCTAACATAACAATGAGTGAAGAATATCTGTTGGAATATCATTGAGTTTGTAGAATGGCATATTTGATTAGGTCCATTGAGAATTATCATCCTAACCATAAAGGGATTTACCCCAGAATTAATTTTATGTAGGGTTCAAACTCGAAAACCATAAAAGAATTATTCAATTATGGTTTCATAAATTATATCTATCTCTCAAAAAATGATGAGGAGATTTTAGAGCTTCTAAAAGTTATATGGCAAGGAGTGAAAGACTTCAAGACTAGCACTAAAACGCAAGGAATAGTATTTGTCAAAATCTACTTTGTTGCATTGGAATGGGGAAAATTTTTAATATTTCCCTAATCATCATATAGTACAAATTGGATTTCAATCCAAGAAGATCAAAATGGAGGCAAATGAAGATCAAATCTTCTAAGAATTTGAAGAATCCCTTTGTGAAATAGAATTCATCCAAGAGAGAAGAGCTCTAGGATTCAAAGTTCTACTTCAAACCTTTGATCAAATGATTGATATGAAGAAGACAGACTTATGGCTTCACCAATGAAATCTCTATGGTATCTGTCACGCCCCAACCCCAAGGTCAAGACGTAACAAACGCCACACATCTATAGGGATCACCCCATAAATGTGTAAGGCTACCTTAACTAAACAACTTTTAATGTCCAAATGCAATAAAATTAAATTCTATAAGAAACTCCATCTTTATTAACATGTACGAGAAGTTGGTCAAATCCAAAACACTTGATCCTCACTTCATAAAATCCAACATAAAATTTAATAGCAATAAGTCATAACAAATAGATCTTCAATTCTAATTATTCCACAATCCAGAATAACTTAAAACTAAACCAAAGAACTACTCTAAAATCGTTGTGCCTCTCACTCCCAAATGCAACC
>BPVZ01000047.1:1485439-1497633 GCA_020521535.1 Rubroshorea leprosula
AGATAAAGGGGTAAAAATAAAATATATAATTAGAATGATAAATTGATTAGGATAATTAGTTTAATTTATGATTAATGAAATTAATTAATTTTAATTAATGTGGAATTAATCATTCAATAAAACTAATTATCATAATTAATTAATTTCAGTCATCAATTTTCTTTAATCTTAGTTAAAAGTCAAAATTATCTCCTTTATTTCAGTTTCACCCAAAATTTTCATAATCAAGCAATTTAGTCCAAAAGTTCCAAATCTTTTCAAATCAATTGCTCGTATTTGGGATTTAATTAGATCAGTACATTTAATTGTTATTTGTGGTCATGGTGTATGCATGTTCTTGATTTTGTCCATTTTAGTCCAAAAATTTAAAAATGTTGCAATTTGGTTTATCCTTTTGAAGTTTACCTATTAAGACTTAAACATAAATACAATGAATAAGTTGAATTAAAACTCCAATGTTAAAGCATGCAATCGTGTTTATACGAAAGACTGTGAGGTGTGCGTATGCCCTTCCTCACTATTAACTAGTCCCTTGAACCCCAATCTCTGTGCAGACTTGTTTTTAGGTGATTTATCTCACCTTATAATTTGGACGAGTAACGATTCATTCTCTTACATTTTTCACACATAATTTTTCATTATTTTTCTTTCTTTTTTAAAAAATTTTGAAATCTTAAGTTTGGTTGTCAACAAGCAACAAATTTGGGTCCTATGACCCTTAGACCTATACACAGATAATTTAAAACAAGTCACATAGTATTATAAATCTTAGTATTTAAATAATAATTTAATACCACAAGATTGTTCATAGTCAATCAAACTTGTCAAGAAATAACTAATGACATTTAAATCAAATTCAAGTCATAAAATCATATGCTCACAAATGTAATGTTACAAGCAAAATGCAGAAAACAAAATCACATAATGCTATAGAGTCCATTAATGTGTGTTAGCAATACTTGTACCGGAGCTAATCACGACACTCATTTTACTGCGCAGAGGTCCACTAATTACCCTGGAAGGTCCACTGAATACCCCAAACTTTAAGTTTAGGTCCACTTACTCTATAGCCATAAACACATACAAATGTCCAATAAATTCAAAACACTTTCAAAATAATATAAAAATATTATTTTATTTATGTTTCACAAAATTCCATTTTTAAAACAATCCACTTTAAATATCTCATCTAAATTCAAGGATAGCACTCCAAATTTGGAATAAACATATGGAATTATTTAGCCATATTGATTCGTAAAAAATCACCACACAAAGCAAGCACATAAAGTCCACAACAGTATTTATCAATAAAATTTACAATAAACTCAAGTATGAATAATAAACACATCATGGATTCATTTCCGCACAAGCCCCAAAATATTGTATGTTTCTAACAAAATTTGTAATGCCCAACAAGTCTCTTAAACTAAGGTTTTAAAGTCAAATCTCACTAATTTAAACTAATTTTTAATATATTATGATAGATTTATAACCTACTAAAAACTCTAACTTAAATTTGTAACTAAAACTCATACTTACTTGAAAATCAAAGCACCAAATTGAAGAGAACAGTATGAATTAATAGCAAAAGTTGAAGAAGAAAGTCACTAAAATAGTTTGCTCCATGCTTCAGATCTACAAAAGTCTCCTTTCTTTGGTGGAAGCTCAAAAGGATAAAGAGAAATGGGTTTTTAGGTGTTTAAGTCAAAAAGGGATTTTTCATTCTAAAATCTTCCAAAGGAAGCTTGGGGGCTTCACCAAACTTTTCTTCTTCAAGACAACACACTTGGTTGGAAAAGAGGGAAAGGTGCAAAGGACAACTATAATAAAGAAAAAGGATGCAGAAGAATGGCTTTTGTTTCTAACTCTTTCAAAGGATGACTCACTGGCTTTTTTAAAGCCTTCTAAGTCCAACCATAAGTTTATTTGGTAAATATTGTGCCACATGGCATAAAAAGTGGAATAATAGAATTAAACATCCTTTAACTTTTACTAAATTTCATTTACAACCCCCAAACTCTTAATCTAATCAATTTAATCCCCAAACTTTAAGATAAAGGACTCTAATTTCTAATCTATTCACTAAAGTATATGGGGTCTTACACATAGAGACTATATACTAATTAAATATCAAAATTGATTAATTTTAATTTTATTTGAATAATTGGAATTAAATGGTTTGAATGAACTAATTAACTAAAATTAATTAAAGAAAAACTAAATTGATTTTAAATGACATTAAGAGTTGAAATTCTAAGGCATCTGATTTTACTATAATAAACTAATATGGATTTTGTTGGCTCAATGCACTTTAAAAGGGGGGTGAATTGGAATTGAAAAATTTTCACCTTTTTGCAACCACCAAACAAAAATTAAAAAGAGAGTAGGGAATAAGAGCTTGCACAATGATTTTATAGAGATTCAGTCCAACTACTTGGAGCCTAGTCTTGTACCTTGGCTTCACTCACCAAGGATTTTCTCCACTCTCCACTAAGAAAAACAAGGGTGACTTAAAGGAGCCACTCAATCCTTTTACAAGAAAGGTATTTCTCTCAAATCTCATCCCTTTACAAGATAAACTCCAAGAATCCTTTCTACAAATCACTCTTGAAAAAATAATCATACCCCCAAGATAACACAAAAGTAGAATAAGAAGAGGATCACAAGCCAAGATCACTCAAAGATCAAAACCTCAAGTTAAGGCACAAGTTGATAGGTAGAGATATTCAATACAATGCTCTAAAACTTGTTCTAGATCTACCACCAATTATATTTATAACCCCTTGGTAAAAAATAACTGTTTTTAGCCGTTGGGGGTCATTAAATACTTTGTAGGTTGAGTAAGTTCGAGTTGTTGACTTGTCAGTAGAGTCAGCTTTAACTTTAAAGTCGGCTTTAAATTCTAGAGCTGGCTTTATGGGTTTCCTACACATTTTGTTTTCTTGAAAAGCCAACTACAAAACGTAAAGTTTGCTTTGGAAATCCAACTTTAAAAAGATTAAAGAGTCTTTAAATAACTTGACCATTGTACATTAAATGCACCATCACAGTCGGTTGCAAAGAAATAACTGGCTTTGCGTCCATTCTTCGTAGGCACCAAACTATAAGTTTAAAACTTTCGCTCGTAAAGTTGGTTGTAGGTTCCAAAGTCGGTTCTTTGTAGTTTTGTTCACCAAAGTTGGTTGTAGATTTCTAGAGCCAGCTCTTTGCACAATTCATAGGCTTTTTGGTCCAGTTTAGTGCAGTCAAAGTTCACTTAATGTTGCAATCTTTTGAAAGTTCAACTACACACTTAAATGAACAACTTAGTTACTCAAATGTGTTTTGTAATCATTAAAATCATAGGCAACCATAAAGTCATATACCATTAAAATCCACAAGTCATAATAATAAGTTAAGAAATTTGCATAGATAATGAGGGCAAATTTTGGGAGAGAATCAAATATGGAATGTGAAGAAAGAAAAGGCTGATTATGTAAAATCTATCCAAGCAAGCCAACTTTAGCTTGAGAGTCGGCTTAACTTTGGGGAACACGAAGATTCTATTTTTTTTTTCTTTAGGTGAGTCAGATGTGAAAAAAATTTTAGTCGGTTGTTCTAGCCTTACTTGACAAAAACAAGAGTTTTGGGGCTGTTTTGAAGAAGATGCAACTAATTTGATTTTCCTTTATTTTACCAAGTTTAAATTGGACATCAACTATTAAATCATGCAATCTTGTACATATATCCATGTGTGCACCAACAATTAATCAAAATATGGAGATCAAGCTCATTAATTTGCATATATTTTAGTAAGCCCATCAAATTCAAAAACCATTTCAAGTACTAGAAATCAACATGCCGAGTTGATTTCTAATAAAGAAAGATCTATCACGATAAAAAAACTTTGTAATAAGTAAAGATATCTCATTCCAAGCAACTATGAAGGTCAAAAGGTTCTTTCTCTCCTATTTGTTATGTAACAAAGAAAGTTTGAAGACCATATGAAAAGCAAACAAAAAAGCTTCCCCTTAATAAAATAACTCATGAAAGCATGAACAGACTTATATAACAATCTCATCAAAATCATATCAAGAATGTATAATCATTCATCATTTAAGTCATAAAGATCAATAAAAGATAAATGAAATAACACAAATGTGATGTGCACTCAAGATAAAGCAATATATATCCATCATACTCATAAAGAGTTTGAAATCGATAGGTTCGCCTCCATTATTGTTAGAGTAATTGAATACCTCTTTAGAGAGACTATTGCCTGTGCATCTCTTTTGTATGCTCTTATTGATTGGTGAAGATCTCATTTTTGGGATAACTTCATTTGAGGTTCCAATACATTTAATCGTTTCTAGTTTACTTAACATTTCTTTAGAAAATTCTTTGCAACAAAGCTCAATAGCACCAAAATCAATGTTAATGTCGTCATTAAGTACAACATGTATATTTCTTACCCTAGAGACATCTTACCATTTATCACATTACCTTTATAGGATCTCTCTCTTGAGTAGAATTATGATATTTGTTTTTTTGCTTGTTGCATCTCCTCAATCTTGTTCTTCTCACTTGCTTCTCGTGGAGGTTGTGTGATGCTGTTGCCTTTGATGTTTATTCTTACCCTTGTTATCCAACAACATCTACATCACAATTTCACAACTCTTTCTAGAGCAAATGAGGTTAGTCTCATTGAACACCACATGAATAGATTCAACACTATTAATCATTTTTATATGCATCATAACATATGATACTAAATATCAAAAATCTTATTCATTGAAATCAACCATGGCTATGCAAGCAATCAAGTGCATGACATACACTTACACATAATCAAATATCATCAAAATCATCCATCAAAAAGCAAGTATACAAATTTCATAATATACTTAACTTTCAAGTGTAAGGCTTTTCTTAAGGTCATGCTTAACTTCCAAGTGCTATAACCAAAATGGCATATATGACATTAAAAAATACTCATACCATCAAGAGCTCATCATGAAATATATATGACAAATAATCAATCTAATCATTCGCATATGTCAAGCATGTAAATGTGATCAGAGTAATAGATATAGCAATCAACAAGGTTGTATCAACACTAGAAAAGACACATCAAATGATATCATACTCAACAAATATATGTATCAAAGAGTGAGCACACATAAACAAGTAATTACTAGTCATGTTAATGTAATTATACTTAATGAATAAAGGCAATAAAATAAATGATACCAATTTTAGCACGAGTAAAGCATTTCAAAACAATTATTTCTTTGCACTTTCACTCCAACAGTCTTGTTGAGGCATAAGTCTTTATCAAGATCAACTTTGCTCTTCTTATGACTGTGCCATCAATCTTACCTACAAAACAAAATCAAATTTTCATTTTTGGTACCTAAATTTGCTTGGGTCCTTGGGAGTTGGTACTTAGAGTTCCTTTTGGAACTCAAATTTGTTTCACTTTGCCTTGAGCTATCCATCTCTTGAAATGACATATATAAGTAAAGTGTCCCTTTGCACTATAACAATAGCAAGTAACTTTAGGATTAAAGAATTGACTTGCCATTATACAAAAGTACTTAAAAGTCTTGTTTTTTAAAATAATCAAATTTAATACCCCTTTTGTCATAAACACTTCTTTGAGATTTTAAGATAGAATCAAATTTTTTTTCATTCAAGGTAAATTTGGAAATCACATTCTTAAGATCACAAATTTTCTTTTTCAAGTTCTCATTTTTCTTTTTCAAAGCATTACTAGATTCCTCATTCTTTAAAGATGCAATCTCATCATTTAAGGGGCATTTTCTGTAACTAAAACCTAATTTTTTTTTTTAAAGAGATTTAGTCTCATTTTTAAGCAATGAAATGGTTTTAATAAGAGTAAAATTCTCATTCCCTAGTTTCTTGATATTATTCATAAAACAATCAAGAATTTTGCATAAATCATCATAAGAATACTCAAAGGAACTTTCATTAATTGAACTAGAGAAGTTAGAGTTGACCTCCTCATCATATTGTTGCTATCCTCTTGAGCTATTAAGCAAAGATTTGTAACACGATTCTCTAAAGAGCTTTTTACTTTCCGTTGAGTTAGTCTCATCATCACTCCAAGTGGCGACAAAAGCTTTCTTCTTCATGCTTTTCTTATCTTTCCTCTCACCTTTTTTCAATTGAGGACATTCATTTCTATAATGTCCCATCTTATTGCACTCATAGCATTTTTTTTTTTGGTTTCCCGCCCAGTATCCGGAGCTTCACCCCGACTACTCCGGACTCGACCAGCTGTGGCGCACCAGAATGGTGGGTGGGTCTCCCAACGAAGACTGCTGCGTACACAAAGTTTCGAACTCGAGACCTTGCTTAAGCTGGAACAAGCCGCTTGCCACTTGATCCAACCTCTCGTTGGTGCACTCATAGCATTTGATATGCTTTTTGCTTGGCTTTCTTTTATCAACATCATCACTACATATTCTTCCTCTAGCATTTGACGCTCTTCTTCATATATTTCTTCACTTCCTTTGAAACTAATTTTTTGATGTCTTCCTCATTGCTAGACTCATCATCACTAGCATCATCTTCACTCTCTTCCTTTTGGCTGCTAGCCTTGAATGCAACATTCTTCTTCTTCTCAACTACTTCAACTTCACCACCAACTTGAATATCAATCTCATATGTCATCAAGTTTCCATTGAGATCATCAAGCTTGAGAGTGTTGAGATTCTTAACCTCTTTAATTGTGGTCTTCTTGGTTTCCCAAACCTTAGGTAAGCTTCTAAGGATCTTCCTTACCAATGCTTGATTGGGATAAACTTTACCAAGAGCCTTGAGATTGGTGACTATATCATTAAATCTTGTGTACATTTCTTTAATGCTCTCATTTTGTTTCATCTTGAAAAGCTCATATATGTGAATGAGTATTGATTTTTGACTTCTTCACTTAACTTGTTCCTTCATGTGCTACCTCAAACATGTCCCATATCTCTTTAGCTGTATCACACCCAAAAACTCTATTAACTTCCATTGGATTGAGAGCACATTGTAGCATGTTGATTGCTTTGTTGTTGAACTTGATCTTCTCCAAGTCTTCATCATTCCATTCAACTTCTTCCTTTGGCACCTCATTTTCTCCAACAACTTTCATTGGCACATATAGACCTTTCATAGTCACAATCCATGCCTTGGGCTCATTTGTAAACATGAAGACCTTCATCTTATTCTTCCAAATTATAATTAGTACCATCAAAGAAAGAAGGCTTAGTGGTAGACAAACCTTCAATGGTTGAGAAGCTTGAAATTGAGCAATTCTTGATAATCTCCTAGGTGGTTAAACCTTCAAATTGGAGCCCTTACTCTGATACCAATCACTGGCTCAATGCACTCCAAGAGGGGGGTGAATTGGAGTTGAAAAATTTTCACCTCTTTGCAACCACCAAACAAAAATTAAAAAGAGTAGGGAAGAAGAGCTTGCATAATGATTTTATAGAGGTTCATTCCAACCATTTGCAGTCGCCTAGTCCTCTACCTTGGCTTCATTCACCAAGGATTTCTTCCACACTCTCCACAAAGAAAAACAAGGGTGGCTTAAAAGAGTCACTCAATCCTTTCACAAGAAGAAGGGTATTTCTCTCAAATTTCACACATTTACAAGATAAACCCTAAGAATCCTCTCTACAAATCACCCTTGAAGAAATAATCACCCCCCCAAAATAACACACAAGTAGAAAAAAAAAGAGGATTACAAGCAAAGATCACTCAAAGATCAAAAACTCAAGTTAAGGCACAAGTTGGTAGGTAGAGATATTCGATACAATGCCCTAAAACTTGTTCCAAATTTGCCACTAACTTTATAGCCCATAGGTCGAAAATAGCTGTTTCTAGCCATTGGGGGTCATTAAATGCTCTACAGATTGAGTAAGTTCGAGTTGCAGACTTGTCAGCAGAGTCGGCTTGGCTTTGAAATCTAGAGCCAGCTTTGTGGATTTCCTACACATTCTGTTTTCTTGAAAAGTCGGTTACAACACGTAAAGTTGGCTTTGGAAATCCAACTTTAAAAAGATTAAAGAATCTTTAAATAACTTAATCATTGTGCATTAAATGCAACATCACACCCGGTTGCAAAGATATAGCCGGCTTTGCATCCGTTTTTCGCACGTGCCAAATTACAGGTTTAAAACTTTCACCCATAAAGCTAGCTGCAGATTTCTACAGCTAGTTCTGTACACAATTCACGAGCTTTTTGGTCCAGTTTAGTGTAGTCTAAGTTCACTTAATTTTGCAATCTTTTGAAAGTTCAACTACACACTTAAATGAACAAATTAGTCACTCAAATGTGTTTTGTAATCATCAAAATCATAGGTACAATAGATTTTAGATTATTATATTTCCAAGATCTTTACTGCTCATATGATAGTACAATTTCTTTTCATATTCAATATATATTCTCAAGTTATATCAAATTTATCTTCACCTATTAATCAACTATATCTCTTTGTAAATTTAAATTGATAAATAGGTGTTATATTCCTTGAAATTCCCTAATTTGCATAGAAAATAAAGTCTACTTATTACTAATGCTGTATAAATCACGTTAATTCATTTCTAACATTTGTTTAATTTATTGTATATATTACTAAAAATTGTTGCATAAAATCTATTTTCAGTTTCAATTATACTTTTCAAATCAATTTTAATGGTGATCAATTATTAAAAATTATTAAGAATAGTAATATATACTTTGTATCAAATAATAAGTTTTGAAAGTATAAAAATCATAAAATTCTATATCAAATTAACCAGGTTATATTGTAACTTTAGGTGGCTCAATTAGTTCATAATTAAAGGAAAAAAAATTAAGTATCCTATGATAAATATAAGAATATTTAATATTATAAAGCCAAATTTAAGGACAAATAAAACTAATATAACGAAGTAAAATCTCAAATCTTGATTTTCTTTTAATATTAAGTTTTTCTTAATTGTTTCTCTCTTGATCTCCTAAAAAGGCTACCAATTATGATTTTGAATAAGTATTTATAGAGTGAAAGAAAAGCCTATTAGGAAGGATAGACCATCAAAAAATAAAATTTCTTAAAGGGTGTGCGTTTAGTGTGGACACCAAAATCCAATTGTTGACACTTTGGTTTATTTGACCTGGTACCTATTTTTAAAGAGGCTTATCACATACTGTTGACACGATAACGTAGGTATCGACACCAAACGCATGTCGAATTCCACGGGCAACTTCTTTAATGATAAAATAACAGATCTAGTCCTCCAACTTCTATATGATGAGATTTTGATCCCATTACTTTTGATTCATTCATTTAGGTCCTCGAAAGGAACCTTTTCTTCCTGAATTTGGTTCCTCAACTTTCAAAAATTATTCAATTAATCCTAGAAACTTTTTTATTATGCATTCAAGTTTTTTTCTGCACAAAGAATGAAAAACCATGTAAAATAGTGATTTATGCATGAACCTGAGAAAGAATTGCACAAATTAAATCAATAATACTATAAACCGTGTGTTAGACTATGAGACTAAAAGGTAATTAACTCACGTGTGGTAGTAGAGGAAAAGAAGAGAAGTAGGAGCTCTCCCTTCCTAAGCTCTTTCCTAAGCTGGAGGTTTCCATAGAATTTATGGCTGTTTAGAACTTTTTTATGTGTAACTAAATTTCTTGAACTAGGGTTGGATGGATTTTAATTTTTGGATCATGTGACTGTTTTTTCAGTTTATTCAAGATTTATTGGTTATTTGCATGATGAGTTTATATTATTGAGCTTAATGCATTAAAAACTTGATCACCTTTCAATTGATTTAGTATTTATGCTTGAACCTAAGAAAGAATTGCAAATTGCGTAAATTAGATAAATAATAATATAAACCATGTGTTAGACTATGAGATTAAGAGGTAATTAGTTCACATGTGGTAGCAAAAGAAGAGAAGAGAATTAGGAGCTCTCCTTTCCTAAGCTAGAGGTTTCCATAGAATTTAGTGCTCACTAGTTTATTTTAAATTACATAGAGATATGATTAATTTAACAAGCAAGTGGAGGATTAACTTGACTTGAGAAAGCTGGTTAATTAACTGAGGGAAATCTGCCATCTCATGCTATAACACTGTCATTTGAACTTAAATTATATTAATTAAACAGTTGCATAATTCAAAATTAAATGAAATCTAAACCCTAGTTCTTTCCCATTCATAGTTTCTTTTACTTAAAAATTCTTTTAGTTTAAGTAGTTTTAGTTTAAGTAGTTTAACTTTGTTCCATTAATTAGTTAATTCAACTTAGACTAGATTAATATCATCTTGATAGTGTAGAATAATCCTTGAAAGAATGATATTTTACTTATCTTATACTACATAATTGATTAAGTTTACTTGCTTAAAAGTAATGCGTATTTGGGGCATCACCACACTTATAATATATTGCATAATTGATTAGGTTTACTTACTTAAAAATAGTGCGTATTTGGTGCATCACCACACTTATAAAAAATTTTAATTATTTATCTCACTATTTTCAACAATTAAGATTTATCACGATTTTTTTTAAATATTAAATAAGTGGTGTATAAATAAATCTCTCCTTATATATATACATATATGATGCACTAAAATCACTCTACCAAGTGTACTAGTCGCTCCAAGTAATATAATGATGAGAAGAGTGTCGAACCCACGAGGATTGTGTCTAATTAAGTACCAAAATAATTAATCTAAATTTATTTGAACAATCGAAAAGATGGAATTTTAATTAAAATAACAAAAAGAAACTAACAATTAAAATAAAACTAACAAAAATATGAGGTACTAAAGCATTGACTTCACCATAATCAATCAATATAAATTCTGGATTACCAAATTGTTGAATGTTATTGCATGTGATGGCGGATTTCCCTAAATTAATTAACCAGCTTTCTCAAGTCAAGCTAATCCTTCACTTGTTTGTTAAATTAATCATATCTCTATGTAATTTTAAACAAACTTATGAGCATTAAATTCTATGGAAACCTCTAGTTTAAGAAGGGGGAGCTACTGACTCTCTTCTCTTCCTCCATTACCACATGTGAGCTAATTACCTCTCGGTTTCATAGTCTAACACACGGTTTATATTATTATTGGTATAATCTACGCAATTCTTTTTCAAGTTCATATATAAATCACTAAATCAATTGAAAGATGATCAGGCTTCCAATACATTAAGTTCAATAATATAAACTCCTCACGCGAATAACTTAAATTGAAAGAATAAAATCACAAAATCCATATTAAATTGATTAGGCTACATCATAACCCTAGTAGAATAAATCAGTTCATAATAAAAATAATAAAATCCGAAATCACAATTATAAACACAAAAATATCTAAAGAAAAATAAAACCTAATTTAAGAAAATTGCAATCCTTGATCTTCTATTGTTGAATCCTCTATCTTGACCTCCAAGAATGCCCAAAAGATGGCTGCCACCAGCCTCTCAAGGCTCCCTTATTTTGAATTTAGATGGGTATTTATAGGATTTTAGAAACATTAATTGAAATAGAAGACTTGGAATAGAAATAGGAAACTGAATTTTAGATGCTGATCGCGTGGTGCTGACACTTCGGATTACGTGTTGACACAAAATAGGAAACAAAAGGTGATTTTGGACGTTTAGCGCATGGTGTCGACACCCGGATCATGTGTCGACACTACACCCGTGTCGGGTTTTTGGCCTTATTTTGCAATTTCTTCAATGGTAAAATAGCAGATTTGGTTCTTGACTTCCGAATTCTGCACAAGTTGATCCTCGAGTCTCTAATCTCTTCAATTTACTTCTAAAAAGTAGAATTTCTTCCAATTAAATCCTTTCCTACACAAAGAATGAAAACCATGTAAAATCAAACAAAATCTTATAAAACTCATCCAAATATCAATAAAATCAAAGTAAAAATTCTCTATTAATATATATATATAAATTTAGCTCATCAAATTCCCCCAAACTTAAGTTTTACTCGCCCTCGAGTAAAATAAAAAGATAAAAGAAACAAAAATAAAACCTAACTCACTTTCGTAGGAATCACGATTGCACTTAGCATGTGCAACAAGTCTTTAAACCCCTAGGTCACCCTAGTGGACGAGTTGTGTCTCGTGAGGGTTTGCAGTGGATCTACCCACAAAATCCCAATGCAAGAATGTAACTACATGATATGC
>BPVZ01000047.1:1497733-1519196 GCA_020521535.1 Rubroshorea leprosula
TAAATTAATTAACTAGCTTTCTCAAGTCAAGCTAATCCTTCACTTGTTTGTTAAATTAATCATATCTCTATGTAATTTTAAACAAACTTATGAGCTTTAAATTCTATGGAAACCTCTAGTTTAAGAAGGGGGAGCTACTAACTCTCTTCTCTTCCTCCACTATCACATGTGAGCTAATTACCTCTCGGTCTCATAGTCTAACACACGGTTTATATTATTATTGGTATAATCTACGCAATTCTTTCTCAAGTTCATGCATAAATCACTAAATCAATTGAAAGATGATCAGGCTTCCAATGCATTAAGTTCAATAATATAAACTCCTCACGCGAATAACTTAAATTGAAAGAATAAAATCACAAAATTCATATTAAATTGATTATGCTACATCATAGCCCTAGTAGAATAAATCAGTTCATAATAAAAATAATAAAATCTGAAATCACAATTATAAACACAAAAATATCTAAGGAAAAATAAAACCTAATTTGAGAAAATTGCAATCCTTAATCTTCTATTGTTGAATCCTCTATCTTGACCTCCAAGAATACCCAAAAGAGGGCTGCTACCAGCCTCTCAAGGCTCCCTTATTCTGAATTTAGATGGGTATTTATAGGATTTTAGAAACTCTAATTGAAATAGAAGTAAGACTTGGAATAGAAATAGGAAACTGAATTTCAGATGCTGATTGCGTGGTGCTAACACTTCGGATTACGTGTTGACACAAAATAGGAAACAAAATCTGATTCTGGACGTTTAGCACATGGTGTCGACACCCAGATCATGTGTCGACACTACACCCGTGTTGGGTTTTTGGCCTCATTTTGCAATTTCTTCAATGGTAAAATAGCAGATTTGGTTCCTGACTTCCGAATTCTGCACAAGTTGATCCTCGAGTCTCTAATCTCTTCAATTTACTTCTAAAAAGTAGAATTTCTTTTAATTAAATCCTTTCCTACACAAAGAATGAAAACCATGTAAAATCAAACAAAATCCTATAAAACTCATCCAAATATCAATAAAATCAAAGTAAAAATTCCCTATTAATATATATATAAATTTAGCTCATCAATATAACTATGGTTAGATATATAAATATGAACTCTCATATCCAATGTTTAAGTATTTCCTTTATACCCAATAAAACACGTACTTAACTAGGTCAAGTACCCATAAATAACAAAGATGCACATACCTGATGCTCAGCCCTACCTAGTAACCTTCACCTATGGGCTCAAAGCATCAAACTTAGCCACAAGGCCCAGAACAATTCTCTCATGTTCCTGGTAATAGCTACCTCGTATAGTTTTTTCAAAAAATATAAATAAATAAATAAACGTTCAGGCCTGTTAAAGTCCTTCGCCCCAAAAAAGACCGGTTACAGTACATATCTGGGTTTGGGTTATTTATGGGCCGAGATATGCCCAAATCCAGTACACGAAACTTGCACAGCTCCTGTTGAAAACTAGGGCGTTTCATTTCCTTCTTGGCCTTCATCTGATCCCCTGGTTTTGATTGATCTCATTTCTCTCATTTCTCTCTCAGAATGACCAAATTCAGGAAGCTTGGTCGCCCTACGGGCCATCGTATGTCCATGCTCAGGTTCTCTCTCCTTTGTATCTTACTTTTTTTTCTTTCTTTTTGAATTCACAAGAAACATTTATGCAGGATTTTGATTTAATTTTCTTTTCTCTTATTCGTAAGATTTTTCTCTCTTTTTTTTCTTTTTTTTCTTTTTTTTTTTTTGTTTTTGAATTTTCAGAACAATGGTTTCGCAGTTGGTGAAGCACGAGAGAATTGAAACTACTGTTGCTAAGGTTCATGCTATTAGGGTTTTCCTGGGCTTTAAGAAACATGAATGAGGAAGAATTCGAGTTCTTTATGTGAATTTTCTTTAATTGTGTTACTGAATCCGGATTATGTTGCATTAGTGTCATTTTTTTTTATTATTAAATTTCATGTTTAATTGGTTTTGGGACCTTCAATATTGATACAGACTTCAATTGAATCATATAAGTTACTGCTTTTGGTATTTGCAGGCGAAGGAGGTTCGGCGACTTGCAGATAATATGGTACAACTTGGTAAAGAGGTGTGTTTGATATTTTACATTTTTGTTGTTTTACTGTTTTACTTATTTCTTATGTATAATTTATATTCTTAGAAGCTTTTTATAAAATGTTGTCTTCGATGTCCAGTTTATTGTGGAAAATTGTGATACCCTTCTAATGTTGATATGGACAAAGTCCAGGAAGGTTTATTGCACCTTTTCTAAATGTGTTTACTACTTGGTAGTTGTTTTAAATTAATAATTGCCAACTTTATGTGAGATTTTTGGTCCCATGAGTGTGTGGGTGCAAATGCAGCTTTATATAACAAATACGAAATGCAATTAGCTCAACATAAAGGTGGAGGTTTTATGTGAATTTTCTTTATGTTAATGTTGAAGCCTATATGGCTGAGGGCTAAAAATTCTACGAGTTTTTCACTCTATTGCTCTGTAGATTGTTTTCAGGGATTTGTAATTAATATTTGAATTGAGAGTTATTGACTTAATAGTTGGTTAACAATTTGGATGTCATTGCAAATTTATGTGATAACATCATCCCAAGGAGACGAAGTCCCTAAGATAGTTTGTCCAGTTGTTTTGGGACTCATGACTATTGTCTGATATTTGTCCAACTTATTACACTGAAGCTGCATTTTGGATTGTACTTTTGGAGGAGGTTGCTGGGTTGTTTTTTGGTTTGGCATCTTTGAGGCTTTTTCATCAGTAAATTTGGAAGACTCACATTATTGTCATTAAAAGATAATACCTGAGATGGTTGCTTCTGTTCTTTGATAGGATCATGATGTTGACATGCTACACACTAAAACAGGCAGCTGCCACTTAGAATCTGGTTGAATTATGTCCATAACATCATATATTTCTTTAAATGTTACCTGAAATGTTATATTTCTGTTTTCATATGTGGTTGTTTTATTTTAATTCATTCTACGACAATAAGAGGAGGCTGTGTAGAGATATTACTAGAATGCTTATCCAGGGTTCTAGTGCTACTTGCAGGTAGATAAATGAAAATTTTACTTGACAGAGGTTCCTGAAATGTCCAGCATGATTCACGTTTATGTTTACTGAATTGCATTATTTGTATTGATTATTGCTTGTCCTGCAAAATGGCCTTACTCATTTTTTATGAAATACTTACAGGGTTCCCTTTCTGCTGCGAGGCGTGCTGCTGCTTTTGTGCGGGGGGATGATGTCATACACAAGCTATTTACAGAACTGGCTTACCGATACAAGTTAGTTAAAACCTAACTCTTCTTTGGATATTCTCTGTATTTTTTGTTGTATTGATTGAATAATATGTATGCAGAGATAGAGCAGGTGGATACACAAGACTACTTCGAACTCGCATACGAGTTGGTGATGCGGCACCAATGGCATATATTGAGTAAGGCTATTATCCTTTTTTATTTTTAATTTTTTTGAAACCTGTCATATTTATTGAATTTGAAAAAGGAACAATGAAAGGTTAGGAGTTTGGGGTGGAAGGTGGGAGGGGGCAACAGTATAATTAGCTTGTATCTATGTTGTGTTGATTTAATCTATTGGACTGCTATTGTTGTTGTTATTAATCTTATTAATTTCATGTTGAATAAGAATGCTCTAATTTTTAAATGTACTGTCATCTTCGACATCTATGACTTGTATACCAAATTTGTGGTAGTTTTGGCTAAGTATCTGGTGATTATAATCAAGTCATTGCTAATATACCTGTTTGCTTGCTTTGTCTCTTCTTGTATCTTTGATTGCATCTGAATGTGATTGATTAAGTGAAGTCAGCCATCAAATCCAACTAATCCTTTTTATGAATAGATTATTTTGCATGTTAACAATCCTTGACAATTTGGCTTGTAATTTGATTATCTATTTACAATTTTGAGCAGGTTTATTGACAGAGAAAATGAACTTAGGCAGTCAAAACCACCGACTCCACAACCACCACAGAGAGCTCCTCTGGATCCATGGACAAAATCTCGGCTTAGCAAACAGTTTGCGCCCCCTAAGGAGGAGAAAAGCTCTGAGCCCGAGATTTAAATCATTTCAACTTTCTCTCAAGAATGTTGGTTTTATCCTTTTTTATCAGTACAAATTTAATCACATTTATCCTGATGTTACATATTTAAGCATAAGGCAGAAACTCTCTAGTTGTAACATCTCAATCCTTGTCTGTGGTTGCTATAATTTTCATTGAAACATACAGAAGAACATTCCTACAAACATAGACTGCACCATCTTCAATGAAAATGTGAAGATATTCCTAGTTTGGTAGCAATGCTGATCTCTTCATATGATATCTACGAGTATACGAAGATATTCTCAGTGTTTGTGCAAATTATTTGCATTTCTTTTTTTTTTTTTTTCTTTCTGATTAAATACCTAGCATCATGGGAGCTCTGACTGTTTGAAAAACCGTTGCCAGGGTCTGTACCTTGTCCCTTAACTCAAGCAGAAAAGAGGTAATCTCTCCAGAAACAAAATTTGGAGAGGGACGTAAAATTTTCCACGGCATGCAAAAATGTACTGTCCAAGTAAGCTGCAATGACTCCGTCCTAGCCCATCCTCTCCAAAGTATTCATGAAAGCGTAGAGAATCTCTCCTAATCCCTATCCTTTCAATTTCAAACTCATTGACTCAGTTAGGCTTCCTGCTATTTGACATGGAAAGCAAAGCATTTTTCTATTCTTTGGTTTTATAATATCAGTGACAACGGTTCAATGTTTTGTTAGATCCTTTAGAACAAGTATAGCGGGAATAATAAAAAAATTATTTTGATTTCATATTATCATAATTAATATTATTTTATATAAAATCACATTTTATATATTTAATTTTTAAATAAAACAACTAAAAGAACACATCATCTTTAATGTATAGAGCTTTTTTAAAAATTATATTAATATTATTTTATTTGATCCATAACTTATATATTTAAATAACATATTTTGAAATGAAAATTAAAAAAAAAAAAAACCTTTGATCCAACGGCTCAAAGGCCATTAGATGTAAGAAGTGTTGCATTGTCAGGCACTTCAACGCACTAGAACACTTTTATGCTTAAAAAATTGTAACCGAGCTTATTCTTCATTTTTTTGTAGAGAACAAGCTCGATTTTAGAACTTGCTTCTAGTGAGGTAATATTCTCTTTGTTCTCTCTAAAGAAAAAAATATAAAAAATAAAAAATAATACTATTTTACATGCTCTTATATGTCAGTAGGACTGATTCATCTAGTAGTCATAGTATTATTGTTAGGGTCATATTATTATTCCTCGAGTAAACCTTAAAAATAAGGTAAATAAAGAGAGAAAGCGTCACCTATTGAATGTGTTTTTTTTCTCTAAATGTTAGGGTGAAACTCAATCCCTACACCTCTAAGAGAAATCTCTAATAAAGATAATGATCATTAAGTCATTGGACATTTTTTATTAAATGTCTTCTCTTTTAAGTATTTTCTTGTAAAATGAAATAAGGTGATAATAACTATATATATTAGCGATTCTTAGTTTTTACCTGTTCCTTTTTGACTAATACTTACTTACTAGAAACAAAATTGATGAAAGTGAACAACGGTCATTCCTTTTGTTATATTTTCCTTACAATCTACCTTAGTTTTATGATTTAGCCAAGAAATAGTCATTCTTACGGAAAAAAAAAAAAAAAAAAGGGTGTGGTTATGGTTATATAATATTTTGTTAAGATCACATAAATTTTATTTAATTTGATTGATATTTTGTCAATTTATAATTTTTTTAAATAGTTAATTATAATGTATAAAAAATATTAATTTATAAACTAATTTCAATTTATTAAGTAATAAAAATCAATTATTTTATCAATTATTAATTACTTTTAATAATCAAAACAAACAAAATTAATATTTTTAGATAATATTATATGACCTTAATAAATCAATGTGTAGCTATAACCACTCCTTGAAATGAGTCCCCCGAAATCCCCAAATCATAATCCGACTCACGAACATAAAATTGGTCCAAGGGTTCAAAATCCCCATAATAGATAAGGCAGCACACAACCTTCCTTTACTTTGCTTCCACTACAATGCATATATATACCAATCGACGCTAATACAATTCCTTCACTGTTACCCCTTTCCCTTCTTTAGTATATAC
This sequence comes from Rubroshorea leprosula, assembly GCA_020521535.1. Taxonomy (NCBI): domain Eukaryota; kingdom Viridiplantae; phylum Streptophyta; class Magnoliopsida; order Malvales; family Dipterocarpaceae; genus Rubroshorea; species Rubroshorea leprosula. The sequence continues at coordinate 1,503,929 of BPVZ01000047.1, forward strand.
TTTTTGTTGGTGCTACCCTTTTTTAGTATATATATATATGTACTAAAGAAACGATATATCTATTTGATATACTAACAGATTGCACAAGTATTAGTTGTTTACTACTGTATTCAAATGCATGGGATGGAGTAACAAAGAGATACGTAGCGATGGGTGCAAGGCTTCCATCTTATAAAGAAGTTGCACCTTCTTTATCAACATACCCAGCTGTGTGGTTTTCAATCTGCCAAGTTTCCGTTCTGGTTGGTCCCCTTTTTGTTGAACTTGAAAGATAAAATTATTTTATCCTGGCCACATGCTTATATATGCATATATCTTGCATTCTTAATCTAACACTTTAAATTCCTTAAAAAGAATCAAAAGATAATTTCTTAAGAATTTTTTAATCCCAACATAAATAATCTTGCTTTCACGACAAAACTGGAGAAATGGACTTCATATGCACGATGGGCTAAAATTGACCTATATTCCCACCACTACAAAAAAATAATTTTTAATGATTATAACTTGTGATGAATTTTGAAATCATCACTATAACTTATCATAATTGTGACAAATTTAAAAAATTACATATTTAATAATGAAGAAAAAAATTCATCATAAAAAATATATATTTCGTCACCAAAAAATATATAAAATAAGTTTTTGTCAATAAAAATCGTCACTATAATGCATTACAATTATGACAGAATTCTAATATTGGTCACATATACTTTACATATTTAATGATGACTAAATAATTCATCACTAAAAATACATTTTGTTACTAAAAATTATCAATTTTTTCTAATCAATACATCCCACATCGATAAAAAACTCCTAAGATGATAAGATTTTGCATTATAAATATATCCCACATCAATGAAAAATATTTAAGAAAATAAAATTTTGCATTATAAAACATGTGAAACTCAATAAAATTTGAGATTAGTTTGGACCTAATTAATTTTAATCGAACTTGATTAATTTTAATCGAACTTGATTAGTATTGAAATAATAATATTTTTTATTAAACTTTTGTAATAAATTTATATTCTTTTGGTGACAAAATTTTTGTTACAATATATGTGTTGTAATTATATAAATATCTTTTTTATTTAGTATTAATTTTAATAATTAATAACTAAATTTTTCATCACAATTGCATTTGTAACTATTTTTTTGTCACTCAATTGTAACATTTGTAATGAAAATTATTGTAACAAAAAATATTTTTTTGTGATGAATAAAATTGTTATAAATAACTTATTAACAATGTTAATTTTTTCTATCATTATAAAATTATTTTCTGTATCAAATAATTAATTTGTCACTAAGAGCATTAGTGACAAAGGTTTTACTAACGGTTTAAATTTTATCACTATAATAATTTGTGACGAAAAATAAAGATTTAATAATCAATAATTTAGTCACTAAATGTGAATTTTCTTACAGTGCACTTAATTGCTACACAAAAAAGAAATGAAATCAAATAACTTGGTATGATTTTGAACATTTCTTTTCTTTTTTACTTTTATAATAGTGAGTTATATAATAAAATATATATATATTTTTTAAATCCTTTCTTACCCTTTCTAGATCTTTTTGGTTTCTCTCATGAAATTCTCGTTGCTTGGATTGAAAGATTATTAAGAAAAGGAAGGGTTGCCATCGCTGGGGACATATGTGTCAATTAATTATTATCTACCACTAATTTAAGTATCAATTAACCTTCTAATTGTGCTTTTGACCGGTCCTATTATACTAGCGATCACAATTTTTAGGTGAAATAGTTAACTGAGATGACCCTTAAACCAATGAATTTTCCATTTCATTATCTCACTTTTACAGAAGAATTGAATGACAAATAGAACTGATGAGAAGTACGGTACCCGAGTTCAAGCACGGATGCCCCCCTCCCCGTCCCCGCGTTGTAAACCTAAACAGAAAAACAGAAAATTACTCCTCCATCATTTTTCCTTCCCAAAAAAGAAAGTGATCCCAAATGGTATGAAAACCAATTTTTTGTTTTTCAAAAATATATCATGCAATTCGAATTACATTGACTTATACAACTAAATCAGATGAAAGTAGATCTATGATAATCTTATTTTATAGTCTAAATTATAAAATAAAATTTTCTTATTTTTTTAATTCATGCCTTTAAAGCAAATCATAAAAAGGGAGCTTGTAAACATTTTGTCTAAGATTGGATTAAGAGTCGTAATCCTTCTGTTGGGGCCATTGTCTTAACTGTTAACTTAAGATGAATTACATGTTAATATCGGGTAAGTGAGATGGGACATTTTGATCACCTTCTGTTCCTAATCCCACTCGCGTCAACCAAACCCAATTATTTTCATTAACCTAATCTGTCAACTACTCCCTCAGAGATAATGACAAATTTCTTGTTATTGGTTGGGGGTTGATGAAGAATTAATTTTGCCTGGAAAATCATTCAAAACACATTTTTACTTGGTCACCTTCTCTCTTTTTCCTTTTCTAATGTGATAGTTTACCCTAAGCAACGGCATTTCAAAAGTTAGATTAAATCTCTCTGAGATTTGATGAGATATGACAAAAAATTACATTTTTTTTTTAAATGACACAAAAAATTACATTAATCTACAAAGAAACTAAAGAATCAATTAATAAGTAGAATTTTTTTATGGAAAGAAGAAACCTCATTAATTAGAGTTACGAAGAATTAAAAATAATACAGCCAAAAATTTAACAACTTAATAATAATTTTTTTAATAAAAACAAAAAATTTTAAATTTTAATTACATGACTTATATGTTTGATAAGTTAAAAAAAAAAAAAAAACTTGAGAAAAGAATCTTTACTTAATTGTACTTAGTGTTATGTATAATAATTAGTATCTTTTAACATTGCAAAAGAATACTTCATAGTTTTGCCTAAAACAGGAAAAAGGTACAAAGTCGGAAATTTTTTAGGGAAGAAAAAGAAGTGGTTATACATCTCTATCTGGGTAAATTCCTATGGACGCCCCACTCTTTCTAACATTGGACATTTTGGTCTCTTACCTAAATTTTGGGACAATATAATCCCATCCCTAGCCTTACCTAACCATTATGACATTGAGCTCAAATAGTCTTAGGGCATGTTTGGTGAAACTTGTAAGATTTTCCCTTTTTGATGCTATTAATGTTTCATAAATTTAAATTTTCTTTTTAAAAACTTACATTTTGAACTTCTTTTTAACCATAAAAAGATTTTAAATAGAAAATTTTGAAAAGTTTCAAATTTATGCTTTTTGATACTATTTATGTTTCACAACTAAGTCATTATTAATTGTCTTTTAATCCTAGCAAAGCTTATTGGTTGACAACCATCATTCCATGAATGCATACAAAATTTTTTTTAACTTTGATACATAGCTCTTATGATTATTATGTGAGTATTTCACTTATACTATTAATGTTCAAACCCTTTTATTCCTCATTTTCTCTCCCATTCCCTCAATTTCCATGATACAAAAAAAAAGAAAAAAAAAAAAGAAGAAGAAGAAGAAGAAGAATGCATACAAATTGTGTTCTCTGTTGCATGAAAAATCAATGAAAACAACTTTCATGTCATGTTGCGATGATAATTTGCTGTAAATTATTTTTTTGTAATCCTAAAAATGATATTATCTTTAAATTATTCAATTCATTAATTACAAAAATTACTAATTTAAAGACGATGTTATTATTACACCCTTAATTATTAATATTATATTTTTTATTTTAATTAATTATTATATCTTTTAATTTATTAAGAAACCAAAAAATCTAAAATTTTAAAAAATTTTGTAATGTGAAAGTATAATAAATAATATATTAAAATGATTTGGCAATAACCTCACCCTAATTTAAGGTTATACACTAAACTATAACATTATTTTTTTTATACATTTAATAATGAGTTATACCAAAAAAAAAAGATGTCTTTTATTTCTTTTAAATTTCTCTCTACATGATTCAAAATTTAAATTTAAAAATTTTAAATTAAAATATCAAATTTTTAATCACTCACTCACTGCTTGAGGTACCATAGCATTATTCTTGTCTGTTGTACCGTAAACCCTAACATTTTTCCAGTCTTTATAGAGATCATTTGATAATTTTGTCCAGTTAACAACACATCTTTCCCAATTCAAGCTACACAATGGTATCACCAGCTATAATTGGTAATAATTTTAATTGAAGCGAAAACAATATTCTAATATTTTGTTAAGTACTCCATTGTGTCATATATCATTTCTTCATATTTTTGTATCTCCAAATTTAAAGAGACAAGAAATATTCCTATAAGATAATAGCACCTCTAGAAGTAGTACTTTTTTATTTTATTTTATTTTATTTTTCACGGAAAAGAACCTGAAATAAAATCAAAGAAAATAATAATAGATAAAAGGTGAAGCGAAGATTAGTACAACCAAGAAAGCAACTACAAGAGTTGGTAACACACCTAAACTAAATTGAAAACTATAAAAAAAATAATAATAATTTTGAAGTAGATCGAAAATTCAGTTAGACGTTACTCTTCTTCTATATTGACTCCATTGCATCCCTGTACCTTCAGGCATCCTCCCCTACATCTTCTCTCCTGCCTTAACCTCTAAAACATCCTGTAGGTTTCCCCTCTCTTTTGCTTAATTATCCTTTCCAAGGCAAAATCCCAGTTTTCTTTACTTTGTTCTATCATTTTCTTTTCCTTGATTTGTTTTTGGTTTTACATTTTTGATCCAAGACAGATTTGTTAATTTGGGTGTTGTTTTGTTTTTGATTCGTTGCAGAGATCAAATGTTGCAAACTCTTTTTGCTTGCACTGTATAATGAAAGTAGCAATGGGCAACGCAGCCACGGGACACCAATTAAAAGCATCTATGTGAGTTCCTTTTTCCAATTTGATCTCAACGGTTGCTAGATGTTACTATGTTTTAGGCAATTTTTCTTTTGGTATATGCTCGGATGCATTTCCTGTGTTTGCCAGCTTGATAAAGATCGAGTTCCCCGGTATATCGAAATCCCTTGTTTCAATTTTGTACTAAAATAATGTTCTCTGGAGGTTTAAAAGTGAGAATTAATGCAATAGATATTGCTTGATGAAACAAAATATTGATATCTGAACTTAAAAGTTTTTTCTTCAATTGCAAGCAATGTTCTTGGATTCGATCTTTTTGCATACCAGCCTTTTGTTAATGTTGAAGTTTGGTGAAAAGACAGTCTTTCATGATTCGATTGTTGTGTGAAGGAAGCAGTTTGCCATTTTCATTCTAATCCGTCCATGTTTCTTTCCCATTTCAGAGAAGAATTGTACAGAAGGAGGTTTAAGAAAAATAAAGTGAAAAGTAATGAGAAGCCACCCCACATACAAGAGAGGAGCTCATGCTGCAAATACTCTCTATTGAAAGTTATCCTGGTTCTCATTGTTTCTGGCACATTGGTATTGCTTTTTCACTCTCCGGATGCCTCTCCCAATGACCGTGTATTGAATCCTGGCCCTCGGTAGGTATCCTTTGCATATTTGAATGGAATTTCTGGATTCTCTGCTTCCACTTTTCTGTTTTCATGTAATTTAAACACATGAAGAACTGATTGAGATAGCTTATACAATGCAGGAGGAATTTTATGGATAGATGGATATGGGGAGGATCAGATCCGAGATATGTATCGCCACTGGAAACTAACTGGGATGATGTAATGAAAGTTACTGAGAAACTAAGTGAACAGAGTGACTACAGGGGAATTGGCCTTCTGAACTTCAATGCGGATGAAGTCGATCAATGGAAGCATCTTATACCAGATGCGACCCACATTGTGCTGCCTCTAGATTATGCTGAGAAAAATGTTACCTGGGATTCCTTGTTTCCGGAATGGATCGATGAGGAGCAAGAATCTGAGGTTCCTGTCTGCCCTACTTTGCCTAAGATTGAAATTCCACGAAGACGACTTGATCTGGTTGCTGTCAAGCTTCCCTGCAGGAATGAAGGGAATTGGTCAAGGGATGTTGCCCGGTTGCATTTGCAGCTAGCAGCAGCTGGGGTTGCAGCCACCGCCAAGGGGTCTTACCCAGTACACGTCCTGTTTGTCACTAAATGCTTCCCAATACCAAACCTATTCACTTGCAAAGAACTCGTTTCGCGACAAGGTAATGTCTGGTTATATAAACCCAACCTCAATGTTCTCCGAGACAAGCTCCAGCTCCCTGTTGGATCTTGTGAACTCGCCCTTCCTTTTGGCTTCAAAGGTCAGTGTGTCTGGCTTTGTTTTGGTTTAAAATTGAGCAGTTCTATTTTCATCTTGAAAATTTTGGTGACACAAACAAGGCTAGGTCTTAGTAACAATCAGTATTCAATTGAATGCAGAACCAATTTCTTCAGGAAATCCAGCAAGAGAAGCGTATGCAACTATTCTGCATTCAGCTCATGTGTATGTCTGTGGAGCCATAGCTGCTGCCCAAAGCATTCGAATGTCGGGTTCAACACGAGATCTTGTGATACTTGTAGACGCAACCATCAGCGTTTACCACAGGAGCGGACTTGAGGCTGCTGGATGGAAAGTCAGGACAATCGAGAGGATCAGGAATCCGAAAGCCGAGAAAGATGCTTATAACGAATGGAATTACAGCAAATTCCGACTTTGGCAGCTTACAGACTATGACAAAATCATATTCATCGATGCTGATTTGCTTATACTCCGGAACATTGACTTCTTATTCGGAATGCCAGAAATCTCAGCCACCGGAAACAATGGCACTATGTTTAACTCTGGCGTGATGATCATTGAACCTTCGAATTGCACATTCCACCTTTTGATGGACCACATCAATGAGTTTGAATCCTACAATGGTGGTGATCAGGGGTACTTAAACGAGGTCTTCACATGGTGGCATCGGATTCCGAAGCACATGAATTTCTTGAAGCATTTCTGGGTCGGTGATCCGGAGCAGGTTAAACAGAAAAAGACCCACCTCTTCGGTGCCGACCCACCTATCCTCTACGTCCTTCACTACCTGGGGATAAAGCCATGGCTCTGCTTCCGCGACTACGACTGCAACTGGAACAACGAGATCATGCGGGAATTCGCGAGCGATGCTGCCCACGAGCGGTGGTGGAATGTGCATGACGAAATGCCACAACCGCTGCACCAGTTTTGTCTGTTGAAATCAAAGCAGAAGGCACAGCTGGAGTGGGACAGACGCCAGGCGGAGAGTTTGAATTTCAGCGACGGTCATTGGAGAATCAAAGTTAAGGATTGGCGGCAGAAGAAGTGTATTGACAAGCTGTGTAATTGGAAGAGTATGTTGAAGCATTGGGGCGAGACTAACTGGACAAATGATGAACCTTACAATCCGTCGCCGCCAGCTCTTAACACTGCGTCTCTCGCCCGCTCGTGAATTTTGCAGGAATTTGGGATTTTTCTTACCATTGTTAATGGCTTTTATGTAAATGAGGCAGAAATGTGAAGGTGGATATATATATATTTTTTTAACTTGTATTTTCTATTCATAATGGTTATTTTAGACCCACATTATGTGATTTTTTTTTTCTTTTTTTTGGTAAAACATTATGTGATCTTCTATGATAGTAGCAGACTCCCCACCTTTTACTCCGCTTGCTTTTTCTCCCATTTTATGTTTCCCATGTTTTGTATAAGAACTTCTAGTTATCATACATGGAAATGGAAACCTTTTTTTTTTTTTTTTTGGAAAATTACACTTGCTGGATATGGCTTTGGTTGAGTACGCCTATCACCTATGGCTATGGTTCGCAAGTATAGGGTAGGGATCCATGCAGTTAATTTTGGCAAGTAAATTATTGGTAAGAGACGGTTAAATTTAATTATAAAGACAATTAGTAATATGTATATTTTTTAATTTCAATTTAAAATTTTTTACTAATTATGTAAAAATATCATTGCAAGTTATTGAAAAGTGGTTTAACTACTCTAAAATTTTACAATATAAAAATCATATTCTAGTTCTATGCTTAATTTTATAATGTCATGTCATGAATTTTTTCATGCAAAGAAGATTCTAACAAGGGAAGACTTTATGTAATTGTGTTTATATGTATTTTGTTATGTGTAAACTTATATATGTGTAATGCATGTGCTCACATATTTTGTTTGTTATATGTAAGAATTTGTGTTAATGCTTCAATTTTTATATATTTTGTTATAAGTATGAACTAATCTATTTTCTAATATATATATACACACACATAGTATATTTGAACTAAAGTATATGTGTTTTGAAATAAGTTTAATTATGTTTTAATCTATATAAAAAAATATTAATATTCAACAAATATATAAGTATACCTTTAAAAATATCTGTACCCAGCAAGTTAGATAATAGATATAAATTTTCAATACCTAAATAAATATTGAGTATTAAAACCTTATGCCTTTTATTATTCTAATTAAGTACAAATATGAGTAAATGTATGAGTAAATTAAACTTAGGTTAAAATATTAATTTAGTCTCTCAACTTTCAGATTTGTATCAAAATTGTTTTTAAACTTTAAAAGTGCCAAAATTATCCTTACACTTAAATTTTTGGTATCAAATTAGTCTTTCTGTTAATGGAAGTACCAAGTGGCTCAATATTTTGCTACAAAATCAATTCTTCTTTAAAATATTAATGATATGTAAAATTAAATAATTATATTTTATCATCATGATATATTTCTATTTATACATTAGATTAATGTGTAATAAAAGTTAAAAGATCAAATTTGTACTTGTGATCAAAGTTCAAAAATTAAGTTGGTACTTGTTTTCAAAGTTCAAGAACTAAGTTGGGTTTGATGTCTTAAACTTAGAACTATCTTGGTACTGAAAACTAAAGTTCAATTGGTACTTTTTCAAATTTAAGGATAATTTTGATATGAATTTGAAAGTTAAGGAACTAAATTGGTTTTTTAACTGAAGTTAATGCATGAACCGTATTTGTGCCGCCTGTTGACCCCTACTCAAATGAGTAGAACTGATCGAAGATGAACCAAACGAATAGAATGACCAATTATAAGCGGACCCAAAACAGACCCAAGGTTGGGCACAGGCCATACATTGGGCCTCAAAAATTTACTAGGAAAAGAAAGGAGTTAAGGGCTTACAGCCCATCATATCTTGCGACTTAATCGATAGAATCAAGAAGAGGAAGTGTGAAACAAAAGAAAGAGAAAAAAAGCCCTTGAGATTACCGAAAAGGTATTAGTTTTGAAGTATGTGAAAGTTGATTCAGGTTATTTTGATTATAAATATTAAAAAAAAAAAGAAAAAAAATAATTTCAAATTTGGAAGTTACTCTCTCTAAGTAGGAGAATTAAGAGTAATGATACAGAGAAAATTTATTTATATAATTTTATATTTTATTAAATGAATAGAAGAATACAAAATCATTCAATAGAATTAAAAGAATTAATTATTAATGAATGATATATAAAGTTTTATGAAAAATTATACATAAAAGTTGTCCCTTAATTATTTTCAAAGAATTAAATCAATTAATATAGTTGGGTCAACAATTTTGTTCTAAGAAGTGTGGTTCTAGATCAAAATAAAAAGTTTAATTTAACAAATCATCTAATAACTTTTATATTCTTTTCAACTCTATCTATTAACTTTCAATTCTTTCAATCATGTCTATTAACTTTCAAATTTATTTCAGTTTAGTTTAGTCTGTTATATTTAACGTGAACCTCTTTATTCTATTAGAAAACATTTAGTCCTCTAACTATATTTCTTTTGATTTATTAGTCTTTAAATTTGTATTTGTTGTAAAACAGCATTTAAACTTATCTTGCTAAATTTTTTAATTCTTCTAAAGCTGATGCCTTACAAAATTTATAAGCATATCTATCCTATAGTTACTCATTAATTCTATAGGATATCATTCCTTCTTCTTTTGTAATCTTTGTTACAATATCAATCTATTGATTGTAGTATCTTATTAATTTTCTCAATTCAATTCTTAATAACATTGTTTTATGGCTTTGATACCCAAATTTTAAGGGATTTTTGAAACTAAACTCCAACTACAAACTAATATGTAGCTGGTATGTTAAGCTCAAAATAAAAGAACTTTCTTGTATCATGAAATAAGAGGTTTGGTACTATTTCCTTATTATCCCTTTTCTTAAAAATAGATTTAATGTTAAAGAATAATAAAACTATGTCCATGTGCAAGTAGAGTTATACCTAAAAGTCCTTTCGTCTAACCTTGCGCCAAGCTGAAGCTTCCTTCATCCACCCCTCAATGTTACACTCTAGCTGCAACAGGTATCCAGACAAGACAAGTGACCTCATTATTGCCTAAATTTCTTTGAAGGACTTCTTTCATTATTGTATGATGGCAATAATGAAGGATAGGAATGCAAAAATTCTTCTAAAACATGCTTTTATTTATATGTATCTATTTACTTTCCTTCCGTGGCTGTGTGGATGCATTATAAAGACAAGAAAAGACAAAGAGGTACAAACATGCAAATGAAGTTCATTATCCAAGCTCAACTTTAGACTGCTATAGTAACAGAAAGATCTAATATGAAAAAATTGGTCATGTCAAGAAGCCATTAGAAGTATGGCAGATAAAATGAGCACGTAAAGAAATAGAAAACAATATTCTGTCAGATCTTAATAATAGTTTTCTCTTTTACAAACAAATCAATGTATGTTAACATAAAATATTGCAAAACTTTGAAAGTACTAAAAAACAAAGTGTTCGAGGTGTATTTACTATTTTTTGGCTCTGTTCAATCCTTTGGTTTTGTGGCCGCAAGAAGGAGGAGGATGATTTATGGTAATGGATAAAAAGGTTATTTTTGTAATTATCTTTTACACAATTTGAACATTGTAGAAAATCCTTGCTAACCCCCTAAATTGGAGGATTGCAATTCGAGAGGTTTGAGGGTGGTTGAGGGATTTCGAATTGGTCAATCTCTCTCCCCTTCTACATCTTTACAAATCCAAACATGAGAAAGGAGACAACTTCCCCTCCCTTATCGTCTATGTCCATCCTTTCCCTTTCTTTATTGTCTGTCCCCATCCGTTCTCTTCCTTTTATGTTTGACACCCCTAATCCAAACAACATGTAACAAATTTGACTGTGGCTACCCTCCTATGCTTCCTCCCATCCGACGCCTTCTCTTTTTTCTACGACACCATGGATGATGTCGACAGACTGTTTCAATGCTTCAAGTGCTACATTTCTCCTCCCTGTAAGTCTGCCTATGTTCAATCTCTTTCTTTGCATTTGAATTCCTTGGGCAAAATTGAATTTGAATTTCTTCCTCGAACTCGAAGAAGAATAGTGTTGATCTTCTTTCATTTAATAGAACTTCAAATCTATTTGAGTTTCATCAATTAAAATCTTGAATCAAAGAGGGACTATGAGTGCATAATAATGGATAGATGGAGTGGATTCTTCGAGATGGGTGTATAGTAGTGATGGTTTTTATTTGGTTAAGGCGGCTTATGAGTTTTTGGCATCGAAATCTTGTATTTTTTATGAGAAATGGGCTAAAGGTTATTTGGAATAAATATGTCCCTTCTAAATTGAGTGTTTTTTGGTGGAGTTATTTTTGAATAGGTTAACTAGTAAAGAGAATTTGTGTAAGAGAGGGATTGTTTTGTCAAGGGAGATGCTGGTTGTGGGTTTTGTCATTGTCACGCCCCAGAACCCAAATCCGGAGACGTGGCAGACGCGTGCACTCGTGAGACGAGTCCCACAAATGCACAAGGCTCGGAACTTAATCATATACAAAATCTCAAGAATAAAATCTACCTTACAAAAGGATGATAAAATCTAAACTTATATCCAATTAGAATCGCTAGCCTTCTACCTCGTCACTCCCCTTGGTTTCCCTGTCCTCAGTTTCGCTTCCTGAAATGGTGGACAAGGAAAAACTATGAGATAAAAATCTCAGTAAGTAAAAATATGGATAGTCCTTGGTAAAAATTTAAGCATGCCAAATAAACCATGTAAGCATAACAGAACTTTCAATGCTAAACCCTTAATGCAAAATCAGATTCAGTTCAATAACAAAGCGTTCAATAACAAACCGTTAATGCAGAAGAAAATTCAGTAGTCTCATCTATAAGTCATGGCTAGTGTTTAACAAACTCCCACTGGCAGGCGTCAGTAATTACCAATGTATTATTCCATTGGCAGGATGAACCGGTTTTACAGAAACACATGTCGACATGTGCTAGTGTTTGCAAACTCCCACTAGCGGGCGTCAGTAATCATGACTATATTAGAGACAAAACCATGCAAAATTTATAGAAAATCCATAATTCACCATAAATCTCAATTTCAAAAATAAATCAAAAAATTTCCATGTGAGCATGGATTTAGCAGAAAAAAACTCAGAATTTACAAAATTTTCAGTTCATCAAACTAGTTCAATCAATTCCAAATAGGCATGCTTTACTCAATGCAAATGAAAACAATTTCATTTCAATCCTGCTCAATTCCAGAAAACAATAATTTTCATAAAAATCATCACAATTTTCATTTCAATTTAATCACACTCAGATGCTGATAAAATCAATTTAAACCTTGCCACCATCTCAAAAACAATTTAAAACATGCTTTGAAATCTAAGGGTTTTACCATAATTTACTTACCTCACTCGCACAGAACAGAAGGCTTAACCCAAGTGCTACGGTGACAGAACGATCAAAACCTAATCACAATATTTCAAAGTTAATACCGCACTACCACAAATTCAAAGTAAAATCATCGTTAGTACTACCCCTAATCACAGTGCTATTTCTATCAATCTCCACGTAACCGGACATCTCCAAATTTATTCTTATATTACAAACTAAACATTTAAATCCCCGTTAATCATTGGACATCAGTGCATGAACAGTACCCGTGAACACTACCTGTGAACAGTAACTTCAACTTCCAAAATTAGCAAAACAATAACTAATCTCACGGGATTTTTCTCCAAAATCACAACAACCCAATTCAAGCTAATTTACACTTAAACTAAGTTTAAAAACATAGCTTAAGCTACCAAAATTTCCCCATTTCTCACGGGCAGTACATGGAGAGCATAGCTTTGGCAAACCACAACTCACACACACGGGATTATTCCTACACAACATCACAACAGCCAATCAAGCCATTTCTACATGAATTTAAGCTAAAATTTTATACTTAATGGCTGCCGAATTTCTTCCTATTTCCACAGAATTTTCGGACAACCAAGGGTATCAATTCAACCCATTAAAACTCAATACGCAGCAATTAAGTGGGTAATTCGGACTTGGAAGAGCCGGCAACTTACCAGAATTTCCGGCAAGCAAAGGCCGGTTCCGGCTGGGAAGGAAGCCGACGGGTTTTTGGAGGAGAACCACCGGCAATTGAAGGAAACAAAGGAAATTAAAGTGAACCCAAGCCAATTTAAGGATGAAAAGAGGAATTCATGGCTGTTTCCTTACCTAAAACCAATGATTCATTCTCACCCAACCAAGAGCAAATCACGGACAGGGATGGAAGAGCAGAGTAGATCCGAAAATTTCTCTGCAGGGGGGGAGGTTTCTAAGCTCCAAATCGGGTTCTTGAACAAGAAAAGCAAGAAAAAATCAAGTTTACTCACCGGTTTTTCAAAGGAGGAAGAAGTCGGTGGCTTTGGGGGGGCTGGTCGGGGAGCAGAAGAAGATAAGCAGAAGCAGAAACACGCGGCTGATGAGGAAGAAAAGAAAGAAAAAAGGAAAAAGAAAAAACAGTTAATCCTTATCCTAATCTCCTTTCTTTTTAGTCCCTCAATTTTTGAAAATTTTATGATTAAGCCCCAAAACAATATTTCTTTCTCAAACAAGTCCCTAACTTAATTGATAAAATTCCCAAAAATTTGGGATATTACAGTCATCAAGGAGTGGAGCAACTTCATCATATTTTTTGTGAGTGTAAAGGGGTTTGGTTAGTATGGATGAAGGTTTTGGGTTGGTGGGGTTTACAGAGTGTCTTACCAAATGATATCTTTGGGTTGGTGGAGTTAGTGGTCTATGGTATAAGTGGGGGAAGTTTGAAGGATTCAAGGCTCTCATTGTGGAGTCAATGGTCTATGGAATAAGTGGGGGAAGTTTGAAGGATTCAGCGCTCTCATTTTTCTGGTTACTGCTTGGTTTGTCTAGTATTGGAGGAATATGCAAGTGTTTGGGACAAATGTGATATCTGACGTGCAATTATTTGAGTCTATTTAGGCTAAATCCTTTTTATGGCTTAAAAATAAGGAACTAGGTTGAGTGTTCTCTTACACGGATTGGATATTAAGGCCTATGGACTATAGGGATGCTATTGTTCAGCATTGCAAAAATTTAATGTGTTATAAGAAGCTACAACAAGCAATCCGAAATAAGGGTGTCCATGAAGAATAAGGATCAGTTGAGTGTGTTGGTTTCTTTTGCTATTGGAAACAGGTGCTGGAGTGAATTAATAAGCTATAGCAACGGAAGTATGAAGATCATATGTGGCATTCTGTTTTCAAATTGTGGTTTTTGATTTTTTTGCATTTATGTTTGCTGGATTTGCATTGTTTTGGAATTAGTTGGTTTTTAATTTTTGTAAATGGGTAAGAGTGTCCCTTGTGCTCTATATAATAAAATTTTTATTTTACTAATAAAAAAAAATCTTGAATCAAAGATTTTAAGTTGGTACATTCATGATAACAGTGTATTTCTTAGTTCTGTGTTTCATTTTCACAAAATTTACTTTTTGAGGAAGGAAAAGAAGCAAGAGAGTTCAGTGTAGAAGGTCTCTACATCTTTGGGTCTAGATCAACCAAGAAAGTGGCAGGAAAATGCCACAAATGCATAGCTATCCATGGAGAGAGTAAGTACTTTGGATTGCTTTTGTTTCAGCCATATCCATATCTTTTGATTTGGTTTGGAAAAACTTTTGTGGTTGTTGTGGATTGCCATTTTTTGATTATGTTAAATTGATTGCTATTAGGTATTGTTTTAGCACCTTAAAGTAATTGATGAGTAAGTGTTTCCCCAAAAATCCTCAGCCGGCCTTTACCACGTGAGTTTGGTTATTAGGCGTGCCACTTGCTTTGTCTAAAAACAAGAAAATAGGATTTTCCAGACGACCCTTCTCCTTTCCAGCGGTCGACCTCCAATAAGATGGCTGGAAAGAACGTCTGTGAAATGAATTGCGCCCCAGACGATGTTGCAAAACAGAGGGTAGAGTTCTGCAAAATGGGTTACTAATTGCCTTGGAAACCTCCAAGGACTTCACAACCAAACAAGTGTAATAAAA
>BPVZ01000047.1:1519296-1534362 GCA_020521535.1 Rubroshorea leprosula
AAAAAAAAAAAAAAAAAAAAACTCAATACATTGCATACACTTCGCGTACCGTGGTGAGAAATGCTCCAGTGAATCAAAAAAGATTGTCCTTTTTTCCTCCTTTGCTTCGTAGGGCTGGGTAAAAATTGGTTTTGGTAAAAATTGAAATTGGTTTTAAAATAACTAAATTTTTTTTAAAAAAAATTTGACAATTAAAATTGAATTGAAATTTTTACAAATCAATCAGTTTGATTATTAATAAAATCGATTCGGTTTTGATTTTTACTAAATAATTATTAATTAATTATTTTTTTAATAATAAATTATATTTTATTTCATATTTTATTATATTTATCTTAATTTTGATTTTCAAGAGGTTATTTTCAATTTTTAATTTTTGAAAAGTTCAAGTAAAATCAAACCAAAATTTATTTAGTTACCATCAAAATCAAAACACTAAATATAAAAACCATTAAAACTAAACCAAATTCATTTTTTTAATTCAGTTTCTAAATAACCTGTCGGTTTGGTTTCCAAATGCTCCGTCCTATGCTTCGTCCGTGAAGATGATTCTTTAACTGTGACTTTGCCAGAGAACATGTGAGCTCATGTGTTTCAAAAACCTTCATGATCGAATGAGTCAACAATCACGGCTTCACTCCTTTTTTTTTTTTCTTTTTTTTTTTTTAAATTATTAGGAGGTTAATATTGATAAATGTTAACAATTAGAGATTCAATCTCTAAATTTAATGAACAACCCGGTCTCAATGAAAAACACAATTATCATGCCGCTTAGTGGAGTTCAATCGCGGCTTCAATCATCAAATCAGGGATAAAAGAGAGAATGTAGGAAAAGTAGTATTTCATGAAAGTTCAAAAGCATGGCAGGTTGAATTATCTGCCTCTTCGATAATGCATGATGGCATCATCAAAAGTAACCAATGAAATAGAAAGATCAACGTTACCAGGCACAAAACAAACCTATAAAGGCAGGGCTAAATATAATACAATATTTACCTAGAAATATTCAATGACGTGGATTTGTGGTTACAAAGGCCATCAAAACTCGCTCACTTTCCTTTTTTTTTTTTTAATAAGTTGTGAAGAAACAGACTTAAAATTCGTTCATAAAAAAGAGAGAATGCACCTCAAACTAACAAGATGTCAATTGATCTGAAGGGCCAAGTGCCACTCACTTTCCTATCTTATTTTAATGTATTGTAAAAATTTTGAAATCTTCGGTAAAGTGTAAATAAATATTCAATAAAAATTTTAAGATATTTAATAAATTTTAAATAAATTACACCTTAGGTTACATTTTATGCAGTTGTTTTATTTTTTTTAATGTTTAATAATTATAAAATTTTATAATAATATTTAAATATATATATCAATCTCAACTCTAAAAAGAATTATAATCATGACTTTAAATTGTGTCGTTTTATTTAATTAAAATTTAATTTAAAATTTAATTTTATTAAATATTATTATTTAAATTTAGAAATTGATTAGATTTTTGAATTTTAAATTAAAATTTTAATTTTTAAATATAAATTAAAATTGTAATTTTTTTTAAAAGTCGGGACTAATACATATTTACTCTAATATTTAACTATAAATATAAGTTAGAGTATTTTTTATTCATTTATTAATTTATAAAAAAAAAAGGCCTAAATGTTAGGTATGAAAATATTTAAGCATAAAAATTTAATTAATTTAATTTTAAAAAATAATGATATATTTCATGATTTGTTACTATATTAATAAATTAAGAAAATTTATCAATTGCTATCTATTTTTTGTCTTTATATTGATAAATTATTTGATATTATTTTTTCTCTCCTTCGTCGTCTCTCAACCCCATCTATTTAGATACTACATTTTTCTCAATTTTTTACATTAAAACCGTATCTCTCCATATCTTTCTATAAAATACCTTCAATTCTCTTGTTTGTTTTATCATCATATATTTATGTTATTGTTATGCATTTTAATTCATGCTTAACTTGATGCATGTATCTCTTCTTATTTTTTTACTTAAACGGATTTTTTTCCACTTTATTTTATACTTTTATTACTTTTTTGAATCCATTTCAGTCTTACTCTAATATTTTTTCACATTATTTTACACTTTCATTACTTTTTTAATCTATTTCACTTCTACTCTTTCAAATTATTATTGTATGTTTGTGTGTATGTGTATATATATCTTTCTAAATCCCTTTCAATATTAGTAAATTATTTTTGTTATATTTTACACCTTATTCTCTACTTCTACTATTCTTTTTTATTGTATATTTCAGTTGAGGGAGGGAAGGGGAAGATTTTTTTTTAATTAAATTATAATATTTTTTAAAACGTTATAATTTGGTTAGTTAAAATATTCTCTCTTCCCCACCCTACCCCTTTCGTCCTCACCGTTTCCCTCCTCACCGTTTCCATCAATATATTATTAATCTTTTCTTGTATATGTATCTTTCAATTTTCTTTATCAGTATCTTTTTATTGTTATATATCATTTTTTAACCAATTTGCCTTCCTTTCTCTCCCAAATGTTTTCAAATCAAATATATAGAAGGTATGACTTATTAGTATTATTCTCTTGATATTTAACTTTTCATTTACGTTTAATCCATCTCTCATTAATTTTTTTTTGAGATTCCATGTTTTCCCTCCTGCATTTTATATCAACGCTTTGCACTAGTTATCTATATTAATGTTTATTAATTATAAATTTTTGTATTAATAATTAATTAAAATTATATATTAATTTTTTTTTATAATTAATGTAATATCCAGAGTCTCATATTGAAATGGAAGTGTGAGTTTGATAGATAAATGTAAAAACCAATTATTACTAATAACTTGAATTTAAAGTTTTGAAGGCCCATGAACTTTGGCTCGAAGGATTCTTAGATTAGTGAGGGGTTTCAATTTAGGTTGTTTCAATTAATAATTTTAAATATAATATTTTATAAAAATGTATAAATAATAGATATAAAAGAAGATTTAAGCATATAAATTTTATATTTTTAATTTAACATAAAAAATTATAATCAAAGAGGAAATATAAAATAATATTTAATTGATTACATATTTAAATTGAGTTCCAACAAATGACTAAATGACTTTTAGTATATATTCTCCATATTTAACCAGTTTTTAATATAGGATAAATGCATCAATAACCTGTTAATCCGAGTGGAAAAAACTCAGTTTCCCTTAAGCAAAATCTCAAGTTCGAATTTTGTAAATAGAGAAACAGGCACTGGGAGAGTTTTCTCCCAAATGGGATCCAACACGACTCGATTTCGAATTAGTCAGAACCCAATATGGTTACCAAATACTGAGATGTTAGTATAATATATATATATATATATATAAGATAAATGCTTGTTTAAATATATTATTTTTGGAAAATGATGTGTGCACACTCGGATCCAACACCCAGGCATGCACATATCATATAAAAAAAAAATGCCCATCACTCGGTCCAATTTTTTTTTTTTTTATGTGGGGGGTGCACACCCGGGTGTTGGATCCGGGTGTGCACCAATCATTGTCCATTGTTTTTACATCCTTGAGCAATCAAGCAATAAATCAAACAAATACTAGGCTATTGCTTTAGTACAATTATCTTATTTCAAAATAGAAGTTATCTCTTATTTTCCGTTTATATATTTTCTTTGTTTTACTTTGATTAAATAAAAGTCAATATTTATATTTTTTAATATAAATAAATATTAATTATTTCATCACATTTATAGGAGTTATTTGAATATATGCTGTGATATCTAATGATATATCATTCATATTTTAAAGTCCTACTAATATATTATTCATATTTTAAGATCCTGTTGGGAGATTGTGGCTTGATTGTTCTTATGATTTTGGTGTCGGTATTTCACTTACAATTTCCATTTATTTTCTTATTTTGATACTTTTTCCTTTGGTGATGAATCATATTTTCAAGTATCTAGAGATTGGGATTATCATAGCTAACTTAAAAAAATGTAGAGTGAAAATTCTCTTAAAATGCATGTAATGCTAGAACAAATGTATGTTGCTTGACAGCTTGGATTTGAGATCTCTATGCTAGTGTATTTGTCACGCCCCATAACTCAAATCCGAGGACGTAGCAGACGCCGTACACTCGTGAAAGGGTCCCACAAATGCACAAGGTTCGGAACTTATCCAATTCACAATCTGATACCATCAAAATCTAAAGATCAAATTTTATAATCTGCTTTGATATCATAAAATCTCCAAATACACTCTAGTTTACAAGATCATGATTATATCTAAAATCTATATCAATCTTGAAATGGCTAGCTTTCTAACTCGTCACTTCCCGTGGTTTCCCCGTCCTTGGTTTCGTTTCTTAAAATAGTGAACAAGGAAAAACTATGAAATAAACTTAGTAAGTAAATATGGAGTGCCCCTTATTAAACTTATAGCATGCCAACAAGTGTAATCACGAAAAACAGATACAGTACGGGAACGAAATAGACGTCTCCTCTATAGATCACGGCCAGTATTATAAACCTCTCATTGGCAGGCACACTATTTGCTGGTGTATAATCCCCACTAGCAGGGTCACTCGTACGAACAGGCTCTATCAGAAACATGTCGACATGTGCTAACGTTTAACCCCCACTAGCAGGATCATTAATAACATAACCACATCGGAGACAAAACATGCTGAAGTTAACAGAAAAATCATAATTTACGAATCACTTTCAAATCATCAGGACAATCAATTAAACTTTCAAGTAGGCATGCTCAATTTAATGAAATGCATAAAAATTTCACTTCAAATCAGTAAAACAGGTTTAGTCCCGCCACCACTTCAAAAACAAGTTAAAATATACTTTTCAAATCGAAAGGCGTTACCATAATTTACTTACCTCACTCACATAAAATCGAAAACTCGATCTCAGTGCTAACTGACAGATCTCAGTACTAACTGACAGAACGATCGGGAACCTAATCAAAATATCCAAGAACTAATACCACTATCACAAATTCAAGGTAAAATCATCATTAGGTCTACCCCTAATCACGGTGCTATTTCTATCCCTCTCCACATTTTCAGATATCTCCAAATTCGTTATTATATCACAAACTAATCATTTAAATCCCCATTAATTGTTCGCCATTAGTGAATGAGCAGTATTATGAACAGTGCCCGTGCACAGTGCTCGTGAACAGTACTGATATTTCCAGAATTCAACTACAGCCAGCTAAAAGACCAGAAAAAATGGATATTTCATCAGATTTTTCAGAGCAGAAAACGGACTGAAAAGGAGCAGAAAACAGTAGCAAATTGCAGAATTTTCTGCGTGAAACAGTAACTGGTACGCGTGAACAGTAACTGCACTTCCAAAATTGGCCAAAACACTAGCTAATTCACGGGATTTTCTCTTCAAAAATCACAGCAGCCAACTCAAGCAATTACACATGAATTAAGCTTAATTATGCTCTAATTACTACCAAAATTCATCCCCCTAATTCAACAAATTTTCGGACAATGCAAGGGCAGCCACTACATAGATAAATTCAACAATTAAATGGGTGGAATTTGGACTTAGAGGAGCTGCCACATACCAGAATTCTCCAGCTAAAACCGGAGCTGCAGTTGGGGAAGTTGCCGGCGGGAATTTGGAGAAGAAGCTCACGGCCTACCTCAAAATTGAGGGAAATAACAAGAAATTAGAATAACCCAACTTGAATCAAGGCTAGAAGGACGAATTCTTGGCTATTTCTTACCCAAAAACCCCAGCAATTCGCACCCCACAAAGCAGGAGCAGCCGGTGGTGAAGAGGAGGAGCAGAGCAGATCCGGATTTTCTCCGCAGGGGGGGAGGTTTCTGGGTTCTAGAACAAGAAAAGAGGAGAAAAACACAAGCTTCTCACTGGTTTTTTTTTCAAGAGGAGGCTGTCGGGGGGCCTGGGTCTTCTTCGGCTGCAGGGGAGACGGAAAGAAGAAGAGGAGAATCGGGCAAGGCTGGGAAGAAGAAAAAAAAATCCTCAGATCCTTATGCAAAATCTTTTCCCTTTTTAAGCCCCTCAACTTTCATAATTTTGACTATTAAATCCTAAAATAATATTTTCTCCAAAATAAGTCCCTAAATTATATAATAACATCCCCGAAAATTTGGGATATTACAGTATTATAGGCTGCTCGGCACTATGGGTCGATTACGCGGGCACTACGGTAAGAAAAGAAATAAGTAGGGAAAAAATTTTAACTCTTGTTATAGTTGGATATATTGTAATATTAAATATGTTAAATTTAAATTATTTTGATTTTATTTGACAAAATATTAAATTAAATATCTCTAAATTAATTCTCTTTGTAAAAAATAAAAAAAAAATCCTAGACCAATTAATATCAATGAACTCAAAATCAACATAGGACAAATATAACCTGAATCATGAAAAACCAATCTACCATCTTTCAATCCTATTAATTGTATTTAATTGATATACATATAATCATTTAATATTAATACCGGCCTTTTGAAGAAAAAAAATCTAGACAAATTTAAATAGATTCATTACTTCATGGTACATTTTTTAAGAAAGAAACATCATGTTTCTAACCCTAACTCAGATGAAATATTCAAGGCATCATCATATGAATAAAAAAAGGTTTTCCTCTATATCATGTTTCTAACCCTAATTCATTCCATCGCAAATTGTGGCTGCTATTTTCTCCCTTTTTTTTCCTTTGTCCGTCCACATATATAAATAGAAATAAATTGTAACCTAATGCTATATAATTGGGAAAGTAACCATAATGCTATAATTGTGGGACCCACACCCTAATATAATTAAGGTTTATGCAGTAAGCATAGTTTGTACTGCTACACACTACTATTAATTGAAGTTTATAACTTTATACTGCAGATTATTATATAATTATAAAATATAATATCTTAGATTTATTATTAAAAGATAGATTATTGTATAATTATGCAATATAATATTTTAGATTTATTTCCTATTCTATAAATTCCTATGATTAATTGAGTATTTAGCCCATTAAGTATTTATTGAGGATTTTTTAAAACCCAATGAGTATTTATTTGTGAATTTTAAGGAGAATTTTATTGTTATAGGAGTTTTATATATAGTTAAGATATCTAATGAGTCCTTCAAAATTTTCAATAAATACTTTACAAAAATTTTCATAATTTTTTAATAGTTTAGACTTTTAATAAATTAAAAGAATATCAAAATATTTTAAGTTTTTCACAAAATCTTTTTCTTTCTTTTTAGATTCCTTATAGATGTTTTTACTTCCCACTTACACTTGAGTATTTCGTTTAAAGTTTTTTTTTTTCATCAACATAATTCTTTTAAAGTTGATATAGTTATTATTAAGTTGATACATATTGATTAAGTATACCACAATACCTAATATTATTTACATCTTAATTATTGTTTCCTTAGTCCCACAATAATTGAATAAATAAGAATCAATTTGTGAAATGCCATTTTGATTATAGTATAATGTGCAGCTATACACTAAGCACATTATATGATTGAAGTAGAAGTCATATTATATATTTGGGTAAATATAGAAGTTGGATTATTATATGGTAATTGAAGTTAAATTTGAGAACATTTACTAAGAAATTTGATATAATTAGATTATTACTAAGAATTATTATATGAAGAATTTTATTTAATAAGGAATTATATGTATCATACCCACCAACAAATTTGAAATTGTATTAACTTAATTTAATCAAGGTTCAACTTAATGAATTTTCTTTAAAATGTTCATTGGATATTTATTTAAGATTTTATTAAAGATTTTAATAATTTTTATAATATAATAAAATAATAAAATTATTATCTTTGTTAATTACCAAAAATATTGCTCCTTCTATCCCAATATAATTATTGTTTTTTAACTTTGAATTTATCTCAAATTAATTATCATTGTTTTATTTTTTTAGTAGATAAATATTTTTTCTAATTTAATTAATCATTATTCTTTTATTTTGATTAATTATTCTATAATAAAATGTTTAACTTCATCTTTAATTTTTTTTTAAATAATATAAATAAATACATAAATTATATTTAAACTTTTAATTAAAAAATTAAAATATATAATTATTTTAAAATAAAAGGAGTAATACAAAGAAAACCATAATAGCTCGGCTTTAAAATCTTGGAATCCACCCATCTCCTTGAATGAAATTTTGGACCGAGTACAGAAAGACATGAAATGCCGAAATTTGGGAACTCCATTGCACCCTCTTAGATACATTAGATCCTGGTCCAGAATTCTGATATTCTCCATAGAAAAGTGTCTTCAATGCAAAGTCACCACTCCATGGCATCCACCCATAAGGATGAATGAGTGTCCCGAAGATACACTGAATGAAAACTGTTCTTGAGTACTCCTTCCAAGGTCTTCCCAAGTAATTCTTGTGTACTTGAGGATTGCTATGATAATATTTCATGTATTCCTCAGTGCCATCGACCAAACAATTTTGAAAAACAAAACCCGTTGTTTGTGCAGGGTCTATCCTGCCATGAGCAGTGATAGCATTGTTCTCACCTTTTTCAGGCTTCACTTGTCGTGGAGCAACTAAAATCACACAATCTTGGAATATTGCAGCAGAATTTCCAAAAATGAAGTCCACATTCCCTTGAATACGGCATTTTTTGTAGAATTGGCGAAGTGAGTGAGCATAGAGAGTATCTTGATTGCCAATGAATTCACAGTTCTCAATAATAGAGAGATCACTATCTGATCTAAAAGCTACAGCTTGGTGAGCATCCGGACCTGCTGTGTTCTGGATTGTTAGGCCGCTTGCCATAAACCCATCTCCCATAACTCCTGCAAAGGATAGAGTCACATGCATCAAGATTGTAACAAAATTCCTTAAATTATTTCAGAATTCTAATCTCTGTTCTAACTCAACCATGCAAATCAAATACCATTAAAAATTATTGACCAGTATAAATGATTAGAAGTTCATCTGGTTCTACTTTATTCCCATTCTACCACACACTTAATAATGAACCTGTAATGAAAAGATATTGAAGAAGAAAAGTTACCTACTGTGGCTGACTTGTAGGTTGTCATCCCGGGCTGTAGCCCCACATTTAAAGATCCCGTAATGACCGTTTTGCCCATACCATCCCCCAAAAACACCACATTCTTTTTCTCAAACGGAACTCTAACCGTCTCCTCATAGACCCCTTCTTTTATGTGAATCACAAACCGACGTCTCATTTCGTTATCCGGCGCGGCGTTAACGGCATCCTGCACCGTCGTGTAACACCTCGCGTTCCCGTCCTTGCACACCGTGGCGTCGGCCTTTAAATTCGACGGAAATCCACCGTTAAACCCCAACCCGCTTTCCCTCGGTGACCCGCGTCCCCCATAAAACCCGTCCCGCTCTGTTTTGGGTGGGCCCCACGAGGCCGTGTTATCTCCGAAATAATCGTGCGCCATCATCATGCTCAACGCGTTACTGTTGTACTCAATCAAGGTGTCCAAAAACGCCATCGTTTTGTCTACAAGGCTATTTGTGTCGTTCGCATAATTGAGCGCGCTCCAGCAATCGTACTGGTAAGCGTGGGCGGCAGACATCCATGCACGTGCATCCTTGATCTTGCCACGTGCCAACGCATCAACCGCCGATCGAATTCGCCGATCCGAGTAGGAGAGGAGCTCCAAACACATCTTTGCAGCGGCTGAACGGTTTTGGTGTCCCGAACCCGAAGAATCGTCCATGATGGATTTCACCATGCCCTGCGCCGTTTTCAGGTTCTGGGCGGAAACCCCAACGGCGGAATTGGTGATCTGGATTGCGGTTGGGTTGGGAGGGAGGGAAAGTGATTGTGCGAGGGAGGATTTGCATAGGTCGGGAAAGCGAGTGGACATGCATGCTTGATGGATCGCAGGGGAAGATGGGGAGGAGAGAGGGGCGTCATGGGGAGGAGGCTGGTGGTGACGATGAGGGGCGGAAGATGAAAGGGAAAAGAAGAGGGAGAGAGAGAGAATGGAAAGGAGGAGGATAGAGGCCATTGAGAGGAGGAAGAAAGCGGACTTCTTAGACAGGGAGAGCGAGAGAAGAGAGGATTTATTGGCAGGATTTTCTTGGGATGATGATGGGGAAAATGTTGTCGGCATTGTGACTGTTTGCAGTACAGTGGGATCTAATTTTCTGATTGATAAAAACAAAAATGATATAGTTAAAAACTTAAAAGGTTGCATGACACTGTGTGACAAAGATGTCCATTTATTCTGTCGGAATACTTTTCCAGCCCAAGCCACATGGGGACCATATCATATCAGAAACAGAAAACAGATGATGACTTTTCTACGTCATTTATAGCGACCGTTGACGAAACTTGGGTCTCGAGTCCTCTTTTGTAACCAATTTTCAAAAGAGGCCACGTGATATTCGGCATCATCAAATGCGAAGAAAATTCCTTGTTATCCCCATAAGCATTATTTTCTCAATCGATTAAAGAATTGAAAGCAACGCACAGATGGGCCAATATCTTTTCTCATATCCATACCACCTGTCCTGCAAATCAAGAAAAACTGTGCTGACCTAGCTCATTAACATCATGGAAAACTCTCTGCCCATTAAGGTTCGTTAGAAGTCTCTTTTTTCTTTTTTTTTTTTGTTTGTTTTCTCTCTCCCAACAGTTAAAAGTATAAGCTTGATGGCATAAGTCTTAAATTTAAAATTTAAAATAGATAACAAGGGATTTAGACGGGTGAAGACTCTCCTTCATGTAACACTATATATAATAAAAAAAAATTATTAAAAATTTATGTGTCAAATTATAAATTTGATAAATATTTGTAGGTTTCATTTTTTGAAAATTTAATTTTTTTTATTTTTTTAATAAAATATTTCAATCTTGACTTCTTTTTCAGAGTTATTTTCAAATAAGTAAAATATTTGATTTTCTTGTTAGATAAGATCAAAATCTTTTTAATAGGAAAAAAGTGATCAATGGTTTTTATTTTGTGTTTTTCACTTGTTTTTTTGTTATCTTCAATCTTCGCTTCTCAAGTTCCTTTTTAATAGGGTTTTTGAAATTCCTCTTAACAATATTCTTCAAAATCTCTCTTAACAATGTCTTCAAAATCCCTCTTAATAGGTTTTCAAAATCTTTCTTAATAGGATTTTCAATTTATTTCTCATTTATGAGGGAAACTTAATCCTTAGAATTTACTTTAGGGTTTTCTACTTCTAAAGTTTATCAAGAAAACTTAAAGAGATATCCTATTTATAGGCATGGATTAAAGAGTTATTTCAGGATTAGAATTTCTCTGTCAACTATTTTCATAGTAATTTAGGATAAGAATTTTATTCTTATCCAACAACTAATAGAAATGCTTTAATCTTATTGGCTAGAATAATAAATATTTTTGTTTAATAAATATTTTCTTAAGATATTATTTCTTGAAGAACAAGACTTTTCCTTTAGGTATCTTGAATTGTGATTGGAACACATAACACATGTCATTTTGTGATTGGTCCAAAGACATCATCAAAATAATTTTAATAGGTCAAGAAGAATATTAGAATAATATTATTTTTCAAGACCTAAATTAACATATAGCATTTTTTAATTGGCCAATAATTTTTTCATGTCTACAAATACCCCATTGAGACTTGTTTATGTGCAATTTTGTTGTGATGTAGATAAGTCTCAATTTTTTTTAAAGCTTTTTTTTGACTTATTTTGAGCTTGCCAAAAACTTGGATGCCCTCATAATTTCTAGCATTTCTTCAAGCTTGAATTCCTTTTTCTTTTCAAATGATTGCAGAGCATCTCTTCAAGAGAATTATAACTTTTGCGAAAATTGATGTGGGAGACACATGAATTAATGAAAATAAACAACCATAATCATGTTGAAGAGAGGACTCTCATTCCTTCTTTGAGATTCCTCTCATAATTGCTCAAATAATTATTTTCAATTTAAATTTGTCATTGCAACCGTCATCATTTTTATTTCTCTTGATAAAAACAAAATTTAACTTGAGAATGTTGATTTGTTTGATCTTCTTATGTTGTTGCATCCCCTTTTGCATAAGGATCAAGTCATAACATAGTTTGATTTTTCATCAACTCTTTTTTTTTTTTTTAATTCAACTAAACTTGGAATTTGGTACCAAGTTGCCTATATACCTTTTATCAACTTTTTTTTATTCAATTGAACTTAGAATTTGGTACCAAATTGCCTACATACCCTCTTAAAGGAAATATCAAGCGAAAGCATAGTTCAAACAATTCATCAACCTTTTTTTTTTCTAAATTAGGTTTGACTAAACTTGGAATTTGGGACGAAGCTGCCAATGTATCTCACAAAGGAAGGATCTAGTTATCATGATGTTCACTAAACTTGTCATCAACTTGAAATGCTTAAGGCCTCTCCATGGCTTTTGAAAATCTTGCTTGATAACACTATTTTACTTTGTTGTTCTTCAAGTTTTTGATTTCTTCCAATGCCTTTAATTCTTGAAAATTATCCATATGAGACAAAATCCTTTACATTGTTTGTTGATAAGTTGCTCCTACATTCTTAAGACCAAAAGGTGTAGCTTCATAGTAACAGATGTTTGAAGTTTGAGAGACCATAAGTTCTTCAGTTTTAAAAGGCAATTGATTGTAACCAAAAAACTCATCCATGAATAATAGTATTTCATGTATATTTGTTTCATTCATCGTAGTTTCAAAAGGCTTTATATAAGAACTTTCTTGTTTGAGGGATAAATTTGCATGCAAATATGCATGGTATGGATCTTTAGTAGTGTTAAGGCCATCTTCATTTAATTCATCAACTATGGTATGAGTCCCAACTTCAAGAATGAATGGAACCTCTTCAATATTTTCCTCAATGGAAGGCTTGTCTTAACATTCATCTTGTATGGTAATATGATTAGAAGACTCAATTTCTTCACTTCTTTCCATTTCTTGGGAATTAACTCGCTCATTTGTGAAGATAATAGTTCTTCTCTTAGTTATTGACACATCTCCAGAAGTCACCACCCATTAATTTTTTTTATTTCATTTGCAATGGTATTATACTTTGAATTTCCTTTGAGACAATAGGAAAATTCCTTAACTTTGACTTCTTTCTCTTCACTACTCCCAATCTTTTATAAACTGCAGCTCTCTTCATAGAAGAAGTAACTTTTTTCTTGCTAATTTGATCAAAGATTGAAGCTCTAGTTATAGGTGTAGCAAGGTGATCAAAGACTAAGGTTTTTGAGGATTCATTTTCTTTCTTAATTACTTCCTCAATAGTAATATGTTACACAATCTCTTTAGGTATCTTTAATCAATAAGGGACAAAGTTAGCTAATTCTTGTTTGAGAGCCTTGAAGAGAAGCCTTCTTTTCTCTCCAAACTCTATAGACATTCATTCATCCTTTTACACCTTTCTTTGGATCTTCTTTGGATTGTTGAATTAATTCAATAGCTTATTCTTGTTCATAACCTAATTTTTCCAATAGCATATGGGCATTAGAGTTAAAGCCATTAATTCGCTTAGCAAGCAAATGTACTTGCTTTGTTGAAAAGCATTGTTTCAACCTCTTTTGTTCTTCATTTGGAGACTTAACAATCTTTGGTGCAACAAGGCTAGTGATTGGAAAATTCAAACCTTTCAAATCCTTAATTAGCTCATCTTGCCTCAAAGTACATATATATTGACCTTTTCTTCTTAATATAGGCACAAAGCGAGGAATAAGGTTTGATTGAAAAGCTTTAAATTTATCTTTTTTCTTATCTTCGCCTTTATCATTTTTTGTTGGCAAGGTTGCTTGATTTTGTTTTTGTGCCACCCTTTGTGTTTCTTGCTTTAGATTTACTTCCCTTGTGGCTTGAAAGATGGCTTCTTGTGCATTCTTTTCTGTAGCATCCTCAAGATAAAACTTAGCATTAGGAAAATGAGATTCAACTATAGAAAAAGATTGGAATTTGCAATAACTATTTCAACTCGGCCATTTCTGCAATATTTGAAACATTAGTGAAGTGTAGATGAAACAACACCATTCTCATGTATCCATGGTTATCATAAGAGCATATTGTAAGTTGTTTTTGCATCAATAACATGAAATAACATACTTGATTCCATGTCATCAACAAAAAAATTCAAGATCTAATGCAACCTTGACTTGGTCCTGTTGATATGTCCATTTTTTTTTAGAAACTATTTATGTTCTGTAACAACCAATGAGTAAGGTGGGAAGACAATTCCCAAAAAACAAATAAAAAGAAAGTTTCAGATTATTCAACACATGACCAACCTTACATATAACCCATAACTAGTTTTAATATTCTCAGATTTTTGCTTTAGCTTACAGATTTCATCTTCTAACACAGTACTTTGTAGATTCTAGGTTGTTTCCTATATTCAAATAGCTAAATTAGTTCATCTATTTACATTTGCAACTACGTCACGTGTAACGGAGAACAAGTATTTTAATTTTTGCAAGATACTATTTCTTTTCTGATCATTATTTATTTTAAGTTTATGATAAGTAGTGTTCTTCATAAAATGATTACTTATATGGTGTTCATGTTTCTTTCTTGTTTTACTGTCCATGTTAGTTTAATCTTTATTCATACATGTTTTATGGTCAATTAGTTTTAAATTTCCATTTTTGTGATAGTTTTATTTGCAAATATATCTATAGGCATAGATTAATCTAGCTCTAAATATGATAGTTTTAATTAAGATGCGTTCATCTTTTGCAAGTCTACTTTAGTTTGCATTTCATTTAGGATTTGTTAACTTTAAATTCACAATATTGGTAAATTCCTTGGGATTATCCAAAGTAGATTAGTAATCTATTTTGCAAAGAGGTATCCCTTCTTTTTGCAAATCATCTAGAGATGTAGAATTAAATATTAAACAAACGTTCTTTCAACTATCTGATGGGAATCAAGAAAACGAAACATGGTTTATATGAGTGGTTAGTTATGCCGTTTGGATTAACTAATGCGCCTAGTACATTCATGCGATTAATGAATCATGTTTTGCGTGCTTTCATTGGCAAATTTGTGGTTGTTTATTTTGATGACA
>BPVZ01000047.1:1534462-1562367 GCA_020521535.1 Rubroshorea leprosula
TCAGCCCAAAAATAATACAAAAAACGTGAAAATCACTAAAAATAACCTAAAATAACACAAAATATCAGTTTGCTACAAATTACGGCAGAACTGTGCGATTGACCGCGCGACAATCAACACACATACGCCAAGTCCCATCCTTCTTAGGCACAAACGCAAACTGTGTAATTCCGTGCAAATGACCTCAACTAAGCTTTTCTTGAACCTGAATGATGTTTACCATGCCTTGATAATAATCCAAGCTTCGATTTGCTTGTTGTATGTTGTTTTCAACCCAGATCTGCTCAATAAGGCCAGTTAAAACTTCACACATCTTCTTAGCTCTGTCATCTTGATTCCCATCACTATCTTAATGGAGGTCAATTGTGTGAAAGGAAAGGGTCGTTGGAAAATCCTTTTTTTCTTTCTTTTCAAAAAAGTAAGTGGTATGTTCGTATCCAGGTTTTGCCCTATGTGAAGCCATTTGAGGATTTTTGAGGGAATAATCCTTTTGTGGCACGCCTAGTGGGATCACCACTATATCTCATCCATAGTTTTTAGATCCATTTTTTCTATATCCAAAAAGAGGCATAACTATGCCACCCAAAAATAAGAACAATGAGAGGGAAGTTCAACCACCACAAGCTAAATATGTAGATGACAACCCACTTCACTTTGAGGATGAAAATGATCCTATTACTTTTCCCCCACTATCACTTTTTATAGAATAGTCATATAGAAATCAAATATTCAAGGAGAAAGATGCAGACTACGAGGGTGACTTTGTTGAGTCAAGCAATGTTATCCAGAGTTTATCTGAACATTTGGAGTTAGCATGCAAGGAGCATACCTAGACTATATAAAAACTTATAAAAACTTATTAAAAGCCAAATGAAATCTTTTAGACACCAAGCAAAGGTGATGCGGCAATAAATGACTAAGCTAAGGTGTGTTTTTGAATAAGGTACTAGAGTAACACAAGAAATTGGGGTTGAGGATTTGGGGTTGAGAGTCATAGAACTTGCAAGTTATTTCAGATTAAGTGGTTGAATAAGTGCACCAACCTGGACTAAAAGTACCATAGCCAGCGTAAGCAACGAATCTTCACAAATAGATCTAGAATCCATTAGCTTTAGCGTTTAAGGAGAAAGTCAATTAGCCACATTTGCCTCCACAGAACCAACAGGTAATTAGTGGGTTAGTGTAGCCACAACTAGTAGAGGTTGCAACACGTTTGGTAGATTTAGGAAATCAACAACAACCTAGATATATGATACCTTAGTGTAAGCTAAATGGGGAATACCAACAACATAATGCACTTCCACAAAAGGAGTACCTCCATCGTCATATATCGCCACAACAAAAAAATCTACAAGGTTTGTAAGATTAGTACATTAACTGTGATCAAATCATCGATCTGGTGTATGAGGCCTACAGTTCAATTTTGAGACCTTTAGTCAGACCAACTTATAAAAAACCATATCTAGATTACATAGATCAAGAAAATTATTTTTCGAGGTTCAAAGTGCGAAAATTCACATTGTTTTATGAAGATGGTGCTTATTCTATGATTGAACATATAGGCCACTTCACTATTTAGTATGGCGAGGCTTCTAGTGATGACAATCTGAAGGTCAGACTTTTTTCCAAGTTCTTTGACAAACACAGCTCTCACTTGGTATATGAGCTCACCAGAGAATTCAATTTATTCTTAGAGGTAGATGGAAAATCTATTCCATGTCTAGTTCTATTGCTCAGTGCCAAAGTGTCTATGGTAGATCTATCCTGATTAGTGTAAAGACTTGGGGAATCATCTAAGGCCTTTCTAGCCGAATTTCACAGGGTCAGACTTAAGTGTAGGGTTGCTCTATCAAAGTAAGAATTTGTTAAGCTGGTATAGAATGGTTTGGGTATTGAGTTGAGGAAGAAATTCAAAGCGATAGAATTTTAGGATTTTTTTAAGCTGTCTTACAAAGTTGCCCGCTATAAAAATATATTACAAGAAGATTTACAGAGGAAATCTACGTCCTATGAGACTTATTATGAGAACGTCAACTTTGATCTAGATGTGGCAGAAGTCGTGGCAAAAGTCATGGCAAAAGTCATGGCAAACAAACCTGTTGTTTGCCCATATTTGGTCAAAGTCACCCAGTAGATCGATAAGATAGTAAAACATTATGTTGACAAGGCTAGAAAGTAATATACATTTGATCCGTCTAAGACTAGTGAAAATTTTTACCACCTTAGGAAGTGTGGTCTAATTAAGTTGCCATTAGAGCATAAAATCCCAACGGCTGGCAAAATTGGAAGTAGAGAATACTGTAAGTATCATAATTCTTGAAAACATTCTACTAATGATTGCATTATTTTTCAAAATGTTTTGCAAGAGAAGATTGACAAAGGGATTTTGTGGTTTCCAAAAAGGCTAAGGAAATAATGGGAGTTGATGTAAACCCATTCCCTAACTTGTCCGTTGGAGTAAACGTGGCAGATCTCCAAAGCCTTGTCAGGGACAAAAATTGATGATACTCCAAGCATGGACTTGTAGTCATTCATGGACTTGTAGCTAATGACTTGAGGTGGGTCATTAAGGAGGCCTACCCTTCTCAACAACATCTACATTTCAACATGTCTTAGCCCAACACTTGTTTAGTTCATAGATAGCTCCTATAACAACTTTGCAACTTTTTTTTTAGTGTAGAAATGGTTCAACCTCTTCAGTAGATTCTTTGTTTTTGTTGTTTTTTTGTTAAATTAGCTCTAGCAGTTAAATTCAATATAATTGTTCTTTTTCTACCAACAAATTTTGTATTTCTGTTAGCAATTTACATTTTTGTCTAGTCGCCTAGATCCATTTTCTACTTCATTAGAAAATCTTATGTTCTAGCATTCAATTGTAATTTTTCTCTTAAGATTTCTAGTAAAGATCTTAGTTTAATTTCATTTATGTCGTCAACTAGTTCTTTACATTTCTATCAATTTTAATTTACATTTCTAATAGTACTCTTAGATTTTAATTTTAGCAATGTTTTAAGATTTCTATCATGTTCTTTAGTTTTATGTCCTTCCATTACTTTAGCCTTAAATCATCCTTTACTTTTTCCATGCATTCCTTCTCCTTCTTTTTTATTTCTACTTATATTGCTTAACAAACTAATTTCATTGTGGTCCTAAATGTGAGAAGTCCTTGATGTTCTTCCATGGCAATTATTTATGAACCTTTATGTAGGATTGCACCCCAATTTCTACTACCATAGTCTAGTTAAGGTATTATTGTTGCAATTTTTCAACCAAATGGCATTCTTCTATTGACTTTAATTTAAACAAATTCCTACGTTTCGAAGAAGTAAGGGTTGCCAGAAATCCTTCTTTCTTGTTTTGAGCAAAACAAGTGGAATGCCTAAGCAATTTCTGCCACGAGCAACCAAGAGGAGTGGATTTTGGAGGAAACAATAATATAATGTGTGTATATACCCTAAACACATTTTATAATTAAAGTAGAAGTTAGTTTATATATTTGGATAAGTTGTTCTCAACTTTAATAATATTTGGATATAGAAGTTAAATTATTATATTGTAATTGAAGTGGAATTTGATAACAATTAATTAGAAGTTTGATATAATTAGATTATTACGTATTATTATATGATGATTTTTATTTAAAAAGGAATTATATATATCATGCTTACCAAGAACTTTGAAAAGGGTATTAACTTAATTTAATCGAGAGCTTCAATTTAATGAATTCTCTTTATGAAGTTTATTGGGTATTTATTTAAAATTTTAAAAAGATTTTAAAAGATTCATTGAATATTTATTTGACATTTATTGAAGATTTTAATCATTTTTATAATGTAATAAAATATAATTGAATTCATATTTAAATATAATTGAAATAGTTAAAATCAAATTAAAGTAGATTTATGTTAAAAAAATATTATTATTGAAAACACAATATTGAAGATGTGTATGAAAATATTATTATTAAAAAAATAATTGAATTTGGATTTTTAAAAACTCATTAGATATTTTTCTAATAATTATTAAAATTTAAAAAAATCATTTATTTAAAATTTTATTAAAGATTTTAATAATTTTTATAATATAGTAAGATACTATTATTATATTTGTTAATTAACAAAACTAACAGTACAAATGAACCATAATAGCATGGTATTAAGCCTAGTTTGATCTAAAATCCTTAGATCTTATGTTTATGATATTTCAATGAAGATGTTGGAATCCACTCATCTCCTTGAATGAAATTTTGGACCGAATATAGAAAGACATGATCTGCCGAAATCTGGGAACTCCAATGCACCCTCTTAGATACATCAGATCCTGGTCCAGAATTCTGATATTCTCCATAGAAAAGTGTTTTTAATGCAAAGTCACCACTCCACGGCATCCACCCATCAGGATAAATGAGTTCCTCAAAGGTACACTGAATGAAAATTGTTCTTGAGTACTCCTTCCAAGGTCTTCCCAAGTAACTCTTGTGTACCTGAGGCTTGCTATAATAATATTTCATGTATTCCTCAGTGCCATTGACAAAACAATTTTGAAAAACAAAACCTGTCGTTTGTGCAGGGTCTATCCTGCCATGAGCAGTGATGGCATTGTTCTCACCTTTTTCAGGCTTTACTTGTCGTGGAGCAACTAAAATCACACAACCTTGGAATATTGCGGCAGAATTTCCAAAGATGAAGTCCACATTCCCCTGAATACGGCAATTTTTGTAAAATTGGCGAAGTGAGTGAGCATACAGAGTATCTTGATTGCCAATGAATTCACAGTTCTCAACGATGGAAAGATCACTATCTGATCTAAAAGCTACTGCTTGGTGGGCATCCGGACCCGCTGTGTTCTGGATTGTTAGGCCACTGGCCATAAACCCATCTCCAATAACTCCTGAAAGAGGATTGAATCACACATCAAGGTTGTAACAACAGTCCCTGCTTCACATTCCTTGAATTATTTCCAAATTCCAATCTCTGTTCTAACTCAGCCATGCATAACAAATACCATTAAAAATAACAGTGATGCAAAACAAAGAAGCAGGAGGCATTTGTAAATGATGTTCCTCGTCAATCTGTTAAAGATCATGTGTAATGAATAATGCCTAACTAATTTGAGAGAGAATATTCAAGTTCAATACCTAACCAAACTAACCCAAAAGAAAATGCGTTACCAATCTCTACTTACCCTCAAGGAGTGAGAGTGACACAGACACATAAAGCAAAAAGACTTTGGATTCCAGAAGATTATTTTAGGATAGCTAATCAAGGTAAAAAGACTCGGGATTCTACAAGATTGGTTAGTTAGAGTGGTGAGTTTCTTCTTGGGTAGGGATTACAACAACGGCAATTTTTAGTTGTTACGTAGCTTCACCTAATTAGAAACAATGTATTAAATGCATACGATGCCCATTATCCTTAACATGTGAAAACGGCAACTTTTATGAATGCCTGTGACCGAATTTCTGCGTCAACAAGCTTTACAATGATCAGTGCATTAAGAAAGAAATGTCCCAAATCCTTCGCTGCTTCAATTTATTTGCTACAACTCTTTTCACCATTTCTAGATTCCAATTAATTATGTCGAGAAATTTTCCAATGAAACCATTAGGCTACAATGATTTTTCTGTCAGCTTTTTTGCATGCTTAAATTAATTTTTTAGAAAATAAAACATAAATAGTTTTTGCAGCACAATCTACATCCAATTACAAAATCTAAACCTTCAATCCCTGCAGTTGCAATTTGATACAAACGTAAAACACCATTATTTAAAACATAATCTATTTCACATTAATTAAAAAAAATAAATAAAAGAATTATAGTTTTTATTATTAACTTACATTAATGTAATTTATACAGTTACTTACGCTAGTCATGGTAACCAGTCAATAATTCTATCTACAGTATATATTTTACCAAATCAATAATTGAATTTAATGCTACTCCATTTAGATCAAATTATTAAAAAGTGTAAATTATGGTTAGTTCATCTCGTTCTACCGTATTCCCACTCTACCACAAGGTATAAACTTAATGAACCTGTATCGAAAAGATAAAGAAAAAGAAAACTTACCTACTGTCGCTGAATTGTAGGTTGTCATCCCGAGCTGCCCCACATTTAAAGACCCCGTAATGACCGTTTTGCCTATACCATCTCCCAAAAACACCACGTTCTTTTTCTCAAACGGAACTCTAACTGTCTCCTCATAAACCCCTTCTTTTATGTGAATCACAAACCGACGTCCCATCTCGTTATCCGGCGCGGCATTAACAGCTGCCTGCACCGTCGGGTAACACCCTGCGTCCCCGCCCTTGCACACCGTAACGTCGGCCTTTAAATTTGACGGAAATCCACCGTCAAACCCCAACCTGCCTTCCCCCGCTGAGCCGCTTCCCCCGTAAAACCCGTCCCGCTCTGTTTTAGGTGGGGTCCACGAGGCCGTTTTATCCCCGAAATAATCGTACGCCATCATCATGCTCAACGCGTTGCTGCTGTACTCAATTAAGGTGTCCAAAAACGCCATCGTTTTGTCTACGAGGCTTGTGTCGTTAGCATACTTGAGCGCGCTCCAGCAATCGTACTGGTACGCGTGGGCCGCGGACATCCATGCACGTGCATCTTTGATCTTGCCACGTGCCAACGCCTCCACCGCCGATTGAATTCGCCGATCGGAGTAGGTGAGGACCTCCAAACACATATTTGCTGCGGTTGAACGGTTTTGGTTTCCCGACGAAGCGTCCAGGATGGATTTCGCCATGCCCTGCGCAGTTTTCAGGTTCTGGGTAGAAATCTCAATAGCGGAATTAGTGATCTGGATTGCGGTTGGGTTGGTAGGGAGGGAAGGTGATTGTGCGATGGATGATTCGCATAGGTCGGGAAAGCGAGTGGACATGCATGATTGATGGATCGCAGGGGAGGATGCAGAGGAGAGTGGGGCGTGATGGGGAGGAGGTTGGTGGTGACGGTGAGGGGCGGAAGAGGAAATGGGAAAGAAGAGGGAGAGAGAGAAAACGGAAAGGAGGAGGATGGACGACATTACGAGGAGGAAAAAAGTGGACCTCCAAGATGGGGAGAACGAGAGAACAGAGGATTTATTGGCGAGTTTTTTGTGCAATGATGATGGGGAAAATGTCTTCGGCATTGTGGATATTTGTAATGTAGTGGGACTAATATCTGTTAGATTTTGGGAATTGATTTTCATCTGTCAGATTTTAGGAAATAAGATCTTGAAGAGAAAAATTGAAGATAAAGTAGTTAATTTTGTAATTTTTTATTTAAAAAAGTCAATTTGGTTGATTTTTAATTAAGTGGTAAATTTTTAATTTTTATTTATAATATTAGTTTTATTTTTTTATTTAAAAATATTAATTTTTCATTTATTAAATTAATATCACCATTTAATTAATTATTAATTAAAAATATAATGTTAATATTTTTAAATAAAAAAAATTAAAAATTTACATTTTTAATTAAAATTAATAAAATTTATATTTTTAAATAAAAATTATAAAAGTAATATATTTATTTATATTTTTTTAAAAAACTTGAATAATGGAAGTGATGGGTTTTTAGATTTTTTAATATTTTATTTAAAAAATCCCTTGTCAAATTTTGTAAACACTAAACTAAGATTTGAAAAAAGAAGTTTGTATTACAATTCAAATTCAAATTGTTTATGAATCGTATAATTATTTTACAAATTTATTAAAATATTTTTAATAAAATTATTTTTATTAAAAATACTTTAATAAATATATAAAATAAATTATATTTTTAATATATAATCTATTTTTTATTTTATTTTTCTTTCTGAAAATTTGTAGTTGGTGTAAACACAGAGAAAGCCAAAGCGGAAGTCACGGGATTTTGGAATTTCAAGAATGGGAGTGGGTGGAAATTGATAGCGTGGCCATTAGCATCACGGGATCATAATTCCAAAGAAAGAGAGAAAATGTGGAGATAGAGAAGTTGTAGTGTATCACGGGTATACCAGCTGATACCTAATTAAATGAGGCCAACTCATCTTTTCCATAAAAACAGCTCTACAGAAGGAATCATTTCGGGTCCCAGAAAGTTGCTTTTTCTCCTGAACTCCCATCACCTAAGACTCACGTCTGAAAATTTTCTTGTCTCCTCCACTTCATTCTGACTTGAAAGTTTTGCTTTGAGTAATGCAATGTAAGTGTGAAGATGGCAAAACTTCTAAATTTACTTTTTAAATAAGAAGGTAAAAATAAATTTTTTTTTTAAATTATAAAATAAATTATTTTTTAAAATTATAAATTAAGATAAATTATATATTTTTTAAGTGTGACGTGAGTTTTTGTTAAAAAAATACTTACGTAATCAATGAAAAATTGATATCATAAGTCAACAAATTAATAATTTATCTTAATTTATAATTTAAATAAATAATTAACCTTTATAAATTTTTTAAAAATGGATTTATTTATGTACAGTAGATTTGATGGTTATGCCTAATGACATTAATTTTTTTTAAATTTTTTTTTAGAAGATGTGACAAGAAATGTTGAAATTGAAGGGAGGGATGTCGGTGACGTAATTTTTATTTTCATTAGTTTTTCAATAATTCCAAAATTTCCTCGCCCTTCTTGATCTTGTAGGGATTAGGCCCAACACCCACTTCAAACCACATGCATGAGGCCCAACTATGCATCAACAGGTTCAAGAAGAAGAGATATACCCACATGAGCAGTACTCTATGGACCAATGAGATGTTTACATGTACAGATGCATGTCAGCACTTGAAACTATAAATACCTCTAATTACCTTCGATGAAGATAATTAATCTTTACGCTTCTTTATCTGCAATTACTTTTTTGAGAGTATCTCTCTCTAGAATATCAAGTATTGTTGACTTGAACATCGAAGTGTTTTTTTTGAAAAAATATCCTCGAGATTTTCAAATGTATAAGCAGTTGAGGACTTCAACAATGTTGGATTACGAAGCTGCCCAAACAATCCCAAATTGCAGAATCCATCAATGTGAAACAAATTCAGGAATTTGACAGTTAAAAGGGAACAAGTTACAAGTTTGGGATCCGATGGAGGTAAGCTTCTTAGGGAGGTGAGTGTGTTTCGATTGCCATTCTTGTTTTTAGAGACGAAGTAGTGGGCGGAGGAGGGAAGGGAAGATTTGATGATTGCAGAAGAGAATATATCGAAGGGGAGGCAACAAGTGAGAAAGGAAGAGCAGAGAGACTCCTTTAGACTTTATCCGTTAGTTAACGTGTGATGAGATATTTTCAATGAATTTAATGAAATGATATGGTCTAATTTAATGAGTTGTTATTATTTGATTGGTTAGGGAACCATCTCAATTTTTTTTTTTAAAACAATTTGTAATTATTTACAGAGTTAATTAGGGGAGGAGGAAAATGAGTTTTGTGAGACTTGAGGAGGAGGAAAATGAGTTCTGTGAGACTTGAACGTGCAACTCACGGAGATGAACAGTTCTAACTTAAGATCCGATACCACTGGACCGAAGCGGGCCGTTCACCATCTCAATTAATATACCTGTGATATACTAAAATTTCTCATGTGGAGATAGAACTAAATTGATATAAGTATAAATGTTGTATAATATTATAAATTTATAATATAATATATTATTATATAATTATTATTTATTTATAAGTTTATTCATAATATTATTTATATTTATTTATTTGATAACATATTATATTTATTTAATGATACTTTATTATTATAAATCTACAATATGTCATAAATAAAATATCAACATTGTTAAAATATACATAAAAACTTTATTTGACAATTTTTTTTTATATAATTTTTAACTAAGTGGATGTATATAATGTTATGACTTTCCAAAATAAAATAAGTAAATTATTAAATGATGTGTAAGGTTGTATCAAAAATTGTATATAAAATTATCCATTAATTATTTTTTATTTAAATATATAATTTTGTTTCATTTGAAAATAAAATTGTTAAAATATCTTAATTTTAAAAATAAAAATAACAATTAACAACCTTTGAAACTTAAAAAAATTTATATACTTAAATAAAAAAAGAGCAAAATTAACATTTTTATTGAAAATGGTATAATTAGTGTTGTCGTTATATAATTAACTCTTTTACTCAATTTATAATATTATATATCTATTAGTTTAATATCACATTTTATTTTTATGTGATATTTATTTTTGAATATTTTACTATGGAGTTGGCTCAAACTGTTGCTTTTGGGGAGGGGTGTACGAACCTTATAAGAGTGATCAAAGCCACTTGACCTACAAGATCAGGTTCATTTTCATGTGACATTATAATTATAGTATTATTGTAAATTTATATACTTAAAAAAAAAAAAAGCAAAATCAACATTTTTATTGAAAATGGTATAGTTAGCATAATTATTATATAATTAACTCTTTGACTTAATTTATAATATTATATATCTATTAATTTAATATTATATTATATTTTCATGTGATATTATAATTATAGTATTGTTATACTTCTATTTACACCTTTTCTCCAAATAAATACACCAATCTAAGGTTTGTAATTTCGAGGGCGACTTGATTTTTGGGGAACAAGTGAGCATGGAAAAGAAGCTCCGGAGTGAGTAATTTGTTACTGGCATACTCGTGGACACATAATAAAGTGTGAGGATACACAAATCTTTAAATATTAACTTTTAAAATATTAATTTTATTTGATTTAATTTTTTTAAAAATCTATCAATTATAGCTATTAATTGATAAGTGAGATATGATCATTCGGTGAAAATGTTTATTTATGTATCCGTCTACTTTTAATAATTATTAATATAAACTCTTACGGTTTTTTTTTTTTAAATAAATTTTCCCTCGTACTTCCATATTGAAAGAAATTATCCCTCTAATATTTTTGTGGAAATAAATTAGCTAGAAATTAGCAGATAACGTAGTCATACATCATTATTTTGTCTTTCCCTTTCAATACCTGTTAAGCTCTTACTTGTTTGCCAATCTTAGGCCTCTTTTTCTGATGACATAATATTCTTTTTCTTGATATCAAATTAGTTTATTGAGAAAAAGTTAACCAATCTCATTTACTGGTCTTTGTCCACGTAGCTTGAGAATACTAAATAAAAAAGGACCGGTCATTTTAGCAAGATTTTTATCACTCAAAAAGACTTTTGATCCATATTAGCATTTATGTGAAAAGTGAGACCAAGGAATGAAAAATCAAACGATGTCAGGTTATATGGGTTGAGCTGTTAATAATCATGACTAATTTGCATCTTTCAAGGGGTTTAAGGGTTAATTTTCATCATTTGAGAGGTTTGAAGACTTATTTGCATCATTTTTAATTATAATGAATATTTATATGAGATTAGCATGTATTAACTAAACATATGAAAAATTATGATGAAAAACACCTAAAATTATATTATTTCAATAAAATATTACACGAAAAGACTAAAAGGTATCCTTTTTGCCTTTAAAATATGTTATTTTAGTTTTTATTAATAAGAGTTTATTGAAATAATATAATTTTAAGATATTTTTTCTTAATTTTTTAAAGGCACTGTTGAGAAACAATTTTCCATATATATAATAATGTAAACCAGTCTTAATTTTTATTAAAAAAATTAGAATTACAACTTTAAAAACACCACATTTTAATAAAATATTTTCAAAAACTAACAGTTAATTTAATGTTCTATTTATTTAGATTATATATGTCAATTTTCAAATTAATGAATTATATTTAGTTGGTAATGTTATAGTTATAATATTGCATAAAATTATAAATTTACGATCTTGATGTGGCCTTAAATGAATGTAACTTGTTATTAAATTAATAAATACATACAGTATTACAAATAAATCATTAAGTAAAAAGAGTTAATTATATAATATTATATTTTTTTGTAAACTTATAATACTATGTAATATTGTAATTATATCATTTTTAATATATAATTAGTTCATTGGTTATACAAAATTTAATACTATTAAATATATTAATTAATATAAGTATTTTGATGAAATAGTTGTTAATGTTAGATTAACTTAAAATTAATATGTATAATTTATACTAATAAAATATTAAAATTAAATTCAACTATTAATTTTTTAAAATATATATTTTTTAAACAAATTATCAAGGAACGAACTCCAAGCTCGCCAATTGAAAAGAAAGAATGTACTTTAAGCTGATAGGTTATACCTGAAAGGTCATGTGCAATTTTTTAAAATATTTATTAGTGATGTTAAAGTTAACATTTTAAATTTTTTTTATAAAAGTTATAACTAATGTGCATTATTTTAGTGTGGGTGCAAGTGGGGTAATTGTGTGGGGATCAAAATGCCCCGGCGCCGGGGCACGAAGCCATGGACTTGACATTCATTATTTCCTTCATAAAGAGCGTGGCCCCGAGCGACAGGTGTGATTTATTTGTGATAAGATTTTTTATTTTAAAGTAGGCAACATGAAGGGCTGAGGTTATTGCGCGTAACTTTTGATAAGGATATTAATTTAATGGTGGTTTTATTAATTTATAATTTTTTAAATATATAATTATAATATTTAAAAATATTTATTTATATAAAAAAATGTATATTAATTTTGATTTTTAAAATAAATTAGAGTTTTAATTTTAAATTATTTTATTTTATTAAAATTCAATTTAAAATTAAAAATTTACCTTATTAAATGTTGATACATAAATTTAAAAATTAATTATATATTTTAATATAATCAATTTGCAAGTCTAAATATCAACATTTAATAAGATAAATGTTTAAATTTTGAATTTAGATTTCGGTTTCTAAATGTAGGTTAAGACTATAATTTTATTAATTGTCAGAATTGATACATACTAATCTTTATTTATAAATTTAATTTAATTTGTTAAATAATAAATATTAAATATTTTAACAATTAAATTAAAATCAAAATTTAATAATTTTTTATGACCTTAACAAAAGTTATGGTAGCCATAACCATGGCCAACCTAATGAGTGATATATGTTAAAATTACCCCAACAAGTGCACTAGTTACTTCATATAATAAAATAATAAGAAAATGAATAAAACTCATGAGAATTGTGATCATCCAAATAGCAAAAATAATTAACGTTAGATTTATTTGAACAATAAAATGGAATAAAGTTTAATTAAAAATAATAAAATGAAAATAATAATTTAAAATAAAATTGTCAAGATATGAAGTAGTGAGTTATCTAATTTTATCGTAATCAATTACTATAGATTTTAGATTATTATGTTTTTAAGTAATGTTTTTAAACCAAAACCAAAGATTAACCCATTTTGACCTCCAGTTCTTATTGGATTGTTTAAATCAGCTAAACTATACAATTTGACCAGATAATGTCATAAATAGTTTTTTTTTTTATATAAATTATATGTCATAAATAAAATGTTATGCAAAGTAAAAAAAAACAACACCTAGTGGCTACACACTCTTTAATGATTGATAGATTGATAGATTAAGAGTTTGAAACACTTTAGTGTTAATTTTACACCTTTATATCATTTGAATTATAATAAATAATATTTCCACACAAAACATATCAACAAGAGTTATGCTGCCCCCATGGCAAAGCACTTAAATTTTAAAATTGAGGGCAAGAGTTTAAAACCTAGCAACATATCACTCTTATTTCTCCTTAAAAAAATTAACCAATCAGTTCACTAGGTTTTAGTTTTTTTTTTTTTTTTTTCAAGTTTAGTAGGTCTTATCAGTTTTATCCAAGTCAATTCCACAAACAAGTTTATGTCATTACCCGAACTGAATTTATAACCAAGTACAATTCAACCATTTCAACTGGCCAAGTCAACCTAGGTTTAAAAACACTACTATCAAGATATTTACTACTCATGTGATAGAAAGATTGTCTATCTTATTCAACATACTTTCTCAAATTATACAATTTTCATCTATTAACACATCACATCTCTATAAATTTAAATAGATAAAGACATATTATGTTATGTGAAATTTCTTAATTTAAATAGAAAATTAAGTCCACTTATTACTAATATTACACAAATCAAGTTAGTCCATCCCTTACTTTCATTTAATTATTAAAAATTATTATATAGAATCCCCTCTCGATTTCATTTATACTTTTCATATCAATTGTATTGATGATCAAGTATTAAAAAGCATTATAAACAATAATATATACTCATAATGAAATAGCAATCTTAAAAACAT
Organism: Rubroshorea leprosula; assembly: GCA_020521535.1. NCBI lineage: Eukaryota > Viridiplantae > Streptophyta > Magnoliopsida > Malvales > Dipterocarpaceae > Rubroshorea > Rubroshorea leprosula. Next base: position 1,548,680 of record BPVZ01000047.1, read on the forward strand.
AAAAACTATAAAAATCTATATCAAATTGATCATACTACATTATAACTTTAGTTAGTTAAGGGCAAAAATGGTATATTAGTCCACATACTTTTTAAGCTACTTGAAATCTACCCCTCAACCTTTCTAAAAAAAATTTTAACCCTCGTACTTTGATATTGAAATAAATCTACCCACATACTTTTTTATTGAAATAAATCAACCCTTATTGAAATAAATCAACCCAAATTTAATAGATGACATCATGCCATGTCACATTTTCATAAAATTCATTTCAAGTCCCTTATGTTGTGAAATAAATCCACCAACATATTTTTGAGTTACTTGAAATCCACCCCTCTATTTTTTTTTTTTGTTTTGAAAATTTTCAACCCATGTACTTTTTAATTGAAATAAATTAGCTCAAATGTTTATGAAATCCATTTCAAACCCATTACGTTTTGATGATTTGGCACATGTGAGTCTAACTGCTTGTGATATAAATTATTTTTAATCTCAATTGGACATATGTTGATAAAAATAAAAATGTATTCTTTTAATCTCTTTATTTAATGACAAAAATACCCTTCTTTCCTCTATTTTTAAATTAAGAATTTGAGACTTTAGGTTTCAAGTTTGGTTGTACTTTTGTAATGACATCTTTTTATTCTCATTCACAATCATTTCAACTAAACATTAACTTTGAGTGATGTCAAGTACTTGAATTACCCATTTTAAAATTGACACAACCTCGTCAAACCTCCTCGGCTATAATAAATCGTGACAAGCATGTGCAATATCATGATGAGATCTAAGTTGGCTTAGGTTTTGACTTGGCACCTCTTGAAGGATTTAGTAGCCAAATGGCATAAGCTAGAGCCTTAGTGGGACTCTCACCAAATACTATGGTGCCTAGTTCTCGGGATTTTAAAGGAGAAAATTTGGGGCTTGCGAAAATAGCAACATGGATAACTAAACTAAACTAAACACTTGGTCCCAAAAAATGATTGTTAGTGAGAATATAAGGGTATTTTTGTCATTGAACAAAAAGACTAAAAGAATACATTTTTATTGTTATATCACCAACATATGTCTAACTAGATTAAAGATAATCAATCACACAAAAAAGGGACCCAAGTGTGCCAAATTATAAGGACATAATGGGTTTAAAATGGATTTCACAAAAATGTGACATGCATAATGTCATCTATTAAATTTGGACTAATTTATCTTAGGGATTGTAGATTTTCAAGACTGCCTAACAATCCTGACACCATCATAGTTGTCCATCATGTGGGTCCCACTAGTAGTCCTGAAAATAACTTTTCTATTTATTTTAGTAGAAAAGTTTGTGGATTAAATTTATTTCAACATGAAAGTACATGGGTTGAAAATTTTCAAAAAAAGTAAAGGGGTGGATTTCAAGTAATTTGAAAAGTATGTAAATTGATTTATTATATGACATAAAGGATTCGAAATTGATTTTACGAAAATGTAATGTGGCATGACATCATCTATTAAATTTGGATTGATTTATTTTCAATAAAAAAAGTCTGTGGGTTCATTTATTTTAATATTAGAATATGAGAGTTAAAAATTTTTAAAAAGAAGTTTAGAGGTGAATTTCAAGTAATTTGAAAAATACGCAAACTAATATACCTTTTTTTGTTGTTAGTTAAATTAATTTATAATAAAAATATTAAAACTTGAAATCATAATTATAAATTTAAGAATATCAACTAAAAAATAAAAATATTTTTTTAAAAAAACCCAATTTAAAAAATTAAAATTTTTAATATTTTATTATTAATAAATTTTGTATTATTTTCTCTGTTTTGATCTCTAAAAATGTTTCAAAAGGAGACTGCCTAAGCTTGTACAAAAACTCTCTCTAATTTTTATCTTGAATAAATATTTATAAAAGTATAAAAAATCTAATTATCATACACACACAACCACGCCAAAATAACGAAGGCTGGACGTGAACAAAGAGTTGGTGTCGGAGATTGCATATTAGCATCAATGTCATATCGGCACCGAGCCGTTTCTTGTTAACGGAGTAACAAGGAAGTAGACGGAAAGATGACATTTGATGACGTCGTTGTTAACGGAAGGGTTGATTTGTCGATTTTGATAAGTGGAGGGGTTGATTTACACTACTTATTAATAGAGAGGCTGACCTGCCACAATAAACTAAAAGGGTTGAATTGCATTTCTGCGTATTTTTTCTTGTCTACTCAGATCTTTTACTTTTAAATATGCAAGCTTTATATTTAAGACTGGAGTAAATTTACTTTTGACTAAAACTTCATTTTATTTCATTTAATTTAATAAAAAAAAACTCTTTTTTAATCTTTTTACTGAATTTTTTTTTTAATTTTTAAAATTTATTATTTGGTTCTTTTTTAATCTCTTTATTATTTTTTCACACTTGACATATTAAATAATTAAAATTTCAAAGGAACTAAAGAAGGGACAAAAAAATCCATTTTTAGTCCTCTACTTTAAAAAAGTTCCTTTTTAATTTTTTATATAGAATTTTTGTCCTCTAACTCTTCATATGTTCAAAGAAAATAATAAATGAATTATAAAGAATTGAATAATAAATTTTAAGAATTAAAAAGAAACTTTCTTAAATAAAAAGAGCTCAAAAAAACTTTCTTTTTAAAAAATAAAAAGAACAAAATAAAGGTTTAACCAAAAGTAAATTTGTTGGCAGACTTAAACATAAAGCTTGCACATTTAAATGTAAAAGATCTATGCACACAAGAAGAATAGGAAGGTGTAATTCAGCCCTTCTACTTTAGTTGTTATGGTAGGTCAGTAACTTTATTAAAAATTAGTTCAATTCAACCCCTTTACTTATAAAAATCCGCCAAATAACCCTTCTGTTAACAATGACGTCATCAAATGCCATCTTTCCATCTACCACATCCTTGTTACTCCGTTAAAAGGAATGGCACGGTATTGATACGGCATTGGTTGGGTGATGTGGCCAATTCAGACTAAAAGTTATCAGGAAGTTCTCATCTTCTTCTTTTTCTTCCATCCATCTTCTTTCCCCTACTTTCCATTCTATCTCTTCTTACTGTAGATCTACTTTTTCCTAGAAGTTCAAGCTAAATATTTCTCCAAAGTCTAAGCCCAGAAAATTAAAAAAAGATCTCAAAATATGAAAATATCAAGAAAAAAACTCAAAATCAAAATCAAAACTTGTGACTTTGCCAACACCAAATGATTTGCTCATTAAATTTTCATCTCTAGTAACCAAAAATCCACTTAATTTTATTTTGAATAAAAGTACATGTAATATCTATTTTTTTTAAAAAAAATCTCAAAAATGGATTCATATATTTTTTAATATTCGTTGAAGAATCATTTTGTTGATGCATATTTCTTTTTAATAAAGCTTAGTTGGTTGTTTCTACATCATCAACAAAGAAGTTCAATTGTTGCATATCTTTAAGAGCATGATTGACAACACCAACGAGTTAATCGGTTTGTTGTAAATTTCATCCTATCATTGGATGTTGCCACAAAATCTCTTGCATGATGTCAAGGAGTGTTTGCTATTATAAATACCCGATGATGAAATCAAGTAAGACAAGACCTATCTCTCACACAACTAATCTAGCATTATTTGCATTTCAGTTTTCACGAGTAATATCCTAGTTTAGCTCTATGCTTTCTCAAATAGCTTTCTTAATTTAATTATTAGCTCTACATTGCCACTAACTTTAGCTCTAATATTTGTTATTTTGGTTTGAACATCGTCATTGATGTATTTCGCTTCTTGCAATTTAATTTATTGCACTTTGCTCTAAATTCATCTTCCTATCTTCCTTTTACTTTAGTTTTATGCTTCCTTGATTGTATTGTCTTTATTTCATTCTTTACATTTACATACTTTTGCAACAGCATTACGCTTCTTCATGCAATTTAGTTTTCTTGTCATGCACTCTCTTTCTTCTCTTTTTATTTATTTCTCTCTTTTATTTTGATTAGTAAACTAACATTTTGGCCCTAGTTGTGGGAAGTCTCTTATGTTCTTCTTAGGCAACTATTCATGGACCTTTGTATAGGAATGTATTCCCATTTCTACGACAATCATTTGACTGTAGTGCATCTTATAATTTATTTAACTAATGCTCTTCCATTGACTTACTGCTAAGTTCCACACTTAGAAGTAGTGACATTCGCCAAGAATCCCTCTTTCTCACTTTAAGCAAAGTAACTATCATATCTTTGCAATTCTATTTGTCATGCAGTCAAAAAGAGAGATTTTGGAGACAACACATACATGCCCTTCTATTATTGAAGCAACATCCCAGTACAAATCAAGAATATAGAACTAGCATTATCCTCCTCTTAGACAATTAATTGAACACCTTATGTGTGAAACAAAAGGGGCTCAAACCTTGGTAATTTATATCACCCAACACCCAATAATCAAAAGAATATATTGCATAATTAAACACTTCTAAAACAAATAAACATAACAATCCCACCTATTTTTTCTAGTAGAGCAGTTAAAGAACTGTAAATCAATGCGTTGACGATCCTATTGAATAACCATTGAACTCAAAACCAGTTAACTGAGTTTGACCCATTAAGGATTGTCATCAATTTCTAATTTTGGTTCAGTAGAAAATGTTTGAAGCCCAACAATTGCCTTGAGATTCTGCTACTTGTTGAAGTAGGTGGTCTTTTGATTATAAATTCAAGTGAGGGAAAAGTCTTAGGTTTCTATTTAGCTATTAAAATGGTGAACATTAAGGAGGAATCGCCAAGAAAATCTTCAAAAGATTTGGTGTCAGTCGGGTTTTGGTTTGGATGTGTGTTTGTGGCTCAATGAAGATGGAAAATTTTGTCAGGCAATAAAATGGTGCTTCAATTAAAGATGGAAAGAAAGAAATATTATTGAATTGAAACGCTTACTTAATCTATTCACAATCACTTAAAAACTTTTTAAAAATAAATTAAAAAAATTGAATGTAAAAAATTATAAAAATCAAAATTATTATTCATCCAAATTATAAAATGCACAAGCCACCTAAAATATGATGTGTGAAAAAGAACATATTTACATCTCACAATTTTTCGTGTAAATTACTTATACTTAATTTTGTTGGGCCCTCGATCAAGAATGGAATTGGGTTGAAGATGAGAACAGGACAGGGTGAAACGAGGAACGAGGAAGCTGAGGGAAAAAGGGATGGCCAGGAGAGTGTGAAAGAGGGTTCTGTGTTTTTTTCTAAATTTGGGACTCGGGTTTTTTTTCTTTTCTGCCGACGAGAAGAGGTCCGGTGGCTGCCCACCTTTTTCTGTCCGAAGTTCCCCTCTTTACAAAATATCAAGCGTTAGGGTTTTTATTGAGGATTTGGGCCGGGTTGATCAGTTTGGTGGGCTAGCAGGCTTTGTGTATCCTTTTGGATTAGAGACAGGGCTGATATTTCAAAGTTTAGTCCCTGCAACTTTTCTCCTCTTAAGCTTTTAGTCTCTCATTTCTTGAGCTCATGCATGTAGGCTCCTGTGAGACAAGATTTAAATATAATTAAAATAATTGCATTTAAAGCAAAATTATAGATTTTCATACTTTTAAAAGTTTTATTCATTATATAGCTTTAAGTGAAATTTTGAGTTATAACAGTCATGTCCTATAGTAAACTCCATGTGTTATTTTTGTCATGTCATGTTCCAATCAGTGCCATGTAACCTTCTGTTAATGGGGCAATAGAAAGGCAAATGGAAAGTCGACATTTTATGATGTCATCATTAATAGAAGGGCTAATATGCAGGTAGCGTCAAGTAAAGGAGCTAATTTACACTACCTTTAAGTAAGGAGGTTGATATGTCACAACAAGTAAAGTAGAGGAGCTGAATTGCATCTTCTGCCAGAAAAATAAAGTTTTTGCAGGTAAAAACTAAATAAGGAATGAAAAGAAGACAAGCGACAAAGCAAACAGAACTTGAATTGAAAGGGGACATCTAATTGAACCTCAATGTGGAAATAATTACATTAAAAGTCATGAATCTTGAAAACGAAAACATATGCAAATATTGCTTGCAGATGCAATTCAGCTGTCATTATAACACCAATGGGGTAAACCTCACCATAATCAAACAATAAATCAAAAGGATCCTTTTGATATGGAAGCTTTAACAATTTTTATGATATATATTAAGATATAATTAAAATAGTTGAAGTTAAATTAAAATAGAATTGTGTTAAAAGGAAATATTATTATTGAAAAATAATATTGAAAAATAATATAAAAAATGCTTTTAAAAAATTGTTTTTTAAAATATAATTAAATTTAAAATTCAAAAAGTCATTATGTATTTATTTGATATTTATTAAATATTTTAAAAAATTCATTGGTATCTTTTTAATACTTATTAAAAAAAATTTATTAAGTATTTATTTAAATTTATTAAAGAATTTAACATTTTTTATAATATAGAAAGAGAAGATGAGCACTCAGCGCAACTTTAGATCCTAATTTGATCTAAACTCCTAAGAACTTATGTTTTTGATATTTTAATGAGGATGTTGGAATCCACTCATTTCCTTGAATGAAATTTCGGACCGAGTACAGGAAAACATGATCAGCCGAAATCTGGGAACTCCATTGCACCCTCTTAGATACATCAGATCCTGGTCCAGAATTCTGATATTCTCCATAGAAAAGTGTTTTCAATGCGAAGTCACCACTCCATGGCATCCACCCATCAGGATGAATGAGTTCCTCAAAGGTACACTGAATGAAAACTGTTCTTGAGTACTCCTTCCAAGGTCTTCCCAAGAAATTCTTGTGTGCTTGAGGCTTGCTGTAATAATATTTCATGTAATCCTCAGTGCCATTGACCAAACAATTCTGAAAAACAAAACCCGTTGTTTGGGCAGGGTCTATCCTGCCATTAGCAGTAATGGCATTGTTCTCACCCTCTTCGGGGTTCACTTGTCGAGGAGCAACTAAAATCTCACAATCTTGGAATATTGCAGCAGAATTTCCAAAAATGAAGTCCACATTCCCCTGAATACGACATTTTTTGTAGAATTGGCGGAGTGAGCGAGCATACAGAGTATCTTGATTGCCAATGAATTCACAATTCTCAATGATAGAGAGATCACTATCTGATCTAAAAGCTACTGCCTGGTGGGTATCCGGACCTGCCGTGTTCTGGATCGTTAGGCCACTCGCCATAAACCCATCTCCAATAACTCCTGCAAGATTGCAACAACAGTCCCTAGTTCACAGTCCTTAAATTATTTCCAAATTCTAATCAATGTTATAACTCAACTATGCATAACAAATACCATTAAACCATATATAACCTTTAGACTTCAACTTCATTCATCCCGTAATAATTCAACTCCAATGATTTTACTGTTAGTATACATGCTTTAATTAATTCTTTAGAAAATAAAAAATAAATGATTTTTGCTGCACAATCTACATCCAACTAAAAAATCTAGGCCTTCAAACAATGAGATTCGGTGTGAATCCCACTCATGCAAAAATTATGATGCGTGCAATTTTGATACAAACCTAAAACTCCATTCATTAAAAATTAATTTATCTAAAATTTAATAAATAGAAACATAAATGAATTGAATGAATTATATGCTTACTAGCACTAGAACTCATAGGTCAATTACTAGATGCACCTAATGTCATAAATGATCAAGGTTTAAATTATAGCATTGCCATGTTAAAATCGCTCATTCTCTACCTCAAATTGTATTTATTAAAAACAAAGAATTATATACTTATATTATTTTTTTAATGAGATTATATACTTATTAAAGTTAAAATCAACTTACACATTATTTGTTTTAATTAATAATTTATTATCAAAAAATTATTTTATAGTTAAAACTATATTAAATTACAAAATAATTACTTTTGAATTGAAAAAGAGCCTATACTATTGAGTCTTTGTCTCCCATCCAACTGTGGTCTATATTTTTACAGTTTGGTAGAGTTCTTACTATCAAATGGAAGACCTATTTATTATATTATATAATAAATAATTTATATTTCACCAAATTACAGTAACGGTTATATGTAATATTTATGTATCAAATTATTATGGTAACTAATGTACGTATACGTTACACGTAGCACAAGTTTATCGGTTTCTGGCGCACACTCAATGAACCTGTAATTAAAAGATAATAATGGAAAGGAAAACTTACCAACCGTGGCTGAATTGTAGGTTGTCATCCCGGGCTGCCCCACATTTAAAGACCCTGTAATGACCGTTCTGCCCATGCCATCTCCCGAAAACACCACATTCTTTTTCTCAAACGGAACTCTAACTGTCTCCTCATAAACCCCTTCTTTTATATGAATCACAAACCGACGTCCCATTTCGTTATCCGGCGCGGCGTTAACGGCTGCTTGCACCGTCGTGTAACACCCCACCTTCCCGTCTTTGCACACCGTAACATTCACCTTTAAATTTGACGGAAATCCCCCTTTAAACCCCAATCCGCCTTTCCTGGCTGATCTGCTTCCCCCATAAAATCCGTCTCGCTCTGTTTTGGGTGGAGCCCACGAGCCCATGTTGTCCCCGAAATAATCATACGCCATCATCATGCTCAACGCATTACTGCTGTACACAATCAAGGTGTTCAAAAACGCCATTGTTTTGTCTACGAGGCTCGTGTCGTTCGTGTACTTGAGCACGCTCCAGCACTCGAAGTGGTACCCATGGGCCGCGGTCATCCATGCACGTGCATCCTTGATCTTGCCATGTGTCAACGCATCAACCGCCAATTCAGTTCGGCGAAACGAGTAGGAAAGGACCTCCAAGCACATCTTTGCCGCTGTTGAACGGTTATGGTTTCCCGATGAAGCGTCCAGGATGGATTTCACCATGCCCTGAGCGGTTTTCAGGTTCTGGGTAGAAACCCCAATGGCAGAATTGATCATCTGGATTGGGGTTGGGTTGGGAGGGAGGGAAGGTGATCGTGCGATGCAGGATTCGCATAGTTCGGGAAAGCGAGTGGACATGCATGCTTGATGAATCGCAGAGGAGGATGCGGAGGAGACAGAGGCCTTATGAGGAGGCTGGGGGGATCGGCGGGCGGCGGAGGAGGAAAGGGAAAAGAGAAGGGAGAGAGAGAGAATGGATAGGAGGAGGATGGAGGACATATTGAGAAGAGGAAGGACGTGGACTATTGGCGGGTTATTGGCGGAGTTTTTCTGGGGTGATGATGTGAAAAATGTTGTTGGCATTGTGGTTATTTGTAATGTAGTGGGATCTAATTTTCTGTTTGATTTTGGGAATTAACTTTGGAAAATACACTATTAGATTTTGGAAAATAAAATTTGGAAAATTGGAGTTGGAATGGAAGGTGAATAATGCAGAGAATGAGAGAGAGCGAAAAAGGAAGTGGCAGGTCTTTGGATTCTCTAAAACTAAATAATAAGATCTGGAAAATTGAAGTTGGTGAATAACACACAAGAAAAGTGAAGTAATGGTTACTTATTTTGTTCTTTATTTTTGTTATTTAAGTATACAAAAATTTTTAATTCTTATAAATAAGGGTACTAATGTTGCGAAATTTCTGTTTAAGGATTATATAAGGATTAAGAGGTTGTCAATGTTGACGTGGCCGATGGTGTTCGTTAGTTGGATCCCATGATTTTGTTGACATGTATATATTGGACACATGCATTGCATACTTGAATAAAAATTTGACGGAAAATAATTTAGAAACAATATATATTTTCTTTTACAATTTTAAGTGTTATTTAATGATTTATTTTTTTATTTATGAGTCTACTTATAATATAACATGTATTTACTCATTTAATAATATGTTAAAATTAAATAAAATACTTTACAAAAAGGTTGTATTCATATATATATCTGTAATCGCACCAAACCAGAAGTCCTTCTTCAGTCCACGTCTGAACTTCGGATTGACCTGTAAAGCCCCGAGGTTGAACTCGAAGTAGACACTCCGACACTTAAGTTAGCAATAATCGGGGCTACCTTTAGAATGGAGATCAAAGGAGCTTAGGGTTGGTTTTAATTATCTTTTTGACGTGGCCCCTGGGGGGTATTTATAGGCTCCAGTGAGGAACCCACGTGGCATGCCAAGCAAGATAATCGAAGTCTAACATGTCTCTTCAGACGGTTATATCGGGATTGAGAAATTGAGAGATATCCAGATGCAAGAATATCCATCATAACTGCTGTGCAGCTTGTCATAAGAAATCAGGTGTGGGCATGCTTATTGTCGTTGTCATGCAGCTGTTTAAGCGGGAAGTGTTGGATTTATCCTTCGCTTCGGTTATAAAGGAATTACTGTCATATGTTCGATGTTGGGTACCTCGGACCTATCCTTATACTATTCCCCCCCGAAGTCATTCACTTGTGAATGATGTTGTTGGAAATAATGGGAGTAGTGCATAAATAGAAAGGAAGGGGGACAAAAATATTAAAGATGAGTTACAAAAGTAAAAGTAAAAATAGAAATAAAAATAAAAATAAAAATATGTAACTCAAATGTATGTATGACCGTAGCTAATAGTGAAGTATGTGATAGGGGGTCATGATGGCCATGCCCAAAATAAAATGTCACCGGAGTGATCGTGGCTGTAGCCGTGGTAAAAGTAATGACCGGAGTCAATGTGGCCGGAGCCAAAGTAAGAAATGATGACTAGAGTCATAGTGGTTGGAGCCGGAGCGAAATTTGATGATTGGAGTTATAGTGGCCGGAGCTGTAATAAAAAAATAATGACCGAAGTCATAGTGGCTGGAGCCATAATAAAAAGTAATGATCGGAGTCATAGTGGCCGGGGTCAAAGTACAATATGTGACAAGGAGTCATAATGGCCAGAGCCGAAGTGAAACATGTGACACTGGGTCACTGTGACTGGAGTCGGAGCAAAGCATGTGACACTGGGTCACTGTGGGTTGGAGCCGAAGTAAAACATATGATGTTGGGTCACTGTGGCCAGAGCAGAAATAAAACATGTGACACTAGGTCATTGTGGCCGGAGCCGAAGTGAAATATGTGATATTGGGTCACTGTGGCTGGAGCCGAAGAGACAAGTATGACCAGAGTCATCAGGTCGGTTGCCGAAATAAAATACTTGCAAAATTTAAGAATATGTGAAAATGGGCAAGAGTGTTGAAATGGGCTTAAGTGGGCCCGTCTGAGAAGTCTGACAAAGAGTCAATACGTGATGTGATAGCTGCCCTCTGAAGGACGTGCGTAATAAATGCGGCTGTAAAAATATAACTGCAATAGTTAAATGGCTGGAATTAAAAAACGAACCGTTGAGTTCGAAATGGTGCCGTTTGGGGTTAACCGTCGAATTCAAAACGGTGTTTTTGTAGCCACTAGATGGAATTAATCACAACCGTTGAGGCGTATTTTTTCTTTGGTATAAAAGGCAATACTTTTGTAAAAAAGGGTTTTACTTTCGTTATTTCGCTACCAAATTCTTGCTAAATTTCTACGGTTTCGTGTGGTTTGTGCTTCGTTTGAGACTTCAACACCAGTTTCACAAGACCAAAATCAGGTAATGTTTATGATTCTCTGATTTTGATTTGAACGAAGTGTTATTCTCTTTTCTCCCTTTCTGTTTTTGATTTTGAGTCCTTTGAAGGAAATTATGGTTGGGAGTGAGAATGACATTGAGTGTTCGTTAGAATTTTTTAAGAGTCCTGACCTCATGCCTCCTCCTATTTCATGCAGAATTTGAGGAGATGTCTTCAGAAGGAACAATGAGTGTGGTAGGAAGTGAGGTGATGCCCTTGGAGTATGGTGGCATGGACTCAGAGAGTAGTCCGTCTCCGTCTAGTTCAGAAAGGACAGTGGAGGAGAGGAGGGAGCAAGGGGCAGTGGAAGAGGAGGAAGAAGAAATTCCCTCAAATATTATGGAGGTTGAGGGGAATACAGATAGGTGTTATGACCCAGAGTTGGACGTAGTGTCTGAGGTGAGGGAGTATAGGAGTGAATTAGGTAGTAGGGGTAGCTTTAGGGGCCTCGTAGGTAACTGCAATCTCCCTTACCATGTGCTAATTAGACCTGCCGGGGTGAATGAGAGAGCATGCTCAGCACCCCGAGACCATTGGATGCCCATGTATGTCCATTATTTGGCAGCAGGGCTTAGGTTTCCCATTCTAGAGTTATTGGTTGGGTTATTGGTAGATTATAGTATAGGAATAACCCAATTAACCCAAAATGCTATAAGAGTAATAATAGGCTTTATAGTATACTGCCGAGCTCGGGGTGTTGAGGTCCTTACCGTAAATATGTTTAAACATTTTTTTATAATAAGGGCTAGGGGTAAGGGTGAGAAGGAGTGGTACTACTTCGGACCTTGGACGTCAAGCAAAGAGAATAGGAGTTTATTCACTGCTGGACCGTCATTCATTAAAGGATGGAAACAAAAAGGTTAAAACCCTATTTTGGTCCCTGAACTATTGTACGGACCCCCGATTTGGTCCCTAAACTAAAAAAATCCCTGATTTGGTCCCTATTGTTTACCATTTTAACCCCGATTTGGTCCTTCCGTTAAATATCTGCTTACGTGTCTTGTTACTTAACGAGGAAAAGGGTGACATGTCAAATATTAATACACGTGGAAGACAATAAGACTAAAAAAGTGATGACATGGAAAAAATAATAATATAAAAAAATATTATAAAAAATAAAACTTAAAATTTTTTTTTTACTTTTTCCTTCCCTTTTCTTTTCTCTTTCCCCTTCCTCTTCCCCTTCTCTTTCCCCCACGCGAGGCCTGGGTTCCACCGAACCCAACACGCCCACCGAACCCAGCGCTTGGGTTCGATGAAACCCAGGTGCTGGGTTCCTTAAGGCCCAGGCCTGAGTTTCAAAAAAAAAAAAGAAATTTCTATTTTCTTTGTTTGGGTTTTGTTGTTTGATGATATGAGAAATTGATTGATGAAGATGAAGAAGGCAAGGCAGCCGTTGGGTTTTTGCGGGTGGAGGAAGATGAGGAAGGCATAGGTGCTGGGTTCGAAATAACTCAGCAAGCAATCGAACCCAGCAGCCGCTGGGTTCCTGCAGGTGCTGGGTTCAATTTTGAACCCAGCAGGCACTGTGTTCAAGCTGGGTTCCTGCAGGTGCTGGGTTTGATTTCGAACCCAGCAGGCACTGAGTTTCGTTTCGAACCCAGCAACCGTTGGGTCAATGGATTTGTTGAGTTCCATTTGTTTATTGATCTGTTGTCTGTTGGGTTCTGTTTCAAACTCAGTCAATGGATTTGTTGAGTTCGATCTATTTATGGATTTGTTATCTGTTGTGTTATCCTTATATTCTTGCAGGTGTTAGATTCGATTTCAAACCTAGCAAGCGATGGGTTTTGTTTTCAACCCAACTACAGTTGGATCGAAGGATCTATTGATTTTTATCTGTTGGTTTGTTGTGTTATTGTCGAATTTAATAGGTTTAAGTATCATTTTGGTCCCTCAACTTTTCACTTTGGTACCAAAATTGTCCCTCAGCTTTAAAAAGTACTAAAATTATCCTTAAACTTTCATTTTTGGTACCAAAATAGTCCTTCCGTCAGTTAATTGACGAGTGGCACGTTAAAATGCCAGCAAATCTTTTTTTTTTTTTGAAAATATATTGATGTGGAAAAGATAACACACGAAAATTGATGAGATGGCACTTTATTTTGTTTATGTGGCATTTTTAATTTTAAACAAATAAATAA
>BPVZ01000047.1:1562467-1572549 GCA_020521535.1 Rubroshorea leprosula
ATAAAAACCATTTATTATTAATTAATTAAAATCATTTTCAAAATTAACCTTCTTCTTCCTTATTCTCCCCTTCCTCTTCACTCTTCCCCAACATTTCTTCTCCTTCTCCATCTCTTTCGACTTTTCTTCCCTTTCCAGATTCTGGTTTCCACCCTCCGAGGTAATCGGTTTTTGATTCCTCCTTGATCGTTTACGAGTTGGATTTCTCAACTCAATCTCACTCTCGACCTAGAACAACATACCCAAAATCTGGTGTGAAGGAGAACCCAGAATCTGGTGCGAAGGAGAACCCAGGATCTGCAAATCTGAAACTTTTCTTGGGATTCTCCCTCAACTCATAAACCAAAGCTTTCTCTTCCAGCACTTCCCTGTTCTTGCTTTACTACTCTTGCTCCTACTCCTGCTCTTGCTTCTCCATGGAAGAAGACGACAAAGGAGAAGCATAGTGTAAGGGCAGTTATACCAGACTAGAAAACACACAAGGTTAAGTTCCGAGATCACCGCACCTCGGCATTTCGCCGAAAGTGTATGGCAGCCATAATAGGCACACCCTCACCTGATCATTTTTCCTTACCAGAACACCTTTTCTCAAGAGACCTGCTCCGTCAGAATGCGCCATGCGCATTTAATGCAGTTACTCCGTTAAGGCACGTTACATTCACCTAAAACGTCTACTTCGTCAGGCGCACTATGTCACCATTATTGGGGTGACTGAGCCACGTGGATGCGGACGAGCCACGTGGGTGCCTTGTCAACATGGACAAAGCCCACGAGGTAAGGCTCGATAAATAGGCGGAACAAAAAGGAAAACATGATTAGAAAATATACTGACTTAAGCATCGGAGTTTCTCCCCAAGGACCAACCTCGGGATTTTGCAGGACCATTTGGAGAAGGATCAGCTTGTAGCAGGAACTCAAGGATATTCAGCAACTACATTGGCGCCGTCTGTGGGAAACCGAACAAAAGTCATCACCAGAAGCTAAGATGGTACATACACGAGCAACCCAGCGCGAGAGTCCTCCCCAAGGCCAAGAAAGAGGCCAGCCCCCAAGTGTCAACCCCGTGTCGCAGAATGCACCGGTTGCAGCCCCCCAACATCAGCAGACGGAGGGAGTTGGGGAACACAATCCACAATATCCCAACGCCGTAGCAAGCGACCCTGTGACCGCTCAACTCAATGCCATGCAACAACAATTCGGGGTCTTCCAGCTAGTACTTGCCCAGCTGTTAGCCAGAGATAACCCCGCTGACCCACTTATTCACTTATTGAACCCAGCTCCCCCCGTGGCTCCCCAACCAGTTCAACAGCCTGCCAACTCCCCGGTCCGTAGTGTCGCCCCAACCGCTTCCCAAGCACAATCTCACATACCACCCCAGCCACAAAACCTGCCTCAACCAGCTGCCTCAGATGTCTCAAAGAGGCTAGACAACCTAGAAAAGCTGTTAGCTGAGAACAAAAATCCACAACCACAGACCCCACCTATATCAACCTCCATCCCCACTCCCCTCAATACTAAAATTACCCAAGAGCCATATCCACCCGGTTTCAGGATGCCACAGTTTGAAACCTATGATGGCACTAAAGACCCTGATGACCACTTGCATGCATTTTTCTCCATCATGCAGGCTCAAAACGCCTCAGACGCACTCATGTGCAAAATGTTCCCTTCCACATTGCGCGGCAATGCCCGGACCTGATATCACACCTTGCGCCCGAACTCGATTAATGCGTACGCCGAGCTGGCCACCTCCTTTGCCACCAAGTTCTCAAGTAGGAGGTTGATCAAAAAGACGACACCTGAGCTCATGCGCATAACACAAAGAGAAGGCGAATCCTTGAAGAACTACATGAACAGGTTCAATGACGCCATGCTGGAGGTTAATGCCTTTGATGAAGCAGTGGGAGTAACTGCCGTGATACAAGGCCTCAACCATGATCGGTTTCGAGATAACTTGATCAAGAACACCCCAACCACCTTTGACGAAGTCAACCAGAGATCCCTCAAATTCATTAAGGCCGAGGAGTACGTCCTCTCCAAACCCCAGCCCCCCAAAGAAGTTAGAACCCCCACCTGGAGAGAAGAAGGCCAGAGCAGGAAGAAGTTCAAACCCACACAGAACCGAGGCCCAATTCCGATTCCCAAGCTAGACAGGCACGGCTCCAGCACCCCACAAACGCGGCCTAGGCCACCCTCATGGACCTCCTTCACAATTCCGAGGTCGCAAATTCTCATGCAAATTAAAAATAAGATGGAGATGAGGAGACCAACCCCCCTACAGAGCCTACCAACAAGCAGAGACCACACCAGATACTGTGACTTCCACCAAGATCACGGACATACCACGGAAGAATGCCACAGTTTGAAGTCCGAGCTGGAAAGTTTAGCCCGGAAAGGGATGTTGAATGAGTACATCCAGAACAGAAATTTGCCAAAGTTTGTCAAAGAACAGGGACAAGCCCAGGGGTCCCGAGCACCAAACAACAGAGATGGGGTAGGGTACCAACAAGCACCGCCACCTCTGCCACCCCCATCTAGAGTCATTCACATGATAACTGGTGGGCCCGAAGCAGGAGGCACAAGCTCCAAACAGCAGAAGCTGTACGTGAGGGAGGTCAAACACCACAATACAGCTCAGAAAAGAAAGATTGACGAGGAGGATTGGAAAAATCAGTCTCTAACATTCACTTCGGCTGACTTCGAGGGGGTTGTCACGCCCTATAACGACCCATTAGTCACCTCGGTCATCATTAACAACTGCGAGGTCCAGCGAGCGCTCATCGACACCGGCAGTGCTCCAGATATAATGTATTACCATTGCTTTGAGAGCCTCGGACTCGACCCGGCTCTCCTACAAAAGTATGACGGGCCCATTTACGGGTTCAACAATCAGCCGGTACCTGTGGAAGGAGTGCTGCGACTCAACGTGGCGTTCGGCTCCGGACGGACGTACGTAACACCCTCAGTCAGATTCCTGGTAGTGAGGATGCCTTCATCGTTCAATCTCGTCATCGGGAGGCCGACTTTGACCGAGATTCGGGCTATAGTGTCCCCACCCCACCTCTGCATGAAATTCCCTACCCCAATGGGGGTAGCAACCCTACGAGGCAACCAAGAGGCGGCCAGGCATTGTTACATGACCTCCGTCACGAGGTCACGAAGAAATAAGGAGATAGTCCCATCACTAGAGTTACCCCACTCAGAGGCCCCGAATACCCAACAGGTAATGGGTGTAGAGCTGCCAGATAACAGACCAGAAGATGACCCAAGAGCCACCCCGGTCGAGGAGGTCGAAGAGGTACAACTTGATGATAATGACCCATCCAAGAAGACTCAGATCGGCACGAAGCTGACTCCCATAGAAAAAGAAGAACTCGTGGGCTTCCTAAAAGCAAACAAGGATGTGTTTGCATGGACCTCGGCTGACACGCCCGGAATCCCAACTTCGGTGGCAGTACACAAACTCAGCACCAATCCTTTGAGGAAGCCAGTAGCACAGAAGAGACGGCTTTTCGGGGGGGAAAGACTCACAGCCATTAAGGAGGAAGTGGAGAAGCTCTTGCAAGCAGGGTTTATCAAGAGAGTAGATTACTGCGAATGGATTGCCAACCCTGTCATGGTAAAAAAGTCGAACGGGAAGTGGCGCATGTGCATCGATTATACCAACCTCAACGACGCCTGCCCTAAAGACTGTCATCCCATGCCTAGCATAGACAAGCTGGTAGAGGCCGCCTTAGGGAATGAGAGGTTAAGCCTCTTGGATGCTTACTCGGGGTATCATCAAGTTCGCATGGCGCCCGAGGACGAGGTGAAAACCTCATTTTATGCTGGAGATGAAATATACTGCTATGTGATGATGCCGTTTGGGCTCAAAAATGCAGGAGCAACATACTAGAAAATGGTCACAATCGTGTTTCGGGCTCAAATTGGCAGAAACCTCGAAGTCTATGTAGATGACATTGTTGTCAAAAGTTCTCGAGCAGAGGACCACTTGACCGACCTGGCTGAGACGTTCAACAACCTTAGAAGGTGCAGCATGAAGTTGAATCCAGCAAAGTGCACTTTCGACGTTGAATCAGGCAACTTTCTGGGTTTCATGGTTTCCAGAAGGGGGATAGAGGTCAACCCTGAGAAGATAAAGGCAATAGAAGAAATGAAACCACCGAGGTCAACCAAGGACGTGCAACGCCTGGCAGGGAGAGTAGCAGCACTGCACAGATTTATCTCCAAATCAGCAGATAAGTGCCTACCTTTCTTTAAGGTCTTGAGAACTGCAGCTCAGAAGGATGAAACGGGAAAACCCCAGAAGTTCAACTGGACGACGGAGTGCCAGGTGGCTTTTGACGAGCTCAAAGCCTACCTCAGCTCGCCGCCTCTGCTGACTAAGGCTCAGGAAGGTGAAATCCTTTATCTCTACCTTGGAATATCTGATATTGCTGTCAATTCTGTCTTGGTTAGGGAAATGGGGAAACAATAGCAACCAGTATACTATGCCAGTAAGGTGCTGCAGGGAGCTGAGCAGAGGTACTCAATAGCAAAAAAGGCAGCCCTAGCAGTTGTTATTACTGCAAAAAAGTTGAGGCCATATTTCCAATCCCACCCTATTATTGTGATGACTGATCAGCCTTTAAGACAAATTTTGCAGAAACCAGAATGCTCCGGGAGACTCATCAAATGGGCAATAGAGCTGGGAGAGTTTCAGATAGCATTCCAGCAGAGGTCGGCAATCCGAGCTCAAGCTTTGGCAGATTTCGTGGTCGAATGCACTTCTAATCAGGTGGAACCAAATTCTGAGGCAGAAACGTGGACCCTGTATATGTCGATGGATCATCTAATAACAAGGGTTCAGGAGCTGGAGCAGTATAAACTGGACCTGACAGCTTTAGGAGTGAACACGCTTTGAAGTTCAACTTCCAGGCCACAAACAACGTGGCCGAGTACGAAGCCCTCCTCCTGGGATTACGTCTGGTGGCCGAGCTCAAAGTCAAACGCCTGCAGATTTACAGTGACTCACAGCTGGTAGTTAACCAAATCAATTCTATGTGCGAAGTCATTGATCCCATCCTGGCGAAATATGTGGCCGCAGTCTCCGAGCTGAAAAACCGTTTCGAAAAATTCCAGCTTATAAAAATTCCGAGAGCAGAAAATGAGCATGCAGATTCTTTGTCAAAATTAGCATATGAGAACTCCGGGGAAGCAAAATCTGTATACATCGAGATACTGAATGAACCAAGCTTCCAGACGTCGGGGGTGATGGAGATCAGCACTGACCCAGATGCTCCGAGTTGGACAGACCCCATCCGGGAGTACCTCCTCAATGGTACCATCCCGAAGGACAAGCAGGAAGAGATGAAGTTACGAAGAAAAGCCTCTCGGTACACCCTGGTTGGCGACATTCTGTACAAGAGGTCCTACTCGTTACCACTCCTCAGATGCCTGACACCATATGAAGCAGAGTATGCACTAAGAGAAGTGCACGAGGGGGTATGCGGTAGTCACGTGGGAGCCCGGACTCTGGCACATAAGGTACTTCGGCAAGGGTACTATTGGCCTAACATGCAAGAAGACGCAAAGAAGTTCGTGCAGAGGTGCCAAAAATGCCAGTTCTTCGCTCATCTCACCCATAAGCTAGCCGAAGAACTCACTAGCATGACTGCACCATGGCCCTTTGCTCAATGGGGAGTAGATCTTCTGGGCCCCTTTATCAAAGCAGTAGGAGGAGCAACGCATTTAGTAGTTGCTGTCGATTACTTCACCAAATGGGTAGAAGCCAAACCTCTATCTTGCTTGACTTCGAGAAGAATCGAGGATTTCCTCTTCAGCTCAGTCATCTGCAGGTATGGGATACCAAACCAGATTATCGCTGATAACGGCCCCCAGTTCAATTGCAATTCCTTCAGGGACTTCTGCTCCAGCTACGGGATTAAGTTGGTATTCACTTCCGTCTATCATCCCGAAGCCAACGGAATGGTTGAATCAGTTAACAAAGCCATCTTGGAAGGAATCAAGCCGAGGTTAGATCAGCTGAAAGCGAAATGGGTAGATGAACTCAACAATGTCCTATGGGCCTACCGGACAACAAACCGAACTGACACAGGTATGCCCTTCACTTTAGTTCTTTCTTTCAATTACTTCATTCACAGTCACAAACTACCCTTCAAGGTAAATCCTAAAATTATAGTTTCCTGCAAATAGGCGAAACGCCCTACCACTTAGCCTTCGGCACCGAGGCAGTCATTCCCGTCGAAATTGGTGTCCCAAGCCTAAGGGTTAGCCACTTTGAACCAGTTCAAAATGAGCGCCTACTAAGGGAAAACCTTGATTTCCTAGACGAAGTCCGAGAGCAATCCCGACTTCGGACTCTAACATACAAACAAAGAACAGCCAACCTTTACAATAAACAAGTCCAACCTCGAAACTTCAGAGTCGGTGACCTCGTCCTCAGAAAAGCTGGGCTCACAGGGTTCGAGACCCGATATAGCAAGCTAGCACCAAACTGGGAAGGACCTTACATTGTAACCGAGGTCCCGCACCCCGGAGCATACATTCTCCAAGATGCCTAGGGCAAAAGGGTGCCTAGAGTTTGGAACGTCAACAATCTTAAAAAATTCCATCCTTGAAGGTCCCTTTCTTCATTCTATGTTAGCCATCTTTTTGTAAATAACTTTCCAGTACAATGGAAGACAACGTCAATTAAGGACGAAATCAATTACACTTCTTCAAACTTAATTGTATTAACAATGTCACTTTAACTCTTATTTTGGATCACAAACGCAATAAAACGAATCAAACCCATTCCATTAATTTCCAATCGGTTACAAAGAATATCTCTCAAAAAAAAAAAAAAAACCGAGGTCAAATTTAGCCAGCAGTTTGATCCGAGTTGGCCGCAAACTGCTCGGGGTTCTCAGCAGGCTGACTTGGCTGGTCCGCACCTTCAGCTGACTTCTCAGCACCTTCGGTAACTCCGCCACCTTCAATCCCCTCTTCCTCCACTGCCACGAATTCAAAGCTGAACTTGGGAGGTAAGACGGTTTGACCTCTGCTATCCTTCTCCCACTTCAGCGTTACCTCTGGGCGGAAGTCAGCAGTGCTGCTCTCTCCGTCCTCCTCCACCTCCCCTTCCTGCTCTCAGAAGGTAATCTTCGTCACATCCACAGCAGGATATTGCAGCTTTACCTTCTTCCGGCAGTCAGAGAAGGCCACGATGGCAGTGGGAAGACGGTAGAGGTTGACGATGTCCTCGAAGGTGCTGGACCTCAGGAACCCCTCCACGTGCTCTTCGACTGAGTTGTGAACCTTGAGCTCCAACTCAGCCACTGTCCTCCCTGCATCCTCCAGCTCCTTCTCCTTTTTATCGAGCTCGGCCTCGCATATCTTCCTCTTCTGATACGAGATCTCCGAGTCCTTTTTGAAGGTGGCATTTTCTTTTCGGAGCTCCTCCATCTCAGCTCTCAGCTTCGCCACCTCGGCCTCGGCCGCCTCGTTCTTCTTGACGAGCTCGGCGTTATCCTTCCTCATCTGGTTCCTCTCCTTCAGACTCTCGTGATGCTCATTGGCCAAAGCATTCACGAGATTAACAGCCTGCACAGTGGAACCACCCCAACTCGTCAAACACTTAACAAGATTAGAACCCTTACACTCCAAACGAGATGAAGGACCATACCTCCAGCGTCTGACGGACAACGCCAACTGAACCCCTAGCAGCAACCTCGTCCCTCGCACGTTGACGGTCCACCTCCGGGAAATAAGTGTTGATGAACCTCTTCGCTGTGCTCCTCATCCCGGAGTCATAAAAACTAGTCGTCTGCACTCGGATGTACCCGTGCTCCCGGAGCGTAGCAGCAAACTCAGCAGCTGAGGCTGACGAGGTCCCTTCCAGGCGAAGAGTTGAAGTCGCGGGCGCTGATACCTCCTCTACCTCCACCACGGCCTCTTGTTGCTCCAGCCTCCTCCTCTTCACCACAATGGGCCCCTCCTCAGCCACCGTCACTTCCCCCCCAGCATGGCCAGGCTGAGTGATGGCCAAGTTCTCCATTTCGGCTTGGGGCAGTGAAACCTCCTCCGCCCGCCTCCTAACCTCGCCTCTCTTCCCTCTTCCCTTCTTTGGAATTCCAGCTCCACCCGCTGCATCCAAAAATTTGTTCATCTCTTCTGCAAAACAAAACAAGGTTAAACTCTGATCAGAATTCTTGAACTAAACCGACAATTAAAGTTACACACCTCCCCTCGGCGAGCTCGGCCCATATATCTCAGCCGCGTCTAACATCCTCTGGCTCGTATACTCCATGACATCCAGTAAACCCACACCCCTTCTTTCCAACTCCCCCACATCCTCCAACTCCCCCGGGGTCAGACTATACTCATTGAGGTTTAACCCTTTCGCCTTCCAACGACTCAAGTGTTCCACCTCGGCATCAGTCTTATCCCACTCCGTGTCATCCGCAAAAAAGAACTTGTCTTTCCACCCTTTAATGGAAGACGGCCCGGCGCTAAACAGACCCCTCCTCTGCTTATTCGCTACCCGGCCCGTAAAGTAGTACCACCCCTTCTCCCTACCACTCCCAGCATTCAAGACGTAAAAGTACTTGAATACGTTGGCAGTAGGAAAACTTACCCCCCGACTTCGACTATACACTGCAAACGCCACCACTAACCTCACGGCATTAGGGGTGAGTTGCGTTAGCCCCAGACCATACTCCAACAACAACCACACCAACAGGTCTGGGAGAGGGAACCGCAACCCAGCCGCCAGGTAATGGGAGTAGAGAGGCATCCAGTGGTCCCTCGGGGCCGAACACGCCCTCTCCCTACTCCCCGCCGACCTCACCAACACACGCCCGGGCACCCCATAGTTCTCAACCAGATGGGCCAAACTACCCCTATTCTCCAAACTTGTTTCATACCCTGCCACCTCACCAACAACTTCCTCCTCAGGGTTGAAACACGGCTCTCTTTCATCCTCTCTCTCCAAAATGTTCGACGGCACCCCCAAATCCCTACTCTCTGCCTCCTCAACCCTTCCCCTCACTCTACCGTCACTAAGCGTCTCTTCAGAAGACATTCTCACAGCAAAGAAAGGTAGAAAAAGACACTCGGATGCTCGCAAATTACCTGGTCTCTGCGAAAACGGACGAACAGCGATTGAGTGCAGGTACACCGGTGACTTTTCCAAAAGCTAAACAACAAAATGGGTTGAATTTTTCTAACTCCACATATATATACACGACGGCAAAACGTACTTTGACGGTCACAGTTGCCTTTCTTAAACCATCACGACTGTGCCCCTTCAGATTCGCCGTTTAGTTTAACGCCGCGTCCCTTCGAATGTGACGGTTACTTTTCACAGACGATATTTATTACTGCACGTTTTTCCATGACAGCTGACCTCTGCTGCAATAACCAACGTATTGCATAAATAGGCCCATTTTAGGCCCATTGTAAACCCCTTAACGTGTATTTACACGAAAAATGTCAAGTCCCTATTTTATCTCGGCTTCGGCCACTGTGACTACGTGTCACCTATTTTATCTCGGCTACGGCCACTGTGACTACATGTCACCTATTTTATCACGGCTTCGGCCACTGTGACTACGTGTCACCTATTTCATCACGGCTACGGCCACTGTGACTACGCGTCACCTATTTTATCTCGGCTACGACCACGTGACTACGTGTCACATATTTTATCTCGGCTTCGGCCACTGTGACTACATGTCACCTATTTCATCACGGCTACGACTACGGCCACTGTGACTACGCGTCACCTATTTGATCTCGGCTACGGCCACAGTGACTACGCGTCACCTATTTGATCTCGGCTACGGCCACAGCAACTACGCGTCATCTATTTCATATCGGCTACGGCCGCAATGACCGCGTGCCACCAATTTCATCTCGGCTCCGGCCACAGCAACTGTGCCACCAATTTTACCTCGGCTCCGGCCAACGACCTCGCGTTACCAATGGTGACATCAGGCCCCCCATTTCACTCCGACCTCCGCCGTTCGGCCTTCATGCCACCAACGCTACCCTACTTACTCAACCTCACTCTCCATTATCCATACACTTCCCATTTTCCC
>BPVZ01000047.1:1614930-1642861 GCA_020521535.1 Rubroshorea leprosula
AATGTCTATTTCAGTCATTTTAACATTAAAAGATCTTTTATAAAAAAATTATGTTTTAAAATTTGAATAATTAATTTTTAATCATCAATTTTAAATTAATTATAAATTTAAAATTATATAAAATTATATAAAAAAATTAGAGTGATAAAAAAATAAAAAATGTCTATTTCAGTCATTTTAACATTAAAAGATCTTTTATAAAAAAATTTACCAAACAACTTTTTATTCTGCAAGTACTTTTATAAAAAATTTTACCAAACACTTCTAACTTCTCAAAAACAGCCTTTCCACAACAGATTTCATCTGACAGAATTTCTATTAAAAGTTTCAGCCACACCAAACAGGCTCTTAATGATATATAATTGAAATCGATCCTCAAGCTGTTAAACACTAATTAAATAGATGATTTCCCAGGTTGGAGATTTTTTTTTCTTCCTTTGAATAAGAATTAAGAAGAGAGAGTTAATTAGAGGATCTTTGATATATAAAATGTTTGATCATGACTCATGAGAATTGGAAAAAAAAATTTTGGCCTTCGGGAGACTTTGAAGTTGGAGATGGAATACTTTGTAAAATTACTGAATCTTGAATGAGAAAATCCAATCAATTAAATAATAAAAATATATTTGTCTTAAATATAAGATTGATTTACTTCTACTATTATCAATTGATATAATTAAATTTGAGGCTCACTTTATATTTCAACTCACATATAAATTTTCATATAATATTATAGTCAAACTCTATGTTAAGAAACCACATTAATAAAATAACTAAAAAGTATACGTGACTTATGAAATAACAAAAAAAACATGTGATTTAAAACATTATAAAGTAACAAGTAATTTAAATATATATAATAAGAACTACAACATCTTTTATTAATTAATTTTACGTTAGATGATCGCCTTACATTTTGGCTCGCCTACAAAATGACACAAAAACCTTGAGTTAAGCAAGTCTTATATATAGAAGGCTCGTGTGTTGTGCAAAAGAAGTAATATTGGAATTCATGGTTTCAATCAATACCTAATGATTGATTTTAATTATTTGTGAGTTGTAAGGATTTTTACTACTTTTCTAGTATCTTTATTATTAAGAAAATGATCAGTACATTTTCAAATTCAATATATTCATTAATATTTATTAGTTCAGTTATTAAAATTTTTAAATTTAAATTCAAATTTAAAAATAATAATCTTGTAATAAATGTATTAAATAAAAAAATATATCAATTATTGTCTTTTATTATTATCAATATCCTTTCTAATCTAAATTAGTTGTTATGGTTCATGACAAGATAACAAAGAGAAGATCCATTAATTAATACATAAGCAGCACAAAGGCTTTGGTATCGTCATTTAGTTGTTGGTCTTTATGGCGTGGCAGAAATGATACAGGTTATTGGAGATGGTTCAAATCAGATCCTGCGCAATTGGTGCAAGGCAAAGCTTCAGGGATTGGTTTTTGATTTTGGAAGTTGGTGCCAGGGTCCTCTCTTATGTGTAGAAGAAGTAGCAAGGTCCTGTTAGGTGGTTGAGGTAGTGTCAACATGCAGTTAAAAACAGAACTCAAATCGTTGTGCTATTATGCTTGGTTTCTATAACAGCATATATGGAAATGTAGTTAAGGTGGGTCACGGGATGAATTGAATATGTGTTGGGTACTGATTGTACTTCATTTTAGTAAGGAATAACGATTAATACAGTTTCTAATTTAATATATTTTATAATATACTTATTAATAATATATTATAATACACTTATTAATAAATTATTTTTAAATCTGAATTCAAGATAAAAAAATTTTCAATTGTAAATTTTAATAGTTGAATCAGTAGGTTTTGATAAATGTGTTAAATAGAAGAATATACTAATAATTTTTCTTTAATAAAATTATTTACTAAAAAAAATACATAAGCAGCACAGTTTATCATGGTACTTAAAACTTCATGTTTACCCCTAATTCATCTTCAACAATGCTATAACTATACTATCATATGGAATTGTAAAGTTGTAGTTTCACGTGGTATTTAATAAAATATGATATGATAATAAATAAGTGAATCTATATAATATTATATGTGAATTCTAAATAAAAGAAAGTTAATTATATAACAGTACATCATATTGTAAGATTATAATATCACATCATATTATAATTATAACATTTTTGAATTCATCTTATTAGTCATTTAATGGAACATAATAAGATTTGATAAATTGAAGAAAAAAATAATTTAATGTTTTGTTGAAGATGGAAAACGACAACTAATTAATTAACATTAGTACATTTTTTAAGCTATTTCCTACGTACATTAATTTTTTTCTGATGGAAAAATACATATCATTTAAAATTACATGTAAAACAAATACTATATATATTTTTTGTACTAACAAAGGACGTACAACCAATTCAAGGTCGACGAGTATTTATTTTTATAGGCAAAGAGATTTTTATTTTATTGGAAATTTAAGGGGTATCCCATTCCTTTCACAAGTATACCAACCTACTAGGATTTATATATATAGGGAACCTTATTTCATAGTTTAGATTGTGTTGAATTATAAAACAGATATTATTAAGTTGGAGAGAGTCTCAATATTCAGAGGCCCAACTTCTATCTAATAGTTAATGTAATATAATATAGTAGCATTACATTTTTGATATATATATATATATATTTGTTAGTAGTTTGCTAGGTGTTGGGCAATTTTATATACCTTGACACTAATTTCTTTTGGTTTGATCAAAGTTGGAGTATTTACATCAAAACTAAAAAAATTTATAAGAAATTAATTACTTCTTTATTGGCCTTCCAAAAGAATTAAATCTTAGTCAACAACGAGAAGCAAACTCATCTACCAACTAAGTCACAACTTTTTAAGTCCCACTAGACTATACATGATTATGAGAAAAATTATCTCTAGTTAATTTCTTTTCGGTTTGAACAATTGGGGTGGCTTTGAATAAGTTTTTACACAACTGAAGAGTAATTCTTCCTCAAGTAATTTTAAGGGTGCATACACCCCTATATTAGCTTGATTCATTCAAAAAAATTAATTTTTATGAGTACTAATTCAAAGTTTTAAATCTACATCTAACTTATAAGAAACCACTTGCATATCAATAATTAATTCCAACCTTGAGGATAATAATCTCCAATTAATGGTTGATTGTTAATCATTAAATAAATAATTTTTAAGAAAATTAATTTTTATGAGTACTAACTTAAAATTTTAAATCTAAATCTAATTTATAAAAAAAACATTTGCATATCAATAATTAATTCCAACATTGAGGATAATAATCCCCTATTAGTGGTTGACTGCTAATCATTAAATAAAGAATTCTCAAAATTCAAGGTTGTACCTTTTCTAGTTATTATTTATTCTTAAGTTAATAAGAAAGAAGAAATCACATCGATATTGCTCTCTCTTCGGCCAAGGTACGTGCGATGTTTTTCTGCCATAGCTAGAACTAGTTCTTCTTCGTATAGTTGCAAAATATGTTTTGGCCTTTCTTTTTGAAGAAACAAATAGGCCGGTGGCCCCTGCCACAACCACACCAACACCCCCCTCCCCCCCCCCCCCAAAAAAAAAAAAAGGCTAATAGGTCCGGAAGAAAACAGATTAGTGAAAAACAATATTCTGACAGGCAAGCAATATATGTGATGATTACATCAATATGTGATGCGAAGTACGGAAATAATTCATCCATCGATCAACATCACATGGATATATGTACCTGTACTAAAATTAAGATTAAATATTGAAATACAGTAGTAGTCCCTAACTCTTAATTTTAGTTGGTTTTAAATTTTGCCGTGATAAAATTTCAATGGCTCTAAATTATCCCCTGTATAACAAGAATTTTCTTTCTATATTTATTACTTTTTTAAAAGGTAATATAAATAAAAATATAAATGATCACAAAACAGCAATGAAGAAAGAGCGACAATTTGATGAGGCTTAATTAATTACCTCCTTGATTAATTTTTAATAAATCTAGTTTAATATTTTAACCTTTTATATAAGAATTTTAAATGAAAATTAAAATTTTTTAAAATAAAATAAAAATACTTAAAAAGAACATTATATTTGAAGAAAAATTAAATTATTGTTCACATATATAGCTAAATTTTCATTTAAAATTTATATCTTAAAAGTTAAAATATTAAACTAGTTTTACTAAAAATGAATGGAAGGAGTAGTTGATGTATAGAGAGAGAGAGAAAGAGAGAGAAATTAGTATAGGGTAGGTCACCCTTAATTTTTTTTTTTTTTTGGAGGACTTGGCTGAAACTAACATTATAATTAATATTTTCAAAAACTAATAGTTGATTAAAAAATTTTATTAATGTAAATTATATATATCAATTTTCAAAGTGATCTAATAGGTAAAACTAGTTTATTAATTACATAGAATTTAATAGTATTAAATATGTGTTAGGAAGTAAAGTTTTTTTATTGAAGAGTATAATATATTAAATCATTATTAAACTTGACAAAGTAATTAAGGATCAGAGCAGGTGCAGTCTGCAGTGTTAGCCCCCTAGTAAGAATAATAAAAATAGAAAATGGTTTATTGATGATGTCTATTGTTTAATTTGCAGAGGATGCATGAATTAGTGTGTATTTATTCGTTTATTTGATATGCTATGTGAATATTATAAGATTTACAATAAAATTTTCATTGTAAAAAAAATTCAAAATTTGAGTTGGATTATGAAATGCCTACCTAAATAGACGCTCTTCATTGATTTAGTTCCTAAAACCCAAACAAAGGTAGTTTAGTTGACTTCATGAGGAGGCTAATAAGAATTTTTCATAAATTATCTAATCTGACCTACATGCATGAATAATCAATTTTTTACTAGACTAAAGAAAAATTATTTTCAAAGTGTACATAAACTGACCAATAAGGGACACTTTGCCTACAAATTTGCTGCAAAACCGAAACCCTAACTAGCACAAAATAACTTAAGAAAAATTTTAGCATTTGAGATATGTTTTAATTTGTAAACCACATATTTGAAAATAAATAAATAAATAAATGTGACAAGTACGCCCATGAATGTTATTATGGACAGGCTGCCAGCATAACTGGGTACAAATTCCTGACTCTGTACGCGAAGAAGAAGAAAGAAAATCCCAAGCCCATATTTATTATTTTTTGGATTACATGTTGCATCACTAACTTTTTTCCTGTCAGGATATTTTGAATTAGTTTAAGCGCACTTTTGAGATTAAAATTTAATGTAACAATACTAACATTTATCTATAGTTGTAGGTTTTTTTGATTCTTTACTATTTTAAAAATATATAAAATATTTATTTTAATTAACATTTTATATTTTTAAAATAATAAAAAGACATAAAAATCAAAGCTACAAGACCCAAAAACATTTTAAAACCAAGTTTAATCCCTCAATTTGGTTAAACACAAGCCATTTATACTAATATTAAAGAATTCAAGAGAAATTATTTTTTCAATAAACTTTTAAAGAATCAAAACTTGGTAACTCTCTTCCTTTTCTTAATCTTCTTAAAGCTGCACAGAAACACCAGGAAGGGTTTTGTTTCACCACCAACCAAAGTCTTTCACTTTTGGTGCATATATAGAAACATATTGTAAAGATATATATATATATATATATATACAGTTGTAAATTTCTTCATCACTACAAACCCATCAAAGCCCTCGAATGCCAGTACTTTTCCCCCATGGATCAAATCAATCATACCAAACTCCCAAATCAGTCTTGGGATCTTGAAATTTCCAAGGAAAACCCTAATATTCTCCGAGTAGAAAATCTCTTGATCAACCCACTTTGGCCTAGTTACCCCCCTGAAACCCGCCAAATAGAACCATCTAATTCTTCTTCTGCCCAAATACCATCACCTTCAACCCCTTTCCTTGAAAATGCCCCAGAGGAGGAAGAGCCAGAAGAAGAATTGGGAGCCATGAAAGAGATGATGTACAAGATTGCCGCGATGCAGCCCGTGGACATAGATCCAGCCACCATCCAGAAGCCAAAGCGACGCAACGTCCGGATCAGCAACGACCCCCAGAGCGTGGCAGCAAGACACAGAAGAGAAAGGATCAGCGAGAAAATAAGAATTCTGCAGAGATTGGTCCCAGGCGGCACAAAAATGGACACGGCTTCGATGCTGGATGAAGCCATCCGTTATGTAAAGTTCCTCAAGAGGCAAATTCGGCAGCTCCAATCCAATCAGCAGACCAACAATGTAAACAGCTGGCAAGTTACACCCACCAAACCTCTCGGTGGCGGTTCCTCCACCTCAACCTTGCTGGAGACACCACTCGGATTCCGCTTTGGCGGCGGCAACAACGGCGGCAATCCTTTATGCTTTAATAATCATGAGGTAATCAGTGATTAATGTATTAATAATATGTATATATAGAATATGATGGAGGTAATGGATTCGTAATCTTTAGGTAAAAAAGAAGTTGTTAGGATATTGTTGACTGAGGAGAAGAGATCATGTGTGTGTGGAATAATCATAACGGATAGCATGAGTTACGTAGGTCCATATATATAATATATAATAAGGTTCTTGGAGTGTGCAGATTGGCCGGAAAGGTTGTTTGGCCAACTCTCTTCCGGGAATAAAACAATGACGTGGGAAATCATTGTTTTCTATGTATTCTTCTTAATTTTTCTGTGTTTGTGGATGACTACTATGTATGTGTATGAATGCAAACATAAATGACTCCGCACATGACATGGTGTGCATACTGAATCCTGAACAGAGATCGAGTAGGATAGAGGAGAAATGGGCAAATAAGCCCTTGTACTTGCACCCCTGTGACATATAAGCTGCCCTACTTAATCTTGTTTAAGATCACCCCTTCTATTCTTTGCAACCAGTCAATCATCCCTCATAGTCTAGAATTATAAAATTTGGTCCTAAAAGTTCAAGTGTTTTCCCAAATCAAACAAAAGGTTTTGGCTAAAGCCTTCTTATTTGTTTCATAGTAATGACTATTCTTTACAGAAATCAAGGATTATTAGAGTTAGGGGGCCATGGCCCCCTAAGATTTTGAGATATATATATATAATAAAAATCCATTTATATATAAATTTTACACACCACATTTATATAAATCTCAACAATTTATCTTTTCACTTTCAATAGTTAAAATTTATTATTTACATTTATTAAAAATAATTATTTTTTCACTTAAAAAATATGACAAATTTCAGCCATTAAAAGTAAAGACAAATCTCAACTATTGAAAGTGAAAAGACAAATTGTTGAAATTTTGTGCAAGTGTAGTGTGTAGAACTTGTGTAAATGAATGGATCCCTCCTCATATATGTTTTATTTTTGGTATTTTTTAATATAATTTATTTCATTATATATTAAAAAATAATTATCATTATTAAAATTATCAATATTAAGTCTTAGATTTCCTAACTTGAAGATAGTTTATCAAATTTAATTACCTTATGTTATTGTTTGACCAATAAATAATCCATACCATCAACTAATTACAAGACTCTAAAGATATTGGTTATTTCTTGGCAATTAGTTACAATTAAGTCCCATTAGGTAATAGGTCTGATTATTTCCTAAATTGCTTAATTGGTGTGAGTCTCAACTATTAAAGTAAGTGTTAAATAATTGGGTGGCAATAATATAGTTCTAATGTCACGTAAAATTGTAAACTAACAATTATGATGTGTCATTAAATGAGTTGATGTTTGTATAATATCATATGTGGACCTTTAAGTGCAATTAAAGAGTCAG
Organism: Rubroshorea leprosula; assembly: GCA_020521535.1. Taxonomy (NCBI): domain Eukaryota; kingdom Viridiplantae; phylum Streptophyta; class Magnoliopsida; order Malvales; family Dipterocarpaceae; genus Rubroshorea; species Rubroshorea leprosula. The sequence goes on from BPVZ01000047.1 coordinate 1,622,709, forward strand.
TCATTTAATGACATGTCATGATTATAAGTTTACAATTAAAGAGTCAGTCATTTAATGACATGTCATGATTATAAGTTTACAATTAAAGAGTCAGTCATTTAATGACATGTTATGATTATAAGTTTACAATGTCATGTGATATTATAAATCTATATACCATTTTTGATAATTGGGTATAAACCATTGACCAATAATAGATCAAGATCACTTAACGAGACTCATTAGTAAACTAAGATATCCCAATTGAGGCTAGATCTAGGAAACAAAAGGTGTCTAAAATCCAAGAAGGTTAGAAACTTTAGAACAAATAAATATAAGAGATGTCGAAAAAATTTAAAAAATTGATGAAATGCTGATGTGCTCCATATTTATAAGCAAAACGAAACTTTTGAATTTGGGAGAAGTTATGCTATAATTGTTGTAAATATTATATCTATCATAGAGTTTTTGTTCAAAGAAATATTAAATTCTAGATGAATGTTAAAATACTATAGAGATAGAAAATTCAATCACCTACATATTTAGGTTTAGAACAAATTGCTTCAAAACAATTAAAATTATGATTGGACTAAATAATATGGTTATCTTTGTTAGTGTATACATTATAAGCTAAAGAGATTAATTAGCTCAAGATGCACCACTATTATTATCAATTATTTATGTAATGACTATTTAATTATGCATTGAATAAATAAAAATGATAAAATCTCTAGAATAGTAAATCTTGGTAAAGGAATCAACATGGTCTCTTTGATAAAGAGGTGGATCTTTATGATGTATGTAACATTTCCTTTATCTCAAATTATGTGTTATTATTATTAGTTTACAACCAATTTGAGGTAATGATTATATATATGGCATATAATTGATAATTAAATTTTTTTTTTTTTTTTTAAAAACATAATTATTTTTTAGTTTTTTTTTCAAAAAATATTTACTCACTATTCATATACTGCATAAAAATGCATCACCTAAGATTTATAATGACAAATAATTTAAGATTGAGAGAATAATATCCTTAAATATCCTTTAGTCATGGCTCACTTGTGTGCCTAATTTCAAAAGTCTTGGATCATTTTTTATCATCAAAATTAAAACTTTTTGTTAATTTGTAGTACAAGTGATACTCATACCTTTTTAGCCATATGCTTTCTATAGTAAGTATTTTCTCAAAAATCTTTAAATGAGACTTGTGTGACACAATTGAGTGGGAGACATAGCACTTGCTTTTTTATAAAGCAAGAAAGTAGCATTTTCTTAACGACCCTTTCTTTTCATGTGCTCAATCCCTTTAAGGATGGATAGAAAAGCATTGGTTTCAAAGGGTTCTACACTTTCAAATGATTTGTGAGAGGGATGGATAACTTCTTGTAGAATGAATTACTAATTTGCTTAGGACAACTTCAATGACTTTAAAACTCTACCATGAACTAAAAATTTATAGATCCTACATGAATTAAATGAAATACAATCTAAGACTAACTTACAAATAATATATGCATTTAGAGAATTCAACTAAAAACATTAATAGATGAAACTATGAACTATTGGTATAACATCTTATGCTACTATAGAATTGGAATTTAACGAGGTATCAAATTAATCAAATTAAAAACCAGATGATCATGCAATTATATGAAAAGAATGTCAACTAACATCAAGAGACTAAATCGAAGTGCAAATGCCATATAAGTAATTATTAGAGGAAACATTACTTATATAAACCCCGAACAAACATAAATTGGAGAAAGACACAATACCTTACAGAAATTGGAATGCAAGTTGTTCATAACACGAAAGAAGGAGAGTTGGATTAACTACACAAACTAGATTGACTAATTGAAAGTTGATATAAACCTAAGTCTATTGGAAATTGAACTAAAAATTTAAATTAGTAAACTGCACTAAGCAATTGCTATAAAGAACTAAAAGGGCTAAAGTTGCCGTCAAGTGGAATGTAAGGCTAACTATGTTTTCATTGATCAAAACTTCTCATTTTGTTTGTTTGATGCAAACTTGAAAACATTCACTCTTCAATTGATGTAGATTATGGCAAGTTTCTTAGGATAGTCAAACAACTCAATAATAGACTTGGTTACAAATCCTTCTAGAATTTGCCACCTATCCCTATTCTCCAATAAACATTTGCCAGTCATCCACTTAAGTGGTGACCTCTCCTAAATGGTAGCAATTACCTTATGCAATTCAAATCAAATTGGCAATTAATAGATAATCACAATCCAATCAAAATTGATTCTCCATGTGGCATCCATCTACACAATCTCTTTCTCCCCCTCATACTTGGTTTTATGAAAATAAATTCAAGTGTTTATATTTAATTAAACCATATAAATTTCTCTAATCATCATGTCACCTATCACATCACTGCCACAAAAAAGAGTCCTTTTGGTTTGACCTCCAAACTATCCCTAAGAAAATCTCCATTTTCCTTTCCTTTTCAAACCATTCGTTATTCAAAATCTTCTCATATCACTTAAACCTAAAATTAAATTTGAAAGTAAAACTCACTCCTTTCAACTCTCTCAACATGTAATTGATCTCTTTTCTTCTCCTTTTTGACATACATGGTTGGCAACTAGAAAAAGCCAACCAACTCCCTCAAGTTCCATGTCATTGACTACTAAAACAAAAGCTACCAATAGTCCTAAGCCACCACTTGCATATTTGGTCTCTATCTTTGATGACAAAAACCTATGGAAGAAATAAGGAAGCTTTTATGGTGAAATCCAACTCCCTCAATTATATTTTGAGAAAGGAATAATAGAAAAGAACAACATTGTAGATTTTGTTGTTTTAAAAATCAGACCAGACTAGCTTCTTGAGCCGGTTAGACTGGTACTCAATGATATAAACAAGTCAAGTGAGTACTCGAAACTGATAAGGAGGTTCAACCTTTCAATACCAATAAAATCATTCAAATCAATGCAAATCATTAAACTAGATGGTTTAAAGTTTTAGGGAAGATTCCCTTAGTTTTGCTACCTCTAGGTTTCAAACACGAGACTTTAAGCAGATTTTCAATTACTTTCACCATTAGGACATTTTACCTTAAGGAGGATATGGTTTGCATAAAATTTTATTTCTTTTATTTTTAAGAAGAAAGAATAAAATCCCCTTTAGAAAAATCAAACTTCCTCCCACTAATATGGAGACAAATATTGTTGACTTTTTGTATGGAAATTAATATAAAATTTATTTAATTTATATTTCAAAAATATAGATTAAGAGTGTAATAAATATAATTTTTTATAATTAATTTATATAAAATTATAAAAATTGATTTTTATTTTAATACTATTAACACATAAATGATTTTAATTGATTAATTAATTAATTCAAATCAATTTTTATAATTTTGTAAATAAATAATTAAAAATATATTTATTTCACCTTTAATATATGAAATAAAGTCATCAATATATTATAAGTTAAAAATATAATAATATATAAATTTTTACATTTATTATAATTAATATATATAAAATTATAAAAATTAACATTTATATATGATTTTAATTAATTAATTAATTAATTTAAAAAAATTACATTTATTGCATTTTTAATCTATGTACAAGAAGAATTATTAATATATTATAAGTTATAAACTAGAAACATAATAATCAAATTTTGACATCAATGGCACTCGAACCTATTGCTTACCTTATACTTGGACAAACTAACAAACCATTAGAACCACTATCCACTTATTGTTTTGTATTGCATAATATTTTATTTATTCATATTCAAATAAACCATTTGAATGATTTAACCAATTAAACTGATCAAATTGGAAACAAGAGGTCAAAACGATTTGACCTTTAGGTCAGTTTTCAAAACACTAGTTGATGCTCTAAGAACGAGTTAAAGCCAATTGTAGTCCTTGTACTTTGTGAAAATGTTCATTACCACCCCTCTACTAAAGAAATATTCAATGTCATCCATCTACTTTTCTTACACCATAAATATCATCCCTCTACTACTTTTTTCTTGTTAGTTGTCATCCTTAATTGGATGCCATCGATTTTGATGTTAACTTTGATCGTTAATTGCCTAACGGTCAAACATTTAACTTTTGTTTATTAATTTTTTTTCCACTAATAGAATTCATTAACTCTTTATTAAAGTTTAAAGAATAAAAATGTAACAATTTAGTTCCAAAAGTTTAAAAACTAAAAAAACTAATTACTTAAAAATAATTAATGGATGACTTTATTACATATATGAGACTAGCATTAGATATTTACAATTAAATCAAGTGATTAACTCAATCTAACTATAATTAAAGAAAATTTCTTAGCTATATTTTTCTAGTCTCTTGAATTTTTTATCTTAATTTATTTAAAAAAATTTCTTTAATTTCAGTCAAAATTCTTTCTCCAAATTGAGTTAATCGCTCAATTTAATTATAAATATCTAATACTATTTTATTATATGTGGAAAAATCATCTATTAATTCTTTTTAGTTTACTAATTTTAATAAATTTTTAACTTTTAGAACTAAATTATTACATTTTTAATATTTGAAAATTAATCCTATAGCTATTTTATTCTCATTTTAATGAAGAGTTAACTGATTTTGTTAGTTTAGATGGTAAAGCCATAAAGAATAATATAGAATTAAAAAAAAATAAAGGAATTGGTCCCACTAGTCCCACAAGGTGGATAAAAAATTAATAAACATTCTAATTTGTGTCCTTAGGGTATATGTTAAGAGTTTTAAAAAAATAAAAAGCAATAGTTAATTTATCAACTGTCTAATTAAATTTATACATGTGACAAGGACATTTAAATTAATGTTTACTTTTATATGTTTTTTATACAAATTTATTGCAAAAAAATATCATTAACATATGCTCTTAGAAAAATTTATAAACAAAAGTTGAATGTTTGACTGTTAAGCAATTAACTGTCGAAGTTAATGGCAAAATGGATGGCATCCAATTAAGAATGACATTGAACAAAAAAAAGTATAGTAGAGGGATGACATTTATGGTGTAAGAAAAGTAGAGGGATGACATTGAATATTTCCTTAGTAGAGGGATGGTAATGAACATTTTTACAAAGTACAAGGACTATAGTTGGCTTTAACCCCTCTAAGAACAATGGTCAAAATCTCTAAATTTTAATGGTAAAATAACATTTTTAGTCCCTTTAACTTTCCATTCCTATGTACTTTGATTCTTAAACTTTAGATTTATTCCATGTGATCCCTACTTTCAACCCTTTTATGACAATTTAGTCCCTAAACTTTTGGAATAGATGCACTTAAATCTTCAAATTTCTTACAAGCATTTCAATCTTTTTTTCACAAATAATAAAAATCATGCAATTTTCAATAAAATATATTCAAGTATTCAACTCATTTAAATATCAATAAAATCAACTCTAAAATAGTAAATTAAAAATATAAACTCATATCATCAAGGTGAAAAATCAAAAGCCTTTGATACTTGGTGAAGTGTTACAATTAAATTGGTGAAGTTGTTGAAGATATAGTTGACGTATGAGTGTGGGATAAATGTGATCTTGAGAACATTACAGACGATGATAATTTTAGGTGCTATTTCCATGTCTATAAGCGTATAACAAAAAAAAATAAAGCAAGTATCTCTTATTTATCCTTTTTTTTTTTAATTTTATCATAATGTTGTTTCAATTTTTTTTTTAGATGTGAGCTATATATATGCATATGAGCTAAATGTCCTTTTCTATTTTTAAGGATCCAAATTCTGCATCAAAGAATTGGTTTTTTACTTTAATTATATCAATTTTATACATTTTAATTTAATATTTTAGCCTTAAGTTTATTAATATTTAGATGAGCAAAATGTGATTTTAGTAGACTTTAAATGATTTTATTGTTTGTCAAAAAAAATTGGAATGCATGAAATTAGAGGTATTGAGACTATGTGAAACTCTTTCAAAACCTTAGGGACTAAGTTGCAATAAGAAGAGTAAAATCAGGGACAGAGTTGAAAATTTTTAAAGTTTGAGGATCAAATTGTACATAAAAGTTGAGGGATGCAAAAGTTACCACCATTCATTTTAAGTAAATTTGATTTGAATTTTTGATTTTTTATACATGAATTTTTAACGAAAATTTAACATATTATATAAATAATAATTGAAAATTTTTTTCAATTAAATAAAATAGTCAAAAAAAGCTTCATATGTGAAAAAAAAAATCAATTATTATTTATACAAGTGATTAAATTTTTATATGAAATTTATGTTTGAAAAGTCAAATAATTAAAATAAATTTAATACAAATGAATAAAAAAAGTATTTACCATCAGAATTTAAGGATGGATGGACAGCATCACAATGTCCTGTTAACGGATGGAAGATACTTGGCCTTTAAAATAAAAAATAATAATCACTATTTTTACAAAGTTGATTGATTTTTACTTGCATTAAGCCAAAAACATAATACTTTGTTTGTTTATTTTTAATAATCTTAATTTAACATTTTAATTTTTTAATATAATTTTTAAATAAAAATTTAATATATTATATAAGTAATAATTAAAATTTTTTATTAAATAAAAAATTTAACAAAAATTTTGTATAAAATAAATTTAATTATTATTTATATAAATTATTAAATTTTTATTTAAAATTTATACTTAAAAAAATTAAAAAATTACTCTATAAGTACTGCAAATCAGGAGGGAGTACTAAAAGAAAAGAGTTTTATGTTTTGAGACAAATGAAAATACAAAACATTCGATTTCCGTTCCCAATAGAAAATAACAATAATAACCTCCTTTCCGGTGGCATGGTATGGGTTTGTGCACTACAGGCTTCTTATTCATTCTCTCATATTAAGCAACTCCGATTACGATCTCCTCCGCTTCCTGTGCCGTCCATCGCCCCTTTTCTCTCCACTCAAGTGCTCTGTCAATTCCATTCTGATTCCCTCAGCATCCTCAATGGTAGATTCTATCTTGCTCTGCTCATCCACGGATCAGTTGTATCTTTTTTTTTTGGGAATTGAGATCAGTTGTATCTTTACATTAGTTTAATTACCATTCCTTCACAAATTCATCTATGATTCTTGGATTTCATTTTTTTATGGGTCTTGGTTCGTCTTTCTTTGATTTGAAGATTGCCCATATGGTTTTTGGTCAGTTCTGTAATGGTTGTCGAAAAGTGGTTTTTTGAGCTTGAATGTTGGTGCTGTAGGATTGAACAAGGAGATTGTGTAAATATTTTGGTTTATTTTATTGAATGTTTCACAGTTAGAATGCTGTTGCTTTACTTTGAAACTCTTGTTTATGGTTCTTTGAAGTACATGATATTGGGTGGTATGGTGGTCCTTGGATCTGTTCTGTTATGGGTTTAAAGTTCTTCATGGAAAGATGGGTTCTGAGGATCTTGAGGTGATACCATGTTTAACAGGGCTGGCGAGTTTGATGAATCTTGCTAATGAGATGATAGAAAGGATGCACAGTTTCAAGACAAGTACTGTTAATTTTGGCATTACCAATTGAGATGATGAGTAATTTCAATAGGAGTACATCATTCAGTCGTAGGGCTTCAAGTATTGAGAGCCCGAGAGTCTTCAGTATTGGAAGCCCCAGAGCCTCAAGCATTGCAAGCCCCAGAATTTTGGCTATTGCAAGCTCCAGAGTCATTCGATTGAGCTGGGTCTCACGATTGTTTCATGTTCTTATTGTTATTGGTTCTTTGATTTCATTCCTTATAGTCATTGGTGGTGGTTATATGTTTCTTCTTCCTAGTCTCAGCCAGGCAGTTCTTGGGCATGATGTATCCAAATTGAATAATTCAAGCAATGCTTGTGATGTTCAAGATGGGGGCTGGGTTACAGATGATAGTTACCCATTATACAATGCTTCAGAATGTCCATTTGCAGAACAAGGATTCAATTGCTTGGGAAATGGTCGGAGAGATAGAGATTATCTGAAGTGGAGATGGAAACCAAAAGATTGTGAGATTCCAAGATTCAATGTACAGAATGTTCTGCAGATGCTTCAGAATAAGAGGGTTGTTTATGTTGGAGATTCTATGAGTAGAACACAGTGGGAATCGTTAATATGCCTGCTTATGACTGGAATTGAGGACAAGAAGAGTGTCTATGAAGTCAATGGGAATAAGATAACAAAAAGGACTAGGTTTTTAGGAGTGCGGTTTAGTTCTTTTAATTTTACTATTGAGTTCTTTCGTTCAGTTTTCTTGGTGCAACATGGTTGGATGCCTAGGCATGCCCCAAAGCGAGTGAGGTCAACACTGAAGTTAGACAAGCTGGATGATATTAGCAACAAGTGGATTGATGCAGATGCTCTCATATTCAACACAGGACAGTGGTGGGTACCTGGCAAGCTCTTTGAGACGTAAGTTGCTTTGAGTCTCTTTGTAAATTTCTTTACACATGGTTATTTTTCATATTCTTGGAGTTAATATTTATTCTTTAGGTTTCTGAATTATTTTGATGGCTTCATGCAAAGCTATTAATTTTGTCTTGCCCACAATACTCTTCTATGCATTAACAACTTAGACTGAAGTCAGTATTGTGCTCTAGTTTTGTGCAATGTAAAGAAAAATTTTTGTATTCTCATAAAAAAATAAAAAATTGCATAGGTTGGAAGAAATCTAACAGTCTTCAGTTTTTATCTATTTCTTAAGCCTAAATCCTCTTTTTAGCGGTCAGTTTTCCCCTTTTGGCTGTTTTATTGTACATGATAGTGTTTTCTTATTTGAATTTTCTTTACTTATGGCTAAGTCTTGATAAGACATTAGACACATGAGGAAATTTCTTTTTTCACTCCTATTTTGGAAACATGTGGCGTTTCTCTTTCTATCTGGGTCCTTTCTTGTTTTAATCTTGGAAGCCTTGTCCATTTTTGGAGGCTTGAGAGGAAGTATTTTTCACGATAAATCATTGTATAAGTTAACATTCATGAACCCTTCCTGAAGGGTGGTTTGAAGTCAGTCTTCCCAAATTCATTTCCTTGTGTTATTTTATGTTCATATATTGCCCTTTCTAAACTAAGGTTTTCTTGTTATTCTTTTTTCCTTTTCCTTGTTTTGCTTGGCTCTGTCAGTTTTCATTTAAAGGGAGAAGTTTTTCTATATTTCTTTTCTCTTCCAGTTGAAAATCTGAAGAAACTGACATTCTAGCTCTATTGAGTGCCCCCTTGGGTTGATTATAATTCCTGGATTGAAGAAAAGATATGTATAATATTCTGGTTTGCTGATGGTATCCATGATCTGTTGCTCCACATTTGTATTCTATTTTTTGGTTGTTATTGGACTGCATTCACTGGTAATACTCTTCCTGATCTCGGATGCAGTTTATTTGGGATATTTACAGCTGTCATTTTATCTAGTTGTCTTCTTCTGGGGCATAGTTGTTGGGGCACGAAGAGTTGTAGTGTTGTGGGTTTACTTCTCTGTGCTTTTGCTGCTGATATTAATGCAGCGTTTGTAATATCTAATTCAGTATTATTGAAATCTTGAGGTTTGATCTACAAAGAAAAGTAATGAAATTTGTGGATAATCTGCCATTGTTGATTTGCTTAGTTGGCACCAGTAATATGCAATTTGGAGGAACCCATATCTGATGGACTTGATGTGCCTTTCTAAACATGTATTCTGTGATGAACTTGTTACAAACTGGTTGCCTGCCTGGGTGCCGTGTTCTATTATAACCTCACCCGGGTGCCATCATGATTCAAACCAAGTCTACTTCTCAGACTACCAACAAGCACAAAACCATTGGGTGCCTGTGTTCTATTATAAATTACATGTGTCAGAACACATCTTTTTGATATTCGTATTCTTATATATGGTAGGAAATTTTCCTTATTTATTCCCTTGGCCAGTGGTTGCTACTTTCAGGTTGGCAATTCAGTGAAGCTTGGAATGTCAATTCCTGCAGCCTATAGATTGGCATTACAAACATGGACATCATGGGTTGAGAAGATGATTGACACAAACAGAACAGTTGTCTTTTTCAGGACTTTTGAGCCATCTCACTGGAGGTAATCCTGATATAAATATGATGTCCATAGACAAATTTTCTCTCACTGTAAGTTCGCAAAAGTTCTTTGTGTGAGCAAATGTTTTATTTTTGAATTATCCTTCGGTTTATAATTCCTATGTGAATGCCCTAGTTAGCACCTATCTGTGTCTCTTTCCAGGAACAGAGTTTATGTTAGTCTTTGCTCACATTGATCTAATAACTCTAACTGGCTACATCAACAATATGAATAACTTTTCAACTTAACAAGATCTCAGAATTCCGAAATTATTCTCCCCTAGAAGGGCTTTTGAGATAAGACCTGTTTATGAAGGGTAGTTCTGTTTGCAATCTGTTTTTGATGTCCTAATTTTTTGTATTATTTTTGTTATGTTGTTTTATATTGTTTTTTTTTTTTTTCTTCTTGATTTCAAGTTGAGATGATTTTCTTTTACAACATGACTGTTAACAAGGGTTGTTTCTGCACCAGTGATCAATCTCATAGATTTTGCAATGTGACAAAGGATCCACTGTCAGAAACAGAGGGGGGGGATCACAGCATATTTTCAGAGATTGCTTTGGAGGTGGTAAAAAATATGACTGTCCCTATAACCATTCTGCACGTAACTTCTATGTCCGCTTTCCGAAGAGATGCACATGTGGGCAAGTGGGGTGATAACCCATCAGTACCTGACTGTAGCCATTGGTGTCTCCCTGGAGTGCCTGATGTGTGGAATGAAATTTTCCTCTCATACCTGTTTCCTAGTCGTGAACTTTCCTCGCCAACCAATGTAGAATAATGTAAGTTTTCATTTATTTGGTTTCTTTTCAACTTTGCTTATGTTCATTACGGCACAACTTATATATTACTCTAGTTGATCTATATGCTTCAGGAGAAATTTTAACTCTACCTAGGGTCATAAAACTAGATGTTTTTCCTGCTTCTATTTGTTCTTTATTCTGAAAATTCTCTTCCTCATCACCAGTAGAATGTAGGAAAATGGTCAGTTTTACTACTTAAGCCATCAGAAGATGAGAGCCACTTTTCACTTTAGTTTTTTGGTTCTTGGTGCAGATTGGACAAGCCTATACATACAAGTTACAAACAAGCAAGGTGACGGTAAATCAGTCTCCAAGCATCTCTATCTGATCTTTAAAGCTTGGGATAATTGTGCAAAATGGATTGCAATTTTTCACGGAGGCATGAATAGCTGTCCAGTACGCTCTTTGTGCAGTTCTTCAAGTAGGACCCTTTTTTATTTGAAGAGAAATTTTAGAAATTTCATGGATAAAGGTTCATAGCATAGTTATTTTTTCATTCTTTCTTCAATTTCTTTTCCTCCTTTTGGTTTCAATCTTAATATCGAAGAAGTGACTGAAATTGAGCGTTGAAGATGTAACAGATTTTGTCGTGTTCAGATATCAAAATTTTGATCAAGACGATTTTATCTTTGTTTACAAAAAAAAAAGAAAAAAAAAAAAAAGATAATGAACTAGAAATTTTTTGCAACACTTTGAACTGTTTGTCATATCTACACTGCTCTCTGAAATTTTAATTTTCAGTCTAACTTTCCACTGAAGCAACAGAGGAACCCTTTATATGTGCTCAATCTCCTTGTAGATCCCATAATTTTATAATTTAGAGTTGTTTGGTTTAAATGAAGAATATGAATTCCTAAATATAAACTGTATGCTTGCTTTGATTAAAATTTTTGTGAAATTCATTTGCAATTCTGTAACTATTGTATTTGATTAGATTAAAAAGTATATAACTCAATTCTAAACCTTACTTTAAGACTAATTAAATTCTACAATAATGTGCTTTGTTTTGAAAATCGAAGAGAATTCACTTCATTTCCAAGCAAATTCAATCAAAGAGTCCAATTAAGAATCAGTTTTCATGTTAAAATTTTTAGTGTGTGATATAAATTAAAATAGAAAATTCATTGAGTTTTTTGCAAATAACTTCTTTTTTTTGGTAAATTTATGAGGTATATTAGTGTTTATCCCCTTTATTTTTTAAAAATTATAAAAAATTATTTTAAAATTATATTATTTTAATAAAATAATATGAAAAAAGATTAAAAACAGTTAAATTTATATTTTAAAAATAAAACATTTTAATCTTTTTAAATAAAAATTTATTTAAAAAACATAAATTTTGAGTAATTTTTCTTTTAATTTTTAAGAATAAGACAAATAAGTATTATCCCTTTATAACACCATAAAATTTAATTTAAACACAATGTCATAGCCCCACTTGGTGCTACCAACCCATCCATATCAGCTCCTGGGGTGCAACCACCACCATCCCACCCATCACCTCCAAACGTGTCACCTCCTACAGCAACCACCTTCCAATTTAGTTCCTCCTTCCCCATCATTCTATTTCTCCACCCTAACCACCTTATGTTCCCCCTCTACCATCATCACCAGGAAACAATTCAGCTGTTATAATGGTTGTCTTACTTTAGGTTGGTGGACTACTCTTGGATTCATCTCAGTTGCTCTATGCTGTTTCATCAAGAAGAGACAGAAGAAAATGGTTCAAATGACGAAAGTCATACGTAAATACACCAACCCATGAGGTTACTGGCCATTATACCAGGAGGTCATCATAGTAAACACACCGTGATTTCATGATTCATTATCCATTCTGGATTCATCATCTTGATCAAATATAACTCAATTCTCTATGCAAGCCTCCAAAAGAATTTTGCCATGCAATCCCCTAGGGCTCCAGCGTGTATGTTTCCGTGACCACGGAAATCAGATTTTTTTAAAAATTTCTTCAGAGCAAAATGTTCTTATTTTCTAGATGGGAGTTAGACCAGAATCTATCAAGTAAACAGCTTACATGCATCCTGTATCTATTAGTTGACTGCCATATGGATTTAAACCTTGGTATATCAACTAAAACAAAAATTAACAGAGGCTAACATGACAAACATCATGGATCGATAACCATTGGAGTAATTCGCCGCTTGGTTGGCTTATTCAATATGGGAGTATTAGATGAGCTTGGCAATGCCTGTTTCCCTTTACTCCTTTGAGCTTCTGTCATTCTGTCATCTGTTGCCATTGCACCATCACCTCCAGGCGTTTCAATCAACCTGTCCTGCAGCTTCTGGGCTACTGGGCTCTGGTTCTCATCACCAATGACTTTTTGTGGTTCTAAGAAAGATTGAATCAATTTCATAAGTAGCCGTACAATGGATAATTGGGTGGATGGATCAATTAAAGATGAAATAATAAAACAAAACCTGGGAGAGAAATGGGCAATCCAAGTTCATCCTTCTCAAATTCTATTAAAGTACAGTAACCATCTTGTGATGACAATGCTAAATAATGAGCATCAGAGGACCTGAAAGTACAAGTAGATATAACCAGTAGAAAAAAAATAAACAAACAAACACACATGCACATATGTAGCCACTAAACTAGGGGTTTGTTGTGTAACAAATTTACCATGCGATGTCAGTGATGGCTGCATAATGAAGCCCAGCCAAAATTGCAATGGGAGGAACACTCTCTGTATCATATATGTATAACGAATTCAAAGTTGCAACGGCAAAAATAAGGCGATATGGAAGTTTGAAAAAGCCATCTGCAAATGCCAGCAAGGCCAACTGGATTATAGTAAAATTCATAGGATATGTCCAGAATAATAATTCAAAATCAGCAAAATATACCAGAGTTTGACCCTCGAAGGCTAAAACCCACTGGGCAGAAGCGAATTGCAACGACAGGTTTGCCAGCAGCAGGTAGCTGCAGAGAGGGCCTATATCTCAGAAATATAGGAAAAGTGAATGTAAGAGAGAGATTAATAAGATCAATCCAACTTATAGAGATTAATAAAATTGATACACTAACTTCAATTCAAAAAACTGAACTATTATGGCTTAAGAAACAGCAACTCTTACTGTTCTTTTTTTTTTTTTTTGTCCTTCTATATTTGGTGGTGGCAGGATACAAAACTGGGACCTCCTAGACTTTAGCAAGTTCTTTAACTACCAGGCAAATTCATATTGGCACATCAAGAGTTAAAAAGTAATGAAAGTGATAACATGTCTTTACCTTGACAAGTCTTTCCTGGAAAACACATATGCAGTATTTACTGTTTCAGATGAACTAGAGATTTTGTAAGAACCTGTAGTAGAATATAACCCAAACAAACTGCAATTAATCAAGCAAATGACTAAAGTATGTAATAAGCAAAAGTTCCCTTTAGAGTTTTGAGACATAAAATTGGTTGAAACGAACAGCTAACGATAAAAATTCCCAGTTACTGACCACAACTAATGGCAGAAGAGAGATGTGACAAGACAAAATAAATGAAGCAACCATGGAACTAGAGAGCATTGCAGTATGATAAGTATTTATTGACTGGACATTTTATTCAGTTGTTTACCTGCTGGCGCAACCAAAAATGATCCATCAGGTGACCAGGCCAATCTTCTGAAGAATGATGGCAATGTTTCATCATGAAAGAGATGACCTTTTGCAGACTACAGAACAAACAATTGGTGGGCTTAATTGTGACTGACAAGTCTCTAGAATCCAACACCAAAGGAAGATACTCTCTAACCTTAGAATCATCCACCAGTTGTTCTGCCTTTGTAATGACGTGTTGACAAATGTAATTCATCTTTTCAGCACCTTTTGTTTTTGTTCGAGGCTTATTGACATAAATCCGGCAAGTTCTATCAGAACTAATTGACGCAACATATTTGGACAAGGGATCCCAAGCAACACCCTGAACATAATGGGCATGAGCATCCAATATCTGATGAACAGAACCTGAAGATGGCAAAAGAAAGAATTAAGCAAATAAATGAACAAAGCACTCTTTTTTCTGTCCCATGTTATTCTTTCTCACCTTTGTTGACATCCCATATTATGCAAGAATTATCAACTGATCCAGAGATGAAAAATGCACCATTTGTTGACCACTGGAGATCCAGAACATCTTTACGGTGAAATCTAGCCAACAGAAGCAAAGCAATAAGCAAATAACTCATGTTGTAATTGAAGACACCCTCCTGTCCCTTCACCTTTAACCAGCTAAAAATTGTATAAGAGAAAACTCATAGACTACTTAAATAGATGGAAACTGAATAATAGAAGAAAGAAAAGTCAAACTTTCCAGATTGAATCCATAAAAGAGTCAGACTCAAACTGTTGCCTCTAACCAACATACTTATTACCTTCTACAGCTCTGTTTCCATGTTCAACAGTGATTATTCTGACAACATATTTTATTTATTAATTTTTTTTTTCACAGAATCTAAGTAGTTAGAGCATATCAACTTCTAGACACCAATAGTTTGAATTGAAGCTAAATATACCCAACTGAGTTTAAAATACAGTTTCATTCTGGAGAAGTTTTGCCATATACAGATTTCATTTCAAGCAAAAAAGATACTGATATTTCTACAATGATCCAATTTCTAATAAAATGGCTCCTTTAGAGAAGCTTAAAATGAGTCTGGATCAAAAAATAAAATAAAATACTCAAGAACTTACGACAAACTCTTAAGGACTTTCCAAGCTTGTTCAGTTTCGGCAGAGTGCAACTTCCATATGATCAGCTCACCTCCTGCATACAAATTTAATTTTAAAAATATGTTGCATTTTAATATGGACTAACAGGATAACTAAAATAACATTCAATCACAAAACAAAAATCAACTATCAAGTGACCAAACCATACCATCAGCACCAGAAGCAAGTTGCTCTCCTGCACAATATCAGAGTGTAAGAATTAGTTTTACAATCCGGAAAAGAAAAGAGTAAATGCAGCAAAATTCTTAGATAGCTGACTTTGAAAACTAGCCATGAATTTATGCATCCTGTGAAATCATTTAAGAATTATTTTCAGAACAAAAATGAAGATATTTGAAAATCAAGTTTTGACTATAACTTGAGTAACTGCACCTTGTACTATGAGTTAATCATGAGCATGTTACAAAACACAAACAATAAGACATAAAAGTAACTGCAAAAACCCTCCTCATTGCAAACTTTAACATTCAAGCAGAAATGAGAGGTATGCATCAAATATTTACAGAGAAGTAATGAAATCAATGCATCGCTCAACTGTAATTCAGCCGGATGTGGAACTCACAAACCTTTACAGGATTAATAGAAACTGCACCTGATCATATACAATACTTTATTGTTTCTGTATATTGTAATGTCCTCCACTAACTTGTATCCATATAGACATTGAATAGACAATTACCTACAATAGCAAGTAGCAACTTTGATAACACATTTGCATGTGCTTACCGGATGGAGAGAAGCGCAAGACATTTACGGAAGAGCTGTGGTAAGAAAGACTATTTTGATAAGATGTACTTGGTATCTCCTGCCTTTCGCCGGAATTTATTTGCCAAAGCTAAAGAGTTTAACAACGACAGAAAATTAGTGAGAATAGTTTGAATTTGACAAACAAATAAAAAATTTAAAATTGCTGAACCAAACGCGGTCTACTTTTTCATTCTCCATTTTCCTTCAGTGCGCCAAACTCATTAAGAAATGCACAAATGGTGACTGTTAACTAAAACGCCGTATACAGAAATCAGTCGGAAAAACTTAACATGATATCAAAAATTGTAAGGAGAAATGAAGTTGACGAAAGAAAGATGAACCGTATCAATGCAATCAATAACCTTGATGTCGAAATCGGCGCCGCCGGTGGCGAGGAGACCGGAGATCGGATGGAAGTCGAGGGTGAGGACCGGTTTTGTGTCGTGCCAATTTATCTGCACTGTGCCTCCCTTCATTTTGCGTTTATCTTAGCGTTTGGGTTTTTTCCGTTCAGAGATACTGTTTCTGAGGAAAACTGATCTAGGGTTTGGGTTTGGGAGAGCCGCCGAGAGTGAAGAGACGTGGAGGGAATGTTTGGCGCCCTTTTTTTATTTGGCGGGAGAAGTGAAGGCCACTCTTTTTTGTTGACACGTATTTACTTCACAAAACTTAAAAAAAAAAAAAAATCAGTTAAAGAAATCGGCATTTGACACGAGAACAGATGGATTTGAATCTGCATAGTTCGGTTGGGGTTATTGTGCACCCTATATGGTAATAATATATACTTTTAATATAATTATTTATTATATTTTTATATTATATTTTTTTTTAGATTTTAAATTTGTTTATAAATTAAAAGATATAATAATTAATTAAAACAAAATAATATAATATTAATAATCAAGAGTTTAATGATAATATCATCCAGAGTGCAAAACGCAGTTATAGCTCCAATGGTTTTAGTCAAAGGGTATGGTTATTACTACCATAAAAAATATTAAGATTATATTTTGATTTTTTTAAATAGCATTTAAAAATATTAATTTATTAATTAGTAAATATTAATTATTTTATAAATTATTAATTAATAATTACAAATATTAATTATTTTTATCAATCAAATTAAATATAATTAATATTTTTAAAAATAATATTTTATAATTTTTGATAATCTTAACATTTTAATTAGTGTTCATAGTGCTCCACCCGGTAAAGCATTTTCTTTATGCTAGTTTTATCTAGCCAGCTGTGCGGGTTGTTAATCTATATTTGTATTTTAAAAAAAGAAAAAAATTACTAGAAGAAAATAATAAAAAAAAACGTATAGAAAAAAAAATTTTAAGTTTAAATAATTAATTTTCAGATGCATTAATAGATTTAAGAGTTCTTTTAAGACCACGTGATAAGTTGAGAAATTGTGCAAATGAAATAATGATATAAATTTTATCTTTTTTTTTTTATATAAAGATATAAATTTTTAAAATTTTTAAATCGGATAGTAAACTTTTATTTTTTTTCTAAATAAGGATAAAATTGTAAATTTTTTTATTTAAAGATTGATTATATAGTGATTATGAGGTAAACAACAATATTAATCTAAATAAAACAAAATTTATATCTTTAAATATAAAAAAAATTTCAAAATAAAAAATGACAAAATTCATATTTTTAAATAAAAATAAGTAAAACTTTACCACTTAATTTAAAAACCTAAAAAATTTGTATATTTAAATAAAAAAATAGTAAAAACTTTACCACCTAATCTTTTCCCATGACAAGTCCATTGGAAAAAAGTATTGTATGTAGATTATGTGAAAGTAAGATTATTCTTAGCAAACTGGATTTATGTAATTTACAATATAATCCATTTTATGACCAAACAAAAGTGATTTTAAGTAAAAAAATTATTACACAAATAGAAGATGACAAAAAAAGTTTTCATACAAATAAAAAAGATATATAAAGGAAAAGTTAATTATATCAAATGTGATAATAAAAAAGACAAAACAAACTTTTTATGTAAATAAAAAAAAAAACATAAAATCTACGAAAGTTACAACAAATGCCATTGTACAAAAGATGAAAAACTTTTTATTTTATACAAATTTAAATTGGGTTTATCTAACTTGCACTCTTATGGCAAGAGTAAAGAATGTAATAGATGAATTTTTTTGAATATTAATTTATATGGAGAAGTAAAAATTAATTTTAACACCTATGTCATATGGATGTTTTTAATTAATTAAATAATTGATAAAATTTGTGTTTATATATATATGTTAATAATAAAAAGATACAATAAATATACCATTAATTTACGCTATAAAAATTCATTCAAAATAGGCAAAAGGTTTAATTGCCACTAACTCAACTATAAAACTCTTGAACCCTAAAGAATTTAAAAAATTACAACGAATTAACTCTATTTTTGGAGAGAGAAAGGAACATAGAAGAGAGATAGGAAAGGGGTAGTGTTGACTATACTCTCTATATTGCTCTTTAGTTGTTAAGTCATTAAAGTATCAAGACTACGCTTGTGTTTTGGAATTGTTGCAAAGTGATATGGTTGTAGTTTGTTGAGTATTTTTTTATTATGAAACAACATTATAAATTATTTAATAGATACTTTTTAAAGAGTGTTGTACATTAGTATATTACTAAATTATAAAAAAACATTAATTTAAAATTAACATAGATTTAGTTTGAGAACAATGTGTATAAAAGTTGTATGCAAGTGAATATTAACTATTTATTTAGTATATATTTTAATTAATATTTTATATATTTTTAGAATAATAAAAAGATATTAAACCAATTTAATCCATTATTATATGATAACCAAACTAATCCAACTTAAATTGAATTAGTGTGGTTCAGTTGGATTGATCAATTTTTAATACTATTAAATACATGAAATAATGTAAAAAAATTTCACATCAAGTAAAAAACGTAACTATAGAAACGTAATTAAGAAAGGCATAAATTATAACAAGTGCTTATACTCCTTTACAATTGTAAAGACTGAAAAGTCTTGGTTACATCACTAGAGGCATCAAGGATAACAAAAGATGACTTCAAGTTTTAAGCACAATACAAGTAATTTGTAAAGGTTAAAACTAGTTTTCTTTCTTAATGCACTAATGACTAAACCTCATCTTCTAAGCCCTGTTACAAGCGAATAAAATTTAAAATGATTATTACTAGAATTGATTAGAAGCATTCATAATTAAGATTTAAAACTCCTCAACTAAACATCTAAGGATAGTAGAATATCAAGACTAGTTTTATTATGAAGCTTTAAGACTTTTGAAATAATGCTTCTTTAAGGTTAAGCTAGGAGAATTAGAATACCATTTTATGAACAAATTAAAAATTTAGGATTATAAGAGTAAAGGTTCAGATTAGTTCTGAGAAGTAGAATTATAGGCAAATTAAAAATTTAGAATTAGGATTAGAGTGCACAATTAAGAAGGAAAAATATATTAAGGAATTTGGGGATGCTCTATTTTTATTTTTTAATTAAGTTAATGAAGTTATTATCTTGTGAAACAAGAAAAAATATATAAATACTACAAAAAATATATTGTATTATTTAATTAAGTTATATTGTTATCGGGCTTTATCTTGTAATTAGGCGATTTAAAAGTAAAATTATAAACCAAACCAATTATATAATTCAAACCAACCCAATTTTATATTGGTTTGGCTTGGTTTTAATTGGATTTGGTCAATTTGGATTGAATCAATTGGGTTGGATTGGATATGAACACCTCTACATGGCATAACTTTCCCAAAGGAAATCTTAATTGTAACAAATTAACATTTTTAGAGACATGCT
>BPVZ01000047.1:1691100-1704111 GCA_020521535.1 Rubroshorea leprosula
AAAAAAAAAAACAGTGAGGACAGTGAGTTTAGTGAATACAGCAATCTCGAGACAATATTATTTGTAGGACCCATATTTTTTGGACATTCGTTTAAAGCAAATCGCGTGTTGATTATTTGTAAGACCCATATTATATAAAGCAAACCGCATCTTGATGGTATCAATCCCTTTATTGTGTCTATATTCTGTCCATGCAATGACCATCATAACCCTATTGAAGAAAAACATATCAATATCACTCCAATATTAGAAAGTACTGGCAGATGTAATTTGATTTCCAAGAAGTTCAAATTTTGGTTTTTTTTTCAGATAAAATGTTTGTTTAATGTTTTATGCTCTTCATATTTTAAAATAATAGTTTTTTTTTTAATTTTGTAGTTAAAATTTTAAAATAATTTTATGTTTATTTATTTTATTCTTAAAAAAATAAAAATAATAATCTTATAACAACCTGTTAAGAATTTAGAATAATTTCGAGCTTGAGATTTTAAATTTAATTTTTATCATATGTACAATTAATTTAACATTATATTAGTGTTAAATTTTATTTAATAATAATTAATTTATACTACCAATATATAATGCAGTAGTGGATATGTGATTAACTATTTTTTAGCATCAAATTCAAATCAGTCATTTTACATACCATATTAGCCTAAATATTCTCTCTCAGAACTTCATCAGTCTCATTCTACCGGTAAAAATCAACATTTAGCCCCTCACTTTACAAAGTTTATAGGTTTTAACTCCTCACCTTATAATATGACAGTTTTAGCCCTTTATCTTACAAAGTTGGTAAGTTTTAGCTCCCCACCTTAAAAAGTTGGTAGGTTTTAACCCATTACCTCATATTATGATATTTTTAACCCATCACCGATATGAATTAAAGAAAATAACCCTCACCTAATATCAGGTTATAACGTTCTGTTAGTTCTATTAGTTAACTATTAACATCTGTTAGCATTCCATTATAAAAAAATATGAAATTTAAATTCAATTTTATTTGTTAGTTTTATTAACAGAATACTAACAGATGCTAACAGTTAACTAACAGAACTAACAGTCAGCTAATAAAACTGACAGTCAACTAACAGAACTAATAGAACATTAAAATCTGATGTTAAATAAGGGCTATTTTCTTCAATTTGTACAAATAAGGGGTTAAAAGTGCCATAATATAAGGTAAGAGGCAAAAACCTACCAACTTTGTAAGGTAAAAGATTAAAATGTCAAATTATAAAGTTAGGAGCTAAAACCTATCAATTTTGTAAGGTGAGGGGCTAAATGTTGGTTTTAGCCCCTTCTACCACCCACAGCCTCTCTCTTTTTCCCATCCTCTTCTTGTGCTACTCTTCCATCCTTGTAGCTATTTTCTAGAAAATATCTCCACTCGCACTTCCAGCTTTGAGCATTAAGGCAAAGGTATGCTTCTTAATTAATCCCCAACTAATAGATGGCTAAATTATTTTTACTCAAATTTCATTTTACTATATGTTTTCTTTGGTTCTTTGTAATCTTGTGATGGATATATCTCTTCGGATATTACTTCTATGAGTATGTTACTATTTCTTTCTTATTTACGTTGAATAAGCCTGATATATACCATTATATTGACCAAACTAGAGAGATAATATTAGGTGTTTTGATAGATATATCTTTTTAGATCATTATTTCCATGAGTGTGTTATTATTTTTTTCCTTTTTACATTGAACAATCTCTATATATACCATTATATTGACCAAATCAGATAGAGAATGTTAGGTGTTTTAATTAATACTGTTTAAATATATTTTTATTTTAAAACTTTCTATTAATTATGTTTTAATTCATTGAAACATCTAATTATTCTTAATTAAAGTCCGTATTTAATTAATATAACAATAATTAAAATTTCTTTCCTAATTGTTGTTTTATTGTCTCTTTCTATTTAATATTTTATTTCCTTGACACAAATTTCTCAATATTCTATCAAATTAAGCTTAATTAGTCTCACTATAAAACCCAACAACTTTTAGCTTTAAGCATCACTGAGAAAGGAAAAGTAGTTACAACATAGCTAATTAAGGTATGTGTATATATAATAATACTTTCTAATCGATATCTTTACTTCTTCAATTCTTTGAAGATCTAAATCAAAATCCATGGTATATATTTTGATTTTTTTTTCTTTATATCTTCTTTGCTATTTTCAATACCAACACGCGAAACTAATTAAATCAATCCATTAGCATAAAATACTAATTTGATGATAGTCAAATGAATGTGAGGTATTCAATAGATTAATCTAATTTATACTTCCATCCATTTCTCTTTCTCTTTTGTAGAAAAGCTTTCTTATCCAATGGAGGTCTTATCTCTTGTTGGAGGTTCTCTTTTATCCACTACATTTGACTTGCTACTCAAAAAGTTGGATGGATATCTAAGTGGTCAACTACAGAATTCAAAGGAGGAGGTACGTGTGCAAGTGGAGAGCTGGAAGACTCTTTTGCCCAAAATCACTACTGTACTTCAACATGCAGAAGAGAATCAAGTCGCCAACCAATTCGTGAAGTCATGTTTTGATGATCTCAGGAACTTAGCTTATGATATGGAGGACTTACTTGAAGAGTTTGTGATTGATGCCAAGAGGTCTGAATTGATTGTAAAATCTAAAGCGAGCACTAGTAAGGGGCAGAAAGTCAAATCCAGTCTTAAGAGTTTATTTAGATCTAAGGCCAAGCCCAATGGACAAATCAATTCCATGGTGAATCATTTGAATGTTAGATTACAATGTATTGAACAGGGGATGCATACTTTGGGCCTTTTCAATTTGACCATGAAAGCTGAAGACGTTTCTCACAAAGTAGCTGCCAAAAGAGCTCACGAGTCTACAATTCTTGAAGATCATGTGTGTGGTCGAGATAGTGATAAGAAAGCTATTCTTGATAGGTTGCTAGAAGATGGAGGTAGTCTTGAACAAGACTTTGTTATTCCCATTGTCAGAATGGGTGGACTAGGCAAGACAACTCTTGCTCGACTCATTTACAATGACGAAAAACTGAAAGGCAGGTTTGACTTGAAGGCATGGGTTTGTGTTTCTGATGAGTTTGATGTTGCTCGAATAACAAGAAACATTTTGGAACATGTTACTAAGAAAAAGCATGATTTTGAAAATTTTGCTTTGCTTCAAGAGAAATTGAAAGTGGAGTTATCTGGGCACACGTTTCTTCTTGTATTAGATGATGTTTGGAATAAGGAATATGGCCAGTGGGATGTCTTGAAGAGACCTTCATGTCAGGAGCTCCTGGAAGCAGAATAATTGTCACAACTCGAAATAAGGATGTTGGGATGATGATGAGAGGAGATGATGGAGTTTACAATTTAGAATTGCTATAAGAGGATGCCTGTTTGCCATTATTTACACATCATGCACTGGGGAAAGAGAACTTTGATGCCCACCCAAACCTACAAGATGTTGGTGAGAAGCTTACTAAGAGGTGCAAAAGATTGCCATTGGCACTAAAAACACTCGGTGGCGTCTTACAGGGAAAACTATGTCGTGATGAGTTGGAAAATATATTAAATAGTGAGATATGGAGTTCATCAGAAGATCAAAGTGGAATTCTTCCTGCTTTAAGATTGAGCTACAATCATCTTCCTTCTCACTTGAAGCTATGCTTTGCTTATTGTGCTTTGTTCCCTAAAGACTATGAATTTGACAAAGAGAAGTTGGTTCTATTATGGATGGCTGGGGGCTTGTTACAGCAATAGTCACATGGAAAAAAGCAAATGGAAGAAGAGATTGGTCATCAATATTTCCAAGAGTTGCTATCAAGATCACTCTTTCAACAATCTAGTAGAGTTGAATCACGGTTTGTGATGCATGACCTCCTAAATGATTTAGCTATAGATGTTGCTGGAGAAATATATTACAATCTTGGGCGTAATATGGATGATGAAAAATTAGAGAAGGCTCGCCATTTGTCATTCACTCCACACTGGTATGAAATCTCAAAAAGATTCATAGTGTTGGATAAATTGAAGCATTTGAGAACATTCTTGCCATTGAGAGAGCTCAATTACTATCCCTACTTCTATTTGTCCAATAAAATCTTGCATGATTTCCTACCAAATTTGAATTGCTTAAGAGTGTTGTCTCTCTATTTCTATCACATAAGCAAGCTACCAGATTCTTTTGAAAATTTGAAACATATTCGATATATTGATTTGTCTAATACGCAAATCAAATGTCTATCTGAATCAGTGGGTTATCTTTTTTTCCTGCAAACACTATTATTACATGGTTGTGATCAGCTTACTAAGTTGCCTGCAACGATTGGGAATCTAATTGATCTCCATCATCTTGATATCACTGATACACCATCTTTAAAAGAGATGCCATCAGGAATACGCAATCTTAAAAATCTTGTAACACTGTCCAAATTTATGGTGGCGAAGGCAAGTGGAATGATGAGATTATCTGATTTGAAGAACTTGTCACAACTTCGAGGAAAACTGTCTATTCTAGATCTGTAGAATGATTTAGATGTTCAAGATGCTAGGGAGGCCAACTTAGACAAGATCCATGGTTTGCAGGAGTTACTCTTGGAGTAGACTACTTCTGCTAATGATCTGGAGGGGACTACTTCTGATAATGATCGAGATGAATCAGTCCTTGAAATGCAAGTCCTTAGTTGGTTAAAACCTCATTCAAATTTGAAAAATCTTAAAATTTCTTGCTATGGTGGTGAGAATCTCCTTCCTTGGGTTTGTGATCCATTATTATTTTTCAATTTATCATTGATGGAGCTCAACAATTGTGAGAAATGAGGCAATAAAAGCTGTAGGTTTTGAGTTTTATGGGAGACAAGATTGTTTTCCATCACTAGAGGAGTTGATGTTTGAAAACATGTTAAATTGGAAGGAATGGACTTCTCCAACTAGAAGTGAAGGTGAATTCCCTTGTCTTTGTAGGCTTGTGATTCAAAATTGTCCTAAGTTGTTAGGCCAATTCCCCAGCAACCTTTCTTCACTTAAAGAATTGGATGTTAGATTGGGCAATGCAATGCTTTTGAAGAGCATGGTTGATCTCACTTCCCTCACTAACTTGACAATTGAGGAAATTTTAAAACTGACTTGCTTGCCTACGAGTATGAGTCTTCCATCATTGAAAGAGTTGCATATTGTAGACTGCAACGGGGTGCTTTTGAAGAGTATGGTTGACCTCACTTCCCTCACCAACTTGAGAATTGAGAAAATTTCAGAATTGACTTGCTTGCCTAAGAGTTTTACACAATCCTTGACAGCACTTGAGACTCTAGATATTGTAAATTGCAATGATCTTACTTGTTTATGGGAGGAAAGGACAAAAATAGAACAAAGCCTCTTGCCTTTCAATCTTAAACATCTTAGCATTGTGGGATGTGGAGCTTTGGAGTCATTACCTGATGCAATGATGGTGAAGATGGATGGAAGCAGTAGCAGCAACACTAGTATGTTGATGTCGAGACTGGAAGAGTTGGAAATTGGGGGTTGTGATTCTCTCAAGTCTTTTCCAAGAGGCAAATTACCCATCACACTCAAATACTTGAGTATAAAAGACTGCAAAGGTCTGGGGTCTCTACCGGATGCTGATCGTGATGTTAATAATAGCAATCTAGATTTGGAGATAGCGAATGTTCCATGTTTGTATTCTTTTGAGGGTTGTCACCAACTATCGGCTTTTCTCAAGGACTTTAAAGTTCATGGCTGCGAGTGGTTGGAATCATTTCCAGAGAGGGTGCTGCAATATTGTACGAAACTCGGACGCATTTATATTAGAGATTGTAAAATATTGAAAAGTTTACCCACCATTAATTGCATCAGCAATCTCCTTTATTTAAAAATTTACAGCTATGACGTTTTAGAGTCCTTACCAAACGACTTGGGGTTATGCACTCCCAATCTTAAGCAGCTAACGATATACGGCTATAAGAATTTGAAATCCCTCCCAAATACAATATACCAGTTGAAATCTCTTGAATTTCTATGGATGACAGGCTGCCTCAGCATCGAGTTCATTCCAGATGATAGTTGGCCCCCAAACTTAACATATCTTTATTTAGGAGGGTGTGAGAATCTTAAGTGTGTGCCGAATACAATGTACCAGCTCACTTCACTTCACAGACTAGAATTCCCAGGTGGGGCTTTGACAATGGGCCTTCAAAACCTTACGTCTCTTCAAGTGTTAGAAATTAAGCAGAAATTCCCTCTGGATATTGTGCTGCCTTCTTCTTTAACCTCTCTGAAGATCTGGGATGAAAATTTGAAATCCATACCTGAGGGGCTCTTTGAAAACCTAAGCTCCCTTGAAGAGTTATGGATAATTGACTGCCCGAAGCTACGATCTTTGCCGAAGGAAGCCTTCCATCCCTCACTTGGAGAACTATACATCAGGGGGTGTCCGCTTCTAAAACGACAGCGCTTTTAGGTGAAAGGAGACTACTGGACTCTCACCTGTGGCATCCCCAGGGTTAAATTAGATGACAATGAGGTAATAAGACCTTGGTGTGAACTGAAAGTGGCATCACCATTTTATGCTTTTCATATGACAATTTAAAACAATCTTTAATATTCAGTATATATAGATAACACTTTTCTTTGACTTGTGCTGCTTTTTCTTATATATATGCGTTGCAAATCCATTTTACGCAGGTTGACCACAATAGCTATCTAGCTTGTTAAAACCAATTGTTGAGGTAAAGAAAGCCAAACCACTCTTCAATGTTACTAGTACTTCATTCATTCCTTGGATTCATCAGCTATATATTATTATATACTATTTATTATCCACCTTAAATTTATTTTCCTCTGAAAACATGCATGCATTCACTTGCCTCAAAAATGGCTTACGCTTTCAGATTATTTCAAAGGGGATGAGTGGTGGGCCTTGGCATTATGGAAATTCACAACCACGAAGGAGCTTGCTGCTTGCAAAATGATGTTCTTAGGCAAGTCAACCAATTTCAATTTTAAATTCAATTACTACAAGAGCTAATGATTTCCATTCTGAAGAATTGGGAAGATTTTTGAAACAAGGAGTTGCTGATGTTCAAATGAGATTTTTCTGTAAGCTGGAACTGGAATGTGGATGATCTCTGCTGAATTAAGCAAGCTTGTAATCTGACTAAGCCAAGCTACAGTTTTACAAGTTTTTTATTTGGGAAAGCAGAATTTACCCATAAGTATCCAAACTACCTCTTTAAAATTTTATTGTGATGCCTATTTGCTTTGCTATTGTTGTTGTTTAGGATAAGGAATCAAAAATGATATATTAGGCTATCTCTATACTTCATTTTACCAGAACAAAGTTAATACATTTTGATGATGATATACTAGTCTATTCCTCTGCTATCTATGATGTTAGCTGCCTTGGAATAAAATGATTATTTCCCATTGCTTCCTTCTCCTGATTAATACCTATATGTTGTGTTAAAGACTGCCTAAATTTCTGTCATTTATTCTGCTACTAATTTTTTCTTTTCCAAGTCTTATAGATTTCTATAGCATTGTGCTTTTATTTTACTTCGATTTCAGTTCAGCAATTCACTTATCCATCCTTCCTTTCTATGTTGCAATTGATGCTTTTTGTCTTCTTCAAACTCTAAATGAATTATTTTCTCAAATTTCAGTCTAGCCTTTGATTTTCCTAATTTCTCATCCTTTTTTTCATGTTCCTAGTTGCTTGTGCAGAGAAGATAGCAAAATCTTGTTAGGCCTATGTAGGACCCCTTGGTTTTGTGACTCCCTTTTTCCTTTTGTGTGCCAGAAGTTATGAGCATACTTTAAGTTGTAGGGTACTGCTTTTACCCCATTTAATAATTTCATTTGCTGATTAAAAAAAAATATCATGTGCTTGCTCATTTCGATTCTAATTGATTTTTGTTGACTTGTATTTGTTTTACCAGCTATTTGTATAACATTTTTCCTAATCTTAATTTTGATTATAATGCATGGAGACCAGGTAGATATCAAGAAGTTAGTGTCCCACACGTTCCCTTATTTGCCTCCATCCCCATCTCTTCTTATTCATTTCACATTTCCCATAATTTTAGTGATTGCTTCCCTACTACTGTGTAACGTCCAACTCAGTTCATGTCTTAAATCTTATGGCAACTGATTAAATCCTTTACCTTTTTCAACTCAACTACAGGATTAGTTAAAAGGTGATTGATCCAAGATTCCAAGTTCAAGCCTTCCTTTTTAGGCAAGATCTTTCTTCAACAAGTAGGTGTTGGATGCTTTGACATTAATGTTGCTTTTCATGTGGGAGATGATGCTTCCAGTATGATGAGTCAAAAATGAATGATGCAACAATGTGTGCTGTGTTCTGTCTTTATTCATCCTAAGTCACAACCAAGATTGCAGCACAAACACTGCTGCTTTACTTAACAATGGGCTGACTTGCTCTAACAACTTGGTGAAAAATGGTGGTGTTTACAAATTTGTCATAGTTGCACGCTTGCAGCTATAATCTTCTACCCTCCAAAGAATGCCGTCTTTCGTAAGGCAGGGTTTACTTTCTCATCCCTCAATTGTTTAGAGTGATTCTTTATCATTTCATCAAGATAATGCTATGCTTTAATTCATTTTGCAGGGCATGGATTTTCTTTTGAGTTTTTCTAGTAACTTCCCTTGACCAATTCCCTAAATCAAGGACAATTTGAGGATATAAATAAGGGTGGATGGAGTAAAGCTTCAAGGCAGCATTATGCAGAAATCATTTCCAGGTGCATCGTCACATTTTAATCCTTTAACATGCACAAGTTTTAAAATTTTAAATCAAGTTGTTAGTTATAGGAGAACTTATTATTTGGCTAATTTATGCCATAGTCAACCATGTTAACCAACTATTTTAGTTTCTTATTTCTTCAAGATTCTTCTACTATACGTATCCATCCATCTGGTGTTGAGAAAACTCTTCATGAATGCATACACGAACTGCATAGAGCTTGGACTTTGAATGTATCAAGTCAGTGGAGCTTTAAATAACGGCCAATGGTTGGTTTTGATCAACATTGTAAAAGACAGTAGCGGGACAGTGAGAGTGAGTTGCATCAGCAGCAGGAAAGTTGGTGGAGTTATGGTTCTGCTAGATGATCAACAGTGATTTGGTCACAATTCCTTTTGATACACATTCAGCACGCTAAATGAGGTTCCCAATTTGATTGGAGATTTTGACTTCCAGCTTTATTTTGGTGATGATTATGACATTAGTTATCCAACAATTTATTCTTGATGATTTATTGTTGTGTACAACTTCTAGTGTTTCCTAAAGAAAATGAAACTTTGTAATAATCCTATTTTTATAGTGGTTCTTTTTTTACTGGGCTAGGGCCTATGATTTTTTTACCCTTAAAGAGTTTTCACATTAAAAAATCTAGTGTCTTGATTTTGTGGAGGTGATAATTTTTTTTCTTGTTAGTGCTCGATTTATTTTTGAGTTTGATTATTTTTCATTTAATTGCACACAGAAAGAAGAATACTAGTTGAATGTGGTACTAGTGAGCCCTTTCAAAACAATGTGTTACAGACGCAAATTGGTTTTTAATCCATGAATCCCCAAAAGCTAGAAAAGCTCGCTTTTATCTTTGTGATCCCTAATTTTCTATTCAAATTCAAATTATTAGCTAGACTGAATGGACTCTTTGGTGGCAAAATATGATTGGACTCGCGTATACCATTAACCCAAACAAAGCTTTAGGTTTTGATCTATATACATATTTCTAAACTCAACTGAATAAAACTGAAAATTGTTCTTAAAAAAGAGAGATGTAAATGATTATTACTTAAAGTTACGAAGGGAATGACCTCCGATATTTTGTGACTCTGTATAGTCTTATACAAAAAAAGAAATATTAGCATCATTAGTACATTTACTTCAATTGAATACTGAAGAATACTCTGGAGCTGGAAAGCTCAGGGATAGTGTTTGATATCAATCTAGAACAGCCAGGCTGAATGATCTTTCATTTTTGATCCTTGCAGCTACGTCTATTGTACATGCATCAAGGTGAACCATCGCCCTCCTGAAATCCACAATCAATCATCTAAGCAAATCATTTCGAAATATTGGTTTACACATTATAATGTTCTAGTTTTCTTACCTTAGCACTGATCTTTCCAGTGGTTGCACAACAGCACCGCACATTACCTACAAAAGTCAGCACAAGAATATCGGTACAAAAGCTAACTCTTAGCAACAGCCCTAAGTATGAGCTACCTTGTAATCAGTCTCTGGGGTATAATTATATTACAAGCGACAGCTAATATCTGAATTTGAAAATGTTTTTTCTTTCTAAAGGAAAATTTGTAAAATGAAGCATTTAGATGACAAGTTAACCCTTGGGACTGTAGTCTTGGGATTCTTGAAATGCTATGACATCCAAGTCTTTGATAAGGTTTAAAACAATCCTTTGTTCTAAAGCAACATTTATCAGATTAAGAACCACCCATGGATTGCTCTCGATATAAATATACTAAAAAGGAAATCAAGGGTTCAAAGGCAATTATGTTCACATGCAAATTCCTGTTACTGGTCTTCCAAGTTGGAGAGACATTTACTACCATATCCACAAAGAGATGAATGCAAGAAAGGTAGATGAATTAGCATAGATATGACATCTAGTTTAAATTGAAAAGACGCAGAGATTGGGCAGATATAGAAGAGCATATAAAGAAATCTCACCACACTGCTCCCACTTATCGAAATTCACCAGCCATGTGTTTGAACCAATCTGTGTAGATAACACACGATGCACCCAAACCCGAAACTTTTTTCCCTGCTTGTCTCCATACCACCCTTTCAATTCATGTATGCGTTCATGTAGAGTTTTCTCAACACCAGATGGATGGACAATTACAGCAGATGGATCCTGAATAAAGAGGAATTAAAATTGGTTGTTCTTTCTGAACATAGATCATAAAGTATTCCAACAAGAAACGAAAAGTGGAAACAGCATTTCTTAATGGATTCATTAAATAAAAAAAAAAACCAATAAAAGTTTATGCAAAATGTCAATAGGTTCCAATCAAAGTAGCTCTAAAATGTAACTTAGTCTTAGTACTGGTTCTAGGTACAGCTACATAAAGTACATTTTGGTCAAGCATTTAAGCTAAAAGTTTTCTTCAGTTTATTGTTTTAGGATAAATTTGCTTTCCTAATTTTCACAATAAAACCTATATACTTCTATCCATACCTATACTCAAGTTAATCCATCAGCCAACACTCCAAACTACCAGGGACTTTTTATTTTCACCTGGGCATGATATATAAAGCATGCAGAGTAGGGATAGATTCTCAACATCATGATGATCAACCTGCAGAAAGAGCAACATGTCCAATTAAAGTAACTAAGAGCAATACGAGAACAATATCACTCCGAAGTGAAGCAAGAATTTATGAAACGTACCATTAATTGTATGAACAAGATCAGAAACTATCACAAGATGTGCAGAAGCACTGAGCCAATCCATGACCACTCTACTGCAGCCTTATCTCTACAACCAAATTAATAACTACCACAATTAGACGCTTCTATGTGAATTTAAGTTATGAATTCTACAAAATGGGACAGGTTTGAAATCACAAC
Organism: Rubroshorea leprosula; assembly: GCA_020521535.1. Taxonomy (NCBI): domain Eukaryota; kingdom Viridiplantae; phylum Streptophyta; class Magnoliopsida; order Malvales; family Dipterocarpaceae; genus Rubroshorea; species Rubroshorea leprosula. Next base: position 1,702,711 of record BPVZ01000047.1, read on the forward strand.
ACAAAGAAGTAAAACTGCATGGAACCATAGAAATCGAAAGCATTCACAAGATGCTATATATTCTTATAGTTAAAATTTAAGGTGTGAGTTCTACAAAATGCCAAAAATCTTAGAAACGAGTTTCAAAACTAAACAAGAACAGGCAGAAGAATCGAATCATCAAGATCGAAAACAAAAACACAGTACAAGATTCAGAAAACAGGAAAGTCGATTCAAAGCTTCAGAAAATCACCTGCGATAGGATTGATGTGAGTATTACAGTTCAGGGATTCCAGTGATACAGCAGGAACAACTTCTTCACCTCACTTTCACAATCCTACCCAACATTACAAAGGCAATCAAGGATAAAAGAGGATGGGAGGGTTCAAGTTCTCTGAATTTTGATTGGTTTCTTTTTTTCTTTTTCTTTTTTTTTCTTAAAGAAATACTGTATTTTTGCCTTAAAAATCAGGGACAAATTCTGGATTTTCCCTTCTCCTCCACGAATTTACCATCTTTCAACTCCTGAAACACCCAGAAAATCTTTTGAGGTGAAGAGAAAAAGATGGAATACCTAAACCCTAACATCTTTTAAATTACTAGCTTTCACCCATAATCCCCTCTCATCTTTTAAATTTCCTATTTCTACACCCAAGACACCTTGAATTGAAACGGAATTTACCTTTGATTTTCCCCAAATTCCTTTGATTTTTGCAGAAATTTTCCTTCCAGCCACAATCGATCACTTCCCTTCAACCATGTCTTTCTTCCATAGAGTTCTGTCATCTTTCAACGCATATATATATATATATATATATATATGTGTGTGTGTGTTTTTTCTTGGTGCATGAAATAGTGAAGGATTAAAGAAACCTGCAACCATTCATCAGTTAATGCCCGTCATATCCTACGCGACTATTTGTTTTGTTAGAGTTATGAGTTGAATAACCAAAAATGTTGATTTTGATAGAGTTGGATGACTACCCATGAAATTCGCCCATTAATGAACTATGAACATTTCTGGAAAAATCTAGTTTATATAATGGAATAAGAGTCCGGCAAAAAATATATATAATGGAATAAGAAAGTTTTTAATCTAAAACGAGGGAAAAAATAAAAATAAAACTACCAATTCTAATATTTAGTTGTCATAGAGATTTGAACTCTTATCATCAAACTTATTTTTAATATTATAAAGTAAAAAATTCTCTAAAATGTTTGGAGCAAATTGTCATCTTTTCCAAAATTGAAGAAGATGCTATTTTTCCTAATTAACATGCATGCTGTACATGATCATGGTTCAACTAATTAGAACTTTAAAAAATTACATCTTCTTTAATTTAGTGCAGATAACAGTTGGATCCAAATTTCAAACATTATAAATTTTTTAAAATTTATGATTCTATAATATTAAAAATATTA
>BPVZ01000047.1:1732109-1753153 GCA_020521535.1 Rubroshorea leprosula
ATACACTCTAGCTTGCAAGAGCATGATTTATTTCTAAATCTATACCAATCTCGAAATGGCTAGCCTTCTAACTCGTCACTCCCCTCGGTTTCCCCGTCCTCAGTTTCGCTTCCTGAAATGGTGGACAAGGGAAAACTATGAGATAACTCAGTAAGTAAATATGGATAGCCCTTGGGTAAAAATGTAAGCATGCCAGGTAAACCATGTGGTATAACAGAACTTTCACTAATAAACCGTTAAGGCGGAAATCAAGTTCGGTTCAATAGCAAAACGTTCCATGACAAACCGTCAATGCAAAATCAGATTCAGTTCAATAACAAAACGTTTCATGCAAAAGAAAACTCAGTTCAGTAGTCTCATCTATAAGTCATGGTCAGTGTTATAACAACCCACTGGCAGGCGACAGAACAAACCGGTCATATCAGTAAACATGTCAACATGTGCTAGCGTTACACCCACTAGTGGGGATCGAAAGTGCTACACACCCACTAGTGTGGATCGGAAGTGCTAGCGTTACACTCACTAGCGGGGATCGGAAGTGCTACACACCCACTAGCGAGGATCGGAAGTGCTAGCGTTACACTCACTAGCGGGGATCAGAAGTGCTACACACCCACTAGCGAGGATCGGAAGTCATGACTATATAAGAGACAAAACCATGTATGATTACAGAAAATTTCGAAATTCACAATCAATCTCAAATCATCAAAGCAGGATCATTAACATAACCACATCGGAGACAAAACAAGCAAAAATTTACAGAAAAGTCTTAATTCACCAATCGCTTTTAAATCATCAGGACAATCACTTAAATTTCAAGTAGGCATGCTCAAATCAATACAAAAGACTAATAATCTTATTTCAAATCAATCATGCTCATTTCCAGAAAACCATGAAATTCTCGTTAAAATCATCAAAACTTCCATTTCAGTTTAATCACACTCAAGTGCTGGTAAAGTCAATTTAAAATCAATTAAAACCTTGCCACCATCTCAAAAACAATTAAAACATGCTTTGAAATCGAAGGGCTTTACCATAATTTACTTACCTCACTCGCATAGAACAGAAAGCTAACCCAAGTGCTACGGTGACAGAACGATCAAAACCTAATCACAATATCCAAGAATTAATATCGCACTACCATAAATTCAAACTGATATCATCATCAACGCTACCCCCAATCACAGTGCTATTTCTATCAATCTCCACATAACCGAACATCTCCAATTTCATTCTTATATCACAAACTAAACCTTCAAATCCCGTTAATCGTTAACCCTCGGTGTGTGAACAGTACCCAGTGAACAGTACTCGTGAACAGTGCTCACGACGTGAACAGTTCCAACATTAGCCAAAACACTAGCTAATCACGGGGTTTTCCACAATTAACCTCACAACAATCAAATTACGCTAATTCTACATAAACCAAGCACAAAAACACATTTAATTTACTGCCACATGCTACCGGAATTCATCCCCATTTCCGGTAATTTTTCGGACAACATAGGTGGCCATCAATCAACTAGTTTTCAAGAATTAAAGAAGCCAACCTATCATAAATTTTCCAACTGCAGAACCGAACATGGCAGGGGGAAGAGGCCGGCGGCAACTGCAGGGAGAAACTCACGGCTGTACCAGAAATTGGAAGGGAATAAAGCAATTAAAGCAAACCCAACCTAAATCAAGGTGAAAGAGAGGGATTCATGGCTAGATCTTACCAGAAAAGACCCAAACTCTCACACCCACATAGCAGCTGACGGACAAGGGGGAAGAGAAGAGCAGAACCGGGATTTTCTGGGTTGAGGGGGAAGATTCTAAGCCCCAAATCTTGTGATTTAACGAGAAAAGAAGAGAAATTTCATCAAGATCTCACCGGGTTTTCAAGTGGGAAAGAAAGTCGGTGGCTTGGGGGGGGCTTGTCGGGAGGAAGAATCGAGAAGAAGAACAGAGCAGAAACGTGTATGGCTGGGAAGAAAAGGAATGAAAATATCAGCTGATCCTTATCCTAATTCCTTTTTTTTAGCCCCTCAACTTTTTAAAATTCTACGATTAAGCCCCAAAACAATATTTTCCCTCAAATAAGTCCCTTATTTAATGCTAAAATATCCCCAAAATTTTGGGATATTACAAACCGGTCCGAATATTATTGGCGCGCCTATACTGTTGACTCCCGCCAGAAATATTTTTTGGTATTTAATATTTATTTTTTTTCAGAAATAATATTCGGACCGAAAACGGATTGAATATCATTGGCGCGTTTATACTGTGACGCCCGCCAGAAATATACGGACCGATACCGGTCCGAATATGTTCATTGGTATATTCAGACCGATATTGGTTCGAATATTTAGTTTTCCGGACCGACAATATTCGGTCCGTATATGGTCGGTCCGTATACGTCATTTTTCTAGTAGTGTAAGCCATGTTTTTCATCCATGATGTTTATCTAGCCTCTTCCACATTGTCTAAATTTTCTCGAAGATGCTACTCATTGGTAAAATCATGACATTGAGTGGCCCTCCAGTTTGTTAGACTGACCTCAACAGGGATGACAACCTCAATTTCATAAGAAAGGAAGAAAGGAGTTTCTCTAGTAGCCAAATTGGGTGTTATATGGCATGACCATAAAACTTTATTCAGTTCATCTACCCAATTTCTTTGGGTGGTAATAACACGTGTTTTGAGGCCGCGCAAAACAATCTTATTGGCTGACTCTGTTTGGCAATTTTTTTATGGTGTATATACAGGTCTTAAGACTAGCTCAATGCCATAGTCTTCACAAAATGACCTAAGCACTGCAGCTCAAAACTGAGGGCCATTATTAGCAATAATCTGTTGAGGAATTCCAAACCTGCACATAAACGGATTGGCTAAGCAACGGAATATATGTGCACATAATGTATATGGTTTGACCCATTAAAGAGTATCTGTAGAGTATAGAACCGAATAGGAACCCTTCTACTTTTTTTTTTCATTGTTGTGCATAATGGTTTAGCTTGTATCCACTTGGTGAAATAGTCTACTGCTACGATTAAGTGTGTGCAACCCCCCTTTGCCTTTAACAAAAGGACCAAGCAAGTCTACTCCCCATTGTGCAAAAGGCCAAGGTGAGGTAAGGGAAGATAATATTTCTCTTATACCAAAGGGGACATGTACTTTTAGTCTAATCACCATTGTGGAGGTACATATATAGTTATGTGTTCTTGTTAGAACAAGCTAAGTTACCTAGCATGTGGATGTCATTGGAACTGAACTAGCAAGTCGAGCACTTCTTTACATAGTTTTGTGCACTTTCAACCATATTAGGCCAATAATATCCTTGCCTGAAAAGCTTCCGAGCTAATATTTTTCCCCCGATGTGGGTGTCACACACTATTTCATGCACTTCTCTTACATCATACTCGTCTTCATAAGGAGTGAGAAAACGTACAAAAGGTATTGAGGCTGCTCGTTTATACAACCAGCCATCGACTAAAGTAAAGTGAGCTGCCCTGCATCTAATCAACCAAGTCTTGAATGAGCCTTCAAGTAGTTCGCCATTTTGTAGATAATTAACCAACGATGTGGTCCACCTCAGTGACAATGGATCAGTATTTAAGATTTGATAATCGAATATTGGGTCGGCATAACTCGGAGCATCTAGGACCTCAAGATATATTGTTTGGTGTGGGTTGGCATCGTGTGACGAAGCCAGCTTAGATGTTCATCAACTCATTGATTATCTGCTCGTGGTATTTTGTCTATCTTAAATGAAGCGAAACTCATTTTTAATCGAGAGACCACAAAACAATAGTGAGCTAGCTGAGGATCTTTAACCTCACAATTCCCATTGACCTGATTTACGACAAGCTGAAAATCACTGAAGATTCTTATATCTTGTACCCCTAACTCAGTCACCAATTTCAAGCGATAAACCAGTGCCTCATATTTAGCAGCATTATTAGATGCCTGAAACTTAAATCTTAGCGCGTGTTCTGACTTGAAACCGTGTGGGCCAACTAACACTGCTCCAGCCCTAGAACCCTTAGTATTCACAACTCCATCTACATACAAGGCCCATATGGGATGTGAAGCTACAGTTTCTTCTGTAGCTACAAGGTGGCATTCAACTAAGAAATATGCCAAAGCTTGGCCCTTTACAATGGTGTGGGGCTCAAACCTAACATCATATTCACTGAGCTCCGCAACCCACCCAATCAACCGACTAGAAAGTTCAAGCTTTTGTAATATCTTCCTCAATGGCAAGTCAGTAAAAACAACAATCTGAGCCGACTGGAAATATGCCCTTAACTTCCAAGCAATACAAACAAGGGCGAAGGCAGCTTTCTCTACAATTGGGTAGTTCCATTCTACGCCTTACAAAACCTTGCTTGTGTAACAAATGGGTCTTTGGTGCTTGTCTTGCTTTCTTAATAAGACTGAGCTCACTGCCCCTGCTGCTACACCTAAGTATATGTATAATTTCTCCCCATTAACAGGTTTGGAAAGGAGTGGTAGTGATGCCAAATACCTTTTGAGTTCCTCGAAAGCCTGTTGTCATTCCATTGTCCATTGAAAATTCTTGGGCTCTCTCAAGGCTTTAAAAAATGGAAGGCACTCTCCATCAACATAGAAATAAATCTATGTAGGGCAGTGAGGCGGCCTATCAGATGCTGTACATCTTTCACTGTTTTGGGAGATTCCATCTGTTTTACAGCCTGAACCTTGTTTGGATTTATTTTGAGCCTTTTCTTGGAAACCATATACCCTAGAAACTTGTCGGACTCAATAGCAAACGTGCATTTCAATGGGTTTACCTTCATTTGCGCTCAACAAAGGTTTTAAAATGTTTCATTCAGATTGTCGTTGTGATCTTCAACTCGCAAACTTGTGATGATCATGTCGTCAACGTAGACTTCAATGTTCCTAATGATTTGAAGCTTGAAGACGAGCTGAACTAACTTTGGATACATGGCACTGGCATTTTTCAAACCAAACGGCATCATAACATAACAATAAATAGCATCCCCAGCATAAAATGTAGTTTTCTCCTAGTCGTCCAGCCATAGCTAGACCTAATATTATCCGAAGCTAGCGTCCAGAAAACTCATGTATTTGTGAACAGCTGCTCGTTCTACTAGCTTTTCAATATTAGGCAATGGGTGTGGGTCTTTGGGACATGCGTCATTTAAATCTGTAAAGTCAATACACATTCTCCACCTCCCATTAGGTTTTTTAACAAGCACCGGGTTGGATACCCATTTTGAATACTCCACTTTTCTTATGAAACCTGCCTGCAATAGTTTCTGTATTTCTTTATCCATGGCAACTTGCTTTTCAGGACCAAAAAGGCGACGCTTTTGTACCATCGGCTTCCCCATAGGATCTGTGCTGAGTTTATGAACGGCAAATTCTGTTGGGATTCTAGGCATCTCATCTGTCGTCCAGGCAAAGACGTCTTTGTTAGCTTTTAAAAACTCAAAGAGCTCTCTCCTCTCTTTCGTTGTGAGTTTAGTCCCAATTTTCACCCTTTTTTTCTGTTCCTCCGGGTCCAAGGGAACTGTTTCCACAGGGTCTATTGGTTTGGCCTTTTGTTCCACATTTTCAAGTTAATGATCTATGTCATATATACTTATTGTTTACAGACCTGGTTGGCTTAGTTAGGGAACTGGAGAGGGCTAAGCTTTAGGTAGTGCAATGAGCTCAACCTTCTTGAAAGTGTCATGATAACAAGTTCTGGTCATTTTTTGATTTCCCTTTAACACTCCTATCCCATAAGGAGTTGGGAATTCCATACATAGATGTGGTTGAGAGATGACAGCTTTCAACTCACAAAGCGTAGCCCTTCCGATTATGGCATTAAAAGCTGATTCCATTTTAACTATTAAGAAGCTCATTGACACCATTCTAAACCAAGGTTCGGTACCCATGTAGATGGGAAGGGTGATCACCCTTTTTACAGGAACGGGCTGGTTGTCAAACCCGTATATAGGTCTTTCATATTTCTGTAGGGAAGCAGCGTTTACTGCATCTTCTAGAAGCAGTTACAATATAAGATGTCTAGAGAGCTGCCCGTATCAATCAAGACTTTATTAACATTGTGATTGCCTATATGGACAGTGGCCACAAAGGTATCAACATGAGGCATTATAACATCAGGTTCCCCCTCTAATCTTTTATAATCTGTGGCACTGAACGTAATTGGCGTGTTTTCCCATTTTGCTTCTTCAAACGATTGTTTTAGGGGTCTATTCTTATTTACAATCATTACCTAATGAGCTTAGGCTTTACAACCACCCGTGCTCTAGCCCCCTAAATGCATGCCACCAGAGATCATATTTATTATGCTTGAAGGCGGAGATATTCCAGTATAGCCTATTCCTCTATTGTCTTTTTGATTCTGGGGAACTATTCTCTGCCCCTGTCATCTTCTATTAGGCTGGCATCCTCTATATGCTCTCCCAAGCTCAAAAGAGAATTGGTTTCCCTGATACACATTTTGATTGTTGCCAACCTGATATCCCTGCCCGTGAGATCGGTCGTAATCTTGCATATAATGAGTTTGAATTGGTTACTGAGGGAAAGATTTCTGGATTTGTTCTTCTAGCTTTCCATTCGGAGTTAAATATTCCAGCTCGTCCTTCAAACTCTGACAATCCTCCGTATGATGACTGTATCCACGGTGGTAACCATAGTATTTACTCTTGTCTGCTCGTGTTTGGTCATAAGGAAAGGGTGGCCTCTTGATCCAATGATGAATTTGTGCTAAACTTTGAGACCTCGACGAGGTCAACGAGGTGTAATTTGCATATTTTGGTAAACCAGTAGGTTTCCCCCTCTGCTCAGTAACTTTTTGCTTCTTCTTCTCCTCTCTTCCCTCTTGGTGCCAAGGTTCCTTATTCTGCCTATCATCAGCTCGTCTCTTGGATAATTAGAAGTCTTCAAATAGGATGAAACTAGCTAACTTGTCATTCACCTCGTTTCATGATTTTGGAGGATTCTCCAACAAGTCATATAAGAACCAAACAGGTTTAAGGCCGTGTAACAAGGTGGATAGACAAATGGTATCAAGGATATTATCAATGTCCAAAGTGGCCTTGTTAAATTGTTGTATGTAGTCTCTCAACAACTCTCCTTCTTTATGGTGGACTTGCATTAGCTCAATAGTTGTGTGTTTTATCTCTTGTTGGCTCACAAACTTGTTGGAGAATAACGTAACGAGCTGAAAATAGGAGGTGATGGAATGCCTAGGGAGCTTGTGATACCACCTTCTAGCTATCGACTTTAACATTGATGGGAATACTCTGCACATCACAACATCAATTGCATTTTGTATTTTCATGATGGCTTGGTAGGTATACAAATGTTCATGGGATCACCAGAGCCATCATACTTTTTTGAGTGGGGAATCTTGAAACCTTCTTGATAAGGTTCTGCAGTGACAAACAGGTTGAGAAGAGCACTATCCAAGTCTAAGGCATGCTGACACGACCTCGGACTTTTCAGCTTGTCGACAAACTTCTGTATGTCCTTGAGTTGTTTTTCAAGCTCTGCGTTTTTCTTCTTCAACTCCTCATTGTGCTTTGACAAGCTAGGCTCAAGGTTCAACTTCTCACTTCCCCTCAGCTTGGTCAATACTACTATATTGCTCAAGGTGGGGGAATTACATGCAACAACTTCCGCTAGCTCCTCACCTCTATTGAATAAGGGAATTAAGGGGTCATCAGGAATCAAGCGGGAAAGGATTCTTCCAATAGCCATTTCTAAAACTCTAGTTCTTTCCTCTAGCTCGGATGTTCGAGTTGGTTCTAAGGGTCTTCCCAATGGTGACATATCATGGATAGGGGGTCTCCATCGTGTCTCTGTTGGAATCTAGAACTGTTCATCAAGTTGGGTTGCATACCCAATGGGTGTTCGCTCATCATCAAAGCTGCTCGACTACACTCCTTCCGCTCCCCTTATGAAAAGGTTTCTCAGCATTGGCTGGAAGTCATTCAAATTGAACTCCAAAGGCTGAGTATCGCTCTGATCATTAGTCCTATTCCTTAGGGAGGATGGTTCCCTGTAAAAGTACACACCATGCTTAGCTTTAACACTGTATGGCCACGCCACTTCTTTCTTTGTTTCCCACAGACGACGTCAAAATGTTTGGGCAGCTTCACAAACCTACACTATAGAGATCTTCAACTGCTTCAACACCTGAAAAACACGAAGCAGTTTCCTTGGGAAAACACTCCGACGCTTAAGTTAGCAATACCCAATATTCTAAAGAGAAAAACTCTCAAGGAGAGTAATTGCAGAGAGCGAAGTGTATTGGAGTTATTACCTTGCATGGGGGTAGATGAGGGTATTTATAGCCCCCTATGATAATATAAGACCACACGTGTAAACACCCAATTAACCTACGCGTTGCCACCCACGTGGGTAGGTTTAGGCAAGTGTGTAAATGTGTCCTCATTTGGGATAACCTTAGGCTTCGGGATGCATGACTAGGCTTGCTATACAAGGCCCAGGTTGAATGTTAGGCCCATTCGCAATAAGAATCAAGGACGCTAAAGGGATCACAATGAATACATATAAAGAACTTGAGCCACATGCTGTAATTATTTGAACAATAGCCAAATTCAAGGCCAAAACCCTCTAATCTACCCGGTTGGCCCCGTGCTTGACCATAACAGCCAACCTAACCCTGACTTAGATCTAGCTCAATGCAACAAGATCATCATTAAATGGCTCGATGATCAGCCTTAATCATTGGTGGTTTTTTTATTTTTTGGTAGCATGGGAAGCCTTGAACCATCCAAGTGAGGGAAATAGCCCTTGGACTTGAGCGGAGTGGGTATAGAGTCTTGTATATTAGACTTGAATCATGTAGTAGGACCCGACATTTATAGTGTGTTTGTATGTGAGGATCATATTGAGTGAGAAAATCCCATATAAATATATAACATATAAATATTTATATATATGTGATTAAATATAAAGAGGGTTACTTCACATATTGTCAATTAGTCTAGGTTGAATGCAAATCTTGTGTTGAAATCTACATGTTAATTTTCACATAATATTATAGCCAAAGCTCCATTCCTAAAAAGTCCATTCCTAAAAAGTCCATTATTAGCTCACATGATAAGAATCGAAGTTGATATGATGATATTGGACGTACTAAATCACATTATAAAACTCAGCATTCATAGTGAGCCTACACATGAGAGGTATAAAAATGTCACATTTAGTATATAACAATAAATATAAGGGCATAAAAATCTTATATCAAGTATATAACAAGTGAAAGGGTGTAAAAATTCCATATCAAGTATATAACAAGTAGGGGGTAGAAAATTAGGACGTCCTGGTTGCCAAGACACCTTGATCAACAGTCCATCATGTGGGGCCCCATTTGAGACCCACTAGGGGTGGCAATTTGCCTCGATCCTCGTAGGGCCCCGTAGGGATCCCCGCCATGGGGATGGGGCGAAGAGGAATATTCCTTATCGCAGGGCGAGGACGAAGGGCACTTTCTTTCTTCAGCGAAATTTTGTAGGGAATTTTTCCAACCCTACAAGGATCCACATCCCTGCAAAAAATTAAAAATATATATATAAATTAATTTTATTTCAAATTTAATTGAACTTTCCAACCCAAACCCAATTCAATAAAAATTAAAGTTAACCCAATTTTACCTAACCAAACCCAACCCATTATTAACCATTTAACCCTAACTTTACTCATTTCTCATCACTCTCAACTTCCCCTCCCCTTTTGCTATCAGCACTCTTCAAGAATCTCAAACCTTCATTGCCGCCTTTCTAAGTTCTGCCCTTCTCACCCTTCTGCCCTCACTTTCACTCATTTCTCCATTGCCGCTACTGATCTGCAAGAGTGGCTGCTGGACTTGCTAGAGCTATTGTTGGACTACATACTACTAGAGCTGCTACCAAATTGCTGCCGAACTGCTGGACTGTTGTAGGTATTTTAATGAGCAAATGTGGACTTTGAGAGCTAAGGTATTTTGAGTTGGCTGCCTCCCTTCATGTTGAAATTTGGATGTTGGTTTAGTTATTGATTTTATGTTGGATTGATTTTTTATTATGTTTGGAACAAGTATGTTGAATTAATCTTTGTTTATGTTTGAAACAAATTTGTTAATTTAGCTATTTATGTTGAATTGATTTTTATTTATATTTGAACAATTTATATTTGATTTTATATTTAAAGAATTTTAGTTAATTGTAATTGAATTTTTAGAATTTTATTCATTGTAATTGAATATTATTAATTATATATAGATATTTTATATTTTAATATTAATTGATAGGAAATGAAAATGAGGGGCAAAATATGCCCCGTCAAAAATCCCCACGAGCCCCATTGCCATCCCTAGGACCCACACGATGGACGATTGATCAAGGCATCCTGACAGCCAAGTGGTCCTGATTTTCACTTTTTTTCAAATATGAATGTGAGTGTTAAATACAAGAAAAATTACTAATTGATTTTATATTGAATATAAGTCTTATATTGCTACTTATATGCTCAATTTTTACATTGTGGTCTCTTCGTCTGACACAACCGAATGACAAAGATGCACTAGAAGACATGTTACTGAAAGGATTATTGGGAAGGATTGGAGAGAAGAGGATATGCGGGTGGGTGCCACAAGTGGAGGTTCTAGCTCAGAAGGCAATTGGAAGGTTTGTATCTCACTATAGATGGAACTCGATTCTAGAGAGTTTGTGGTATGGAGTACCTAATGTGACATGGCCTATGTATGCTAAGCAACGACTCAGTGCGTTCATGATGGTGAAGGAAATGGGGTTAGCAGTGGAGTCGAGATTGGATTTCAGGAGCAATGGCAATCTCGTGATGGCTGAGGAAATAGAGAAAGCTTTGCACTGTGTCATGGATGGTTGTAGTTAAGTGAGGGTGAAAGTGAAGGAAACGTCGGACATTGCTAAGAAGGCCATTAAGGATGGTGGATCTTAATTGCTTTCCGTTGGACGTTTGATAGAGGATACGGTCGGAAAAAACTATCGATGTTTGATTGTTTTGAGTTTGATCTTTTCTATTGTTGAAGAGGAAGCAATAGCCATGCTGGTAGGCATTCATTTTCATTACATTGTATTTGTATGCAGATTTTCTAGTTGGATTTCTTCATCATCTGTATCTCTGATTACAGAGACTTGTTTTTAATGGTTGTAGCAGCATCTTTCGTGTTCTTTCTTTAAACATTGCTTCAATTGGTCTTTTTTTGACTAGGCAAAAACCCTTCTTAAGCCCTTCAACTTTTTCAACAACAAGTGATAAGACCCTAAACTAAAAATGAAGCAAATAAGCCCTCCAACTCCCCATCTGAAGCAAATCAGCCCTTCCGTTAATTGAGCCCCTCAACGCCGTTTGTGTAATGGCTAATGTGGCAGTTAATCTCCACGTGCCATCCAACGTGTCCTTAATGGTCCATGGGCAGGAATTATCCCGCCACATGATCACCACCTAGATCGGACTCTGACCCTACATTTATTGACACCTCGCTGTATGACCCAATCTATTTCGATCTCACCACACGCTCACCTGTTATACCGCTTTCGTGCTCTACACTCGCCACACTCGATACTTTCCTGGTATTCCTCCTGCTCCCGCACCTTGAACTCCTAAACACCTCCTCGCTCCCATTGAAGACGGGGTACTGAACAAACGTTGGCATCAATTTCTCTACGCGCCTCACGCGCTGACGCAAATTCGACCAGACGGGTGGAGCGTGAATTCTCTTTCTTAGAACTTTCAGACACTCAATGACTTGTGACATTCCAGGGCATTTCTCCGCCGTGGACCTCACGCACCTTGCTGCCAGCACAGCCAGGGTCAGGATTACCTACGGGTCAGCCGGAGATCCGATCCAATCGTCGCAGATTGTGGTGAAATTTCCTCGTTTAATCAACGGAACTGCCCAGTCGATGACAGAAGGCAGGCTGTAGTTCAAATCAATGGCGTGCCTTCCTAAAAAGATTTCCAGTAACAGGATGCCGTAGCTGAACACGTGCTCATTAAGTTTACGTCATCACTCATTTAGTTGCACTGTTCCTTGCCTGTTGACTTAAAATGTACTCCCTCGATCAAATGAAGTTTATTTTATGGGTTTGTAAATGTGTTATTGTTTTTCAAACCTAAAAAAATGTGTTATTGTTTTTGCCTGGATTATATTTGATTCTATTTTGTAGATCATAGCTTCATCACATTATTAAATTTAATATGTAATGTATAATGGCACCAATAATTTATTAATATTGTATTATTAATGAATTTATTATTAACAAATCATTAATATAATTTAATATCACGTATTAAATTTGAGTTAATTTATCTAAATTAAAAATTTTATAAATAATTTTTTTTATTTTTTATTCCAAGTAAATTAATCCCTCTTACTTAACTTTTTGAGGGTGGATTTCACTATTATGCCTTCTGCATGAATGGCTGAAATCATTGGCGAAACATTCTTTTTCTCTTGTTTGATGGAAGAAAAAAAAATGGTGATTTAAAGGAATGGCTCGTTCTGATTCAGTGGCATTGGACCCTCGATTAGGACTATTCACCTTCAATGGATTGCATGTTCGAGTCTCACGGAATTTCTTTCTCTTTTCCCTCAATTAACCTTGTAAATAATTACAAATTGTTCAAAAAAAAGTAATTTAGAGACAGTTTGTATGTTAATTTTTTTCAATATAACATTACATATTATTATTAAATGATTTTATTTGTTTCACTTTATTAAAATTTATGATATTATTTATATTTACTTATTTAATAGTACTTAAAAATAATAAGAAAAAGTCTAGCAAATAAGATATCCATATACCATAAGATAAAAAAAATCTCAGTTCTTGTTTGAAGATGCATAAAAAATTAAAATTGTCCAAAAGAAAAATATGCAAAAATATTAAAAGAAAAGTATTATCCAATTAAAAAATTGATACAATTTTAATTACATAATATTAACTATTAAATGAAAGATAAATTTTTAATATTAAAAAAACTATTTAATAATATTTTATAATTTAATATAATTTAAATAATAAAATAAAAGTTTTAAAAATTGAATGCAAATAAAATAGCGGAAATGTCTAAATAAAAACAAAATCCATAAAATCCGCATGAATCAGAACTTTACTCTTCTGTGAATTTAACATTAACCCCCGATCCTACTCATACCCAACCAAGATTCTAATTTAATTAAACAATAATTAGTTTCCATTAATCACGTTAAACAAAAGCTTTCTCCAGCCATTGAGCATCGACGAAACGCGCCTCCAACGCTAACTTCCATTTTACCTAAAGCTTCAACAGTGACAGTAGCGCAGACTTTCTAAGAAAGAGAGAGACAGAGACGGAGAGGAAGATTTCTGAATAAAAAACTCTGTTTCTCCGTTTCCCTTTCTGTAGTGAAAGCGCAAAAGAGAAGGGAGAGTGGAAGGGAGCGTACAGAGAGTTGTGTACATACTGCTTCACCCCTAGAGTGGTGTAAACCGTGTCAAGCTCCCCCATTATGAACTTCACTGGGACCTGCACTTTTGCCCTGGTCCATGCAGCTATAAGCTCCCAGTTTTTGCGGGCAAAAACAGAGGAAACTTCTCAATCAAAAGAAGCAGAGCAAAAAATTTGTCAAAAGATTTTTGGGGTCTCTTACAGATCCATGGTTCTATAGTAGTTCAGCCCTCGAGTGAAGCCTTTCTGGTCAAATTTCACGGTGGAGTAACTGAAGTCTTCTTCCGAGAGCCAGGATGGTAGGGTGATTGGAGTTGCATGAGAGATTCCAAATTCATTTTCTTTAGGCAAACAGGGAGGTCCTGGAGTTCGATTTTAAGAAAATTTTCTTAAGCACTTCTTTGTTTCCAAAATGAGCATTGCTGCTTCAATCTTCCCAGGTTCCTGCAAATTAATTCAGATTCAAAAACAAGTGTTGCAAAAGATAACCGAGAAAATCTTGTAACAGCCATTCTCGCACACCGCTATCGCCGATTCTGCATTGCAAGAGAGATAACCCATGAAATCGGTCATCGGAGAGAAACAGAGGGGGAAGGGGCGGTGGGCTGGTGAAAGAGGCAACCGAGAGGAGCAGAGGCAAGTGTGAAGGGGACGGCCATCAATACATTTGTAGGAGGAAAAGGACACATGGACGATTAATGGAAGGTGGTGCTATTGGGAAAACTTTTTTATTTTTTTATTTTTTGTATAATTTTCACATATCATTATTTAATGAATATATTTAACCATGCGAGTCTCACATGAATTAAATGAATCAATTATTTTAATAACACATCAAGTTATATAAAAATATGAGATAAAATGATTATTCCAATAGCATTTCCCATTAATGAAATACATTTGTAATAACAACTATTACGTTGGATGCCACGTGGAGATTAACTGACACGCAAGTCATTACACAAACGATGTTGAGGGGCTCAGGTAATGGAGGGGTTGATTTGCTTCATACGAGGAGTTTGAGGGTTTATTTACTTCATTTTTAATTTAGGGGCTTATCACTTGTTATCGAAAAAGTTGAGGGGCTTAAAAAGGGTTTTTGCCTTTCCACTACCATAGCAAGAACAATATGTTAGCACAGACTTGATGGTGTCTAGTGGATCGTGTGTGGAGGTTGTTTGTTGGGTTATAAATGAATTAAGTATAAAAGTACTCTAACTCAATACATACTTTTTCAAGTTTGAGTCACAGTTGTAATTTTTAAAATTATTGAATTATAAATTTTTGTTAGACTTAAAAACAAATTCAAATCTGATTTAGATATTAAGCTCAAATTAAGCACCTTAGGAGTTTTTTGTCTCACTTACAACCCTAATTGCAAGGGTCTTGGACTTTAATCAAAAGAATGGGAGAATTTACTATAGGAATTAAAAGAAATATAAAGAAAACCAAGAAGTAGAAAAGGAAAGAAAGAAGTTCCTGTTAATGATCATGATACTAGTGATGTTGAAAGAACAACCAGAACCGCACACGTTCAATCAATCAAGTGCACAACTAGTTCAATTGACGATGTCATTTTTTTTTTTTTTTTTGAATAAGACAATTAAATTGCAACTATATTTAGGGGATGGGATGAAGGTTAATAGTTGGGTTCGAAATCAAGACCTAAGTACGACACCACTGAGCTCTTACCCTTGGGTCACAACCGTGATTGGCCAATTGGTAATGACTTTGAAACCCCGGCTAATGTTTTAATGAACAGCAAGGGAATGGGTTTCAAAATGAAAATAATATAGTGATAATATCTCATAGTATTGTAATGTGTTATTAATAATTAATTTTTATTTAAATATTTATTTATAATATAATATATATTTAATTAATAATACGTTATAATTATAAATTTATATAATATTATAACTATATAGTTATCATTCTCGAAATATATTTTTGTGTAGTGTAAACTACACCATGCTGAACTAACCATTCAATAGGTAGAGACCTCTCAATGTATTAGCTTCCCCCAATCCAATAATCCCTTTCTGTTGCTAGACTGAAAAAATGGGGACTCTTTCAAATTTTTTTCTGTGATTTTAGTTTTTGGTTAAAGGTTAAGTTTGAATTATAATTAACAGTAAATAATTGATTAAGGCTGTGTTTAGTCTCAACTAAAGATTATTTCTATTGGGGTGTTGACATGCTAATAATATTTTTGTATAATTTTTTATATAAATTTTATATATCATTCAATAAAAATGCATACAAAATTATGGGTGTTAATAATTAAAGTGAAAAAAGTAAATCATTAAATAATATATAAGATTGTATAAAAAAATATATGAAAATATGAGAATGGTGTATAACAAGTCATCCTCTTAAAATTATTTTTGACGACCTCTCTAAAAATCCAATTTCTAATTAATATTTTTAAATATCAAGTATTGGATTTAAAGTTTTATTTACATATATTATACATGTCAATTTTCACATTGATTCAATACTTATAATCATTTAATTAAAAAAAAAACTCTATTTATTAATATATATTTAATGATCTTAAATTTTCCATAATCAATGAAATGGTTACACTTATTATATTACCTTGAAAATCAACACGTATAATTTTTATGAATAGATATTTAGATCCAATTACTAATTTTTAAAAATATTAATTAAAAATGTGTTTTTAAACAAATTTTCTAAAAATAGTTGAAAAATGATATGCAAAACAATTTTCCCTAAAAATATTATCTATCAATTATTTTCCATTTCTATTGTTATTTGGAAGGATTTACGTGTTGAAGAGGGAGAAGTGTAGAAGAGGTAAAAGCAAAAGAGAACGGCAAGGAAGAGGATGAGGGCATTTTGGTCATTTTCTATCTGAGAAAGGCATATCTCGACCTAATTTATTTTCAACAGACTTAATTTAATAAATCATTTATTAATTTTTTTTATTTTAATTTAAATATTTTATTTTTTTTCAAACTCATCTATTAACTTTTAAAACTATTTCGTCTACTCTTCATAACTCTGTTAACTCTCTTAACGAAATTCTACATATGTGTTCACGTCCTGCCATGTAAGCAGCCACATGGCAGGAGCAAATTTCCAATAGCATTGTTTCTCTTTCATTTTTTTTTTTGCCCACGTGGCAGGGCAAATTTCCCGCAGCATTGTTTCCCTTTTATTATATTTTTTTTTGCCACATGGCGGGAGCAAATTTCCTGCCACATCATTGTTTCTCTTTATATTTTTTGTCACCGTTTTTCTTTAATTAAAACAAAGTTTGTTATTAGAAAAATAATAAAACTAAAATATAAGTATTTTAAAAAATAAATTTTTTAACAAGTATCTTTAAAATATAAATTAAAATATATTTATTATATTTTTTTATAAAAAATATAAAAATAAATTTTAATTTTACTAACCAACCAATTAAAATCGCATAATATTGAAAACAAAATTTTTTTTTGTAATTTTTCATATAAATTATTAAAAAAATAAAATAAATGCACTCGTAATTCATATTTTTAAAATGCATGTCAAAAAAACCTTTTAAAGATTTAATATAATATTAAAATAAAAGTGTAAAATAGTTAACTTTTTCATAATTTAGAATTCAATTTCTATACTTAAATCTTTTTTTTTCTCTCTTTTATGATAAATGCAAATCACACCAAGTCACTCAGTTAAGATTTTCACTTCTCTTTTTTGAGATAGGCCTATAGAGCAATTGGTTAAATTATTGACATAAAATGCTTCCTCACACATACGGTCAGGATTCAAAACTTCATTTCCCTTCTCCATACCTCTCCTCTCCTCTCTATGAGAGTTTTAACCAATTAACCTCTCTCATGAAAAAGAAAAAGGGATTTTTCCTTTTCTCTTCTAATAGAAACTCAAAAGATCATTAAAATATATATATATATATATATATGTACAACTCAAAGAACTTGGTCTGAAGTTCATATTAATGTAAACAGATATACAATATAGGTAATTCTAGTAACACTGATTCTAATTTCAGGAATTGTTCAGTACAGAAGGCATGAAAATCCTATAAAACCAGGGGAAAACAAAAATATGTCTAATAATTTGATAATTAATGATGTTTTCTTCTCTTCTATTACTGCCTAAACTCTACAGAAAAGTTTGTGGTCATCCAGCACAAAGAGAGTTTGGTACTTGAACTTGATGTTATTATTCTCCGCACATAGACCATTCTCTGAATTTAATGAATAAGCTATTTGAATTACCTTCATTCCTCTGAGATTTTGAAAAAATGTATAGGACAAGATCAGGTTGTTTATACCACCCATTTTAGGCTCTGTTTCAAATCCGGGGTTGATGTAGTAGAAAATCTGCAAAGACGTGCCATTGAATAACAAAAAACTTGTTCTCTCCAGAAACTAAAAATTTAAACAGCCTTCACTTACAGGCATGTCAATCTGTTATCCAGGAAGAAGACGCTGCTCCTCAAAGCAAAAGCACTGGATTTTGTTGAAGTAAACTGCAGCCAGAAAAAGGAAAAGAAAATAGAAGCAGACAGATTAACTGAGCCAATCCTCCCAGAGTTTTCACATGATTGAAATGATAACAACGATGACAATTGATTTTTAATGCAGTATACTCTTAGGTTTCATTGAAGATTATGCAGCAGAACTCCTAAGAATTATTAATTTATTATCAACATTTGTCTGCTCATTTATCAAGTACAAGTTAGTAACCTAACTGTAAGGACAGCTATACGAGACACAAGGCAAGTTTCGGAGCTCAGAGCTAACCGCACCTTGGCTGCAGAGCTCAGAGTTTACCACATCTCGGCGTTTCGCCGTAGGTGTATGGCAGCCACAATAGGTACGCCCTCATCTGATCATTCGTCCATATCAGAACACCCCTTCTCAAGGAACCTGCTCCACCAGAACGCACCACGTGCATTTAATGCGGTTGCTCCGTTAAGGCACGTTACATTCACCTAAAACGTCTACTCCGTCAGGCGCACCATGTCACCATTATTAGATTGACTGAGCCACGTGGGTGCCTGGCCAAGATGGACAAAGCCCACAAGGTAAGGCTCGATAAATAGGCGGAACAAAAAAGAAAAAGATTATTAGAAAAATTATTGACTTAAGCATCGAAGTTTCTCCCTGAGGACCGATCTCGGGATTTTGCAGGACCACTTGGAGAAGAATCAGCCCGAAGCAGGATCTTAAGGACATTCAGCAACAACACTAACCTTCTTCTCTTTTTTTTGGTTTATCAAATGATAAGTTATACAATAAAAAATAGCCCTCTCCACCTATCCCAAGATTCGAACTTAAAATCTCCAAGATTGAGATTCAAATTCTTAACCATTGGATCGTCCACTATGGGACATATCTACTTTCCTCCCTGATCCTTATACAAGTATCATCATGCATGCTTAAGCTTCAGCCTTTATGTGCATGCCGATTGTCAGTTTTTCCAATACCAGTGCTGAAACACAAATAAATGAAACCCCAAAATGATGCAGGAAAACCCCATTGGTGCCAGTAGAAATTATACTTAAGCAGCAAGACACAATAGTCCTGCATTTCAGCTAAAGTTTTCCCATGATTATTTGAGTACAAATCTACCGTCATTTCTCAGTCCCCAGGAGAAAATCCCCACATAAAATAGAACAGATTATGTTGAGAAAATATCATGTAATAATGTCCAGTTGCATTAATAAAAAGGAAGGGCAAAACAAAATGCAGTTCACACTTCACAGTATTAAATGTGCAGATCATTCTTTTACATCAAAATCACTCTATGTCTATCCCAAATATTGTCAACTACGCATTCTTTCTTGCATAAGAAGATCTATTGTTTTAACAGTCATACCTCTATCAACAATTCAAATAAAATGTAAGTGTTTATTTTGAAGGCACATCCAGGGAAAACAGAATGGAAAGATATTTTTTACTAGGTCCTAGCTTTAGGCCCTCCTAATTTACCCCCAAGCAATGAGTAAATATCAAGTTGTATTTGGAAAATGAAGCAAAGATCATGTTTTTCATGAAATGCCACAGAGATCCAGAATGGAGGATAATTCTGCAAAGAGATCTAAAAATTATGAACAAATACTTTGATGCATCAGGGTACCTCCACTGGGGAAATTTTTATATGTAGACATACTAGTTATTGGTTTTGAGCTTCTATTTTCAGCAGTATAAAATGCTAGGGCACTCTCTCCTGGTTTGACCCTTACCTAGCAGAAAGAAATGATGAAAAGATATGTTAAACATGATGGAAACCATACTCTAAATTGCAGAAAATTAGACAGAGAGAACTTGGAAGTGAGAATCACCTCTCTTTGAGTCGGAATGAATTTCCTAGACATTCCATCAGAGACATCAGCGTTGAACTGCACAACTCTCAGCCTGGTGAAAGAGATAAAGAACTCAACAAGACAAAGACAAACCTGGTACTCCTTCGGTCATTCAGGTCAAATTTCATATGCCTCAGAAAAGAATCCCTAGAAAATACATGCATTAATTGAAGTTGCATAAACATACAGATAGAAATTCAAAACATAAGAAATTATGCAAAGATCCTTAACCCAGTGAAATCAGAGTTCGGAGATGCTATTAGCTGATTAGTTGAGGCAGTCCTGCATCATTAGTTTCTTTGTAGAGGATTGGCATGAGACTATAAGAGAATTAATATAATTAGAAGACAGAATAAGGGGTCAAATTTTCAAATACCATATCTCTTACTCAAACAGCAGTATCTGGAACAAATGTCGAGAGGCCAAAAAAGTGCACATTAAAAGTTAGAAAAAAATGATATCCACTTTGACCTTAGGGATGCGCATGATCGGACAGTCTGTTTAGAAGTTTGCTAAATACTAAAGAAATCAAGCCTTGGCACTTGGGAATATATCCTTTTCTTTATTTTCCACTTTCTTCTCAACAATCGACATACCATATTCTAGCATTGGAACTTCGATGCCCATAAAGCTCATGTCCACACCCGCAAGAAAAAATTTTAATTTCCAGAAAATCACTCCTAGAAATCCTACTATTCTAATAATTTGGGTCTGGAGAAAGATCTAATCAACATTTATTATAAGATAAAGTCTGGTATAAATAAAGCGCACTTAGAGTCCATTTGGTATGGTTGAAACTTTTGATGCAAGTTTTGTCTGTAAAAATATGTTATAAAAGTTTTGTTTTTTAAAAATTGAAAGTATTTGGTAAAATTTCTTATAGAAATACTTTAGAATGAAAAGGTGTTTGGTAAAATTTTTTATAAAAGATCTTTTAATTTTAAAATGACTTTAAAGGATTTATTTTTAAAAAAAAGTATTATTGCTCCTATTTTTTAAAAAAGTATTATTTCTCCTTTCTTTGTCATTTTTATAGAGTTTTAATTTTTTTTTAAATTTAATTATGTTAAAATTGATGATTACAAATGAAAAATATAAATGCTAGGAATTAATAATTTTAATATTAATAGATAAATAAATATATATTTATATTTTAATATTAAAAAATGAAATATGTTACATTTAAGTTTTATAAATAAGAGAATAAAAAATAAAAATTGACAATAATAATCAT
>BPVZ01000047.1:1772188-1782609 GCA_020521535.1 Rubroshorea leprosula
AAAGGAAATCTTAGCAGCCATGAGAACATAGCTGATATTTTGTTAGTGCATGCATATAATCTTGTATAGGTAAATTGTCTGTCAATTGGTTATCTTATATTCCTATCTTTACATAGCCTCAACTATTCTAAAATGGCCTTTTCTTAGCTAACAGGCATTAGAAGTTACTGTTTGGAGGGATGGAATGGAATGCCAACAAAGATATTCACGGGGCAAGCCTGTGACATCGCTAATATGTTATACACTTCCTATTGAAGAGAAGGATCGTCAAGGGACTTGCATTAGGTTTTGGCCTGACAAAGAAGGTTTTCATGACTTTGAAGCTTCTATATTTGATATGCTCTTAACTTTTTGTTGTTTCTTAAACTCTCATATTTGGATTTGATGATAACTTTCAGTGTTCACTACCGCAATAGAGTTTGACTACAACACCATTGCTGGACGAATTAGAGAACTTGCTTTCCTGAACCCCAAGGTAAGTATTAGCATTTAGTTTGAGAATCTATATTTTAATTCTTATATGCCATTTGCTAACTTTTCCTCCTATTTAATTTAAGATGTATAATTTTAAGGCTTCTCCTATCTAGAACTTCACTATCGCTTGTCACTTGACTTTTGCAGCTTACTATTACTTTTAAGAAGGAAGATACTGATCCAGAGAAGAATGTATACAACAAATATTTCTATGCAGGGGGTTTGGTTGAATATGTGAAATGGCTAAACACAGATAAGGTTTGTTGCTCCTCCCCGCCCCCCTGCCCCCTTCTTCATCATTCTGAATTTTATATTTTAAGTTTTAACCACAATCTGGTCCTGTGCACTTGCAGTAGC
The DNA here is from genome assembly GCA_020521535.1 of Rubroshorea leprosula. Taxonomy (NCBI): domain Eukaryota; kingdom Viridiplantae; phylum Streptophyta; class Magnoliopsida; order Malvales; family Dipterocarpaceae; genus Rubroshorea; species Rubroshorea leprosula. The sequence goes on from BPVZ01000047.1 coordinate 1,773,020, forward strand.
TATGTCCTTACACCATAAGAATAGCTATAAATGAAATGGCCTGGTATTTAGATTTGCTTCTGCCTGTCTTTTCCCCCCTCCCCATCTCTCACCAGTGCTTTCTAAATCTCTGCTGCATGTATCATTAATCCTTTTGGTATTTCATAATCCATAAAATTGCAGACAGTGAATAGTAACCAGTGATTGACTGTTCTTTTCTGCAGAAATCACTTCATGATGTTCTGGGTTTCAGCAAAAAAACAGATGGGATTGCAATTGATATGGCTCTCCAATGGTAAACCATTTATCTTTATGGACACCATTCATAACTAGTGCTGTGTATCATGTTTTGAGAATGTTATACTCAGAACATGTCCATTACTAGTGTTAGCTATTTTCTACATTCCAGTATTATTTCACAAGTTATTCCCTAAATAATCCGTGTTATTTGGTTTGGCTCATTCATCATTTTTCTAGGTGTTCAGATGCATACTCAGATACAATGCTCGGGTATGCTAATAGCATACGGACTGTTGATGGTGGTACTCACATAGATGGGGTCAAGGCTTCATTGACAAGAACTCTCAATAACCTTGCAAAGAAGTCAAAGATTATTAAGGTGGTCCATTCTGCTTCTACTTTTAACCTTTTTTCTTGTATGTATCTTGCCTATGCATTTTTGCTCCAACATCAATTATTTTTTAGGGTACTTCTTTCACTGGTATGAACCATTTGTTATTTCTTTCAGGATAAGGATATTAATTTAGGTGGTGAACATGTAAGGGAAGGATTGACATGCATCATTTCTGTTAAAGTTGCAAATCCCGAGTTTGAAGGACAAACAAAGGTATAACTATTTCTTATGATATTCATGATTTACTGGGTATTTTGGTCATAATGAAATTCCATTTCTGCTCCATGCTTCACCATATTGCTAATTCCTCACCTTGATGCTGTTTCTGTTATCACTGAAGACAAGATTGGGAAATCCAGAGGTGCGGAAAGTAGTTGATCAATCTGTCCAAGAGTTTCTTACTGAATACCTAGAGTTGCATCCAGATGTGCTTGATTCAATCCTTGCCAAGTCTCTAAATGCTTTCAAGGTATCCTTTGCATTACTTTACTCAATTATGTTTCTGGCCTGGACTCCATGTGTCTGCTGCAGTGTATTCATGTCATGGCAGTTTTTTCCTATGGCTTTTGTTTTGTTATCAGGCTGCTCTAGCAGCAAAAAGGGCAAGGGAGTTGGTCAGACAAAAGAGCGTGTTGAAATCTTCATCTCTTCCTGGAAAACTGGCTGATTGTTCATCCACTAGTCCTGAAGAATCTGGTATGTACTTCTGTGGGTCAACCATGAACATCACCATGGCTGATGCTGCTGATCAACCATCTCATCATGCTTTTTAATGGTATTCTGACAAAGTTTGACTGCAAAAATTAGAAGTTGATGGTTGGGTAATAAGATGTAGAATTCAATGTATAACTTTTAGGGTAGTAAATCATGGAGATCCCAGGAAATAGGGATTTGTCTAGTGAAAATTGATCACTTTTCTTGTCCTTGTTGGGAAGTACTAATTTGTTAGTTTCAAAGGAAATTTGTGACTTTTAGTTTGGTTAACTTCCTAAATTTGGAATTACTCTTCATTGGCTTCAAAATAAAGAAAAGCATATTTTAAGCTACCATACTTGAGTGTCCAAATTTGATCTCTATATTTTAATTTGTGCAGAAATTTTCATAGTTGAAGGAGATTCAGCTGGTGGTAGTGCAAAACAAGGCCGTGATAGACGTTTTCAGGTAATATTTAAGCAGCTGTTCTTAGTTTTATAGATGGATATCTTTCAGTTTATGATATTTTTTTCTTCTAACCAAATTCAACATTTTTTGGGGTGACTTTAAGACCTATAGGCTAAAATGAATGGTTTTGGTTATTTGTGGAAGAGACATCAAAAGATGTACTTTTTAAAGAGCAAATTTGAGCTTCTCTTCTTAACTAGAATCATATAGTGAACTTCTTTTACATTAATTTTAGGAATTTGTTGGGTGTAGGCCATTCTTCCCCTGAGGGGTAAGATTTTGAACATTGAGAGGAGGGATGAGGCAGCAATGTACAAGAATGAAGAAATTCAAAATTTGATTCTTGCACTTGGACTTGGGGTGAAGGTAGGAATTTTTTTTTTTTTTTTTTCTCATTATGTTACGTACTGAATCCTCTTGATTCCAGGGAGAAGATTTTAAAAAAGAGAATCTTCGTTATCATAAGATCATCATCTTAACTGATGCTGATGTTGATGGTGCCCACATCCGAACTCTTCTATTGACATTTTTCTTCAGATATCAGGTGGACACTGCTAAATATTGTCTATTTTTTGTTTCTTTGTAAGAATAATCAAAATTTGATATCATAGTTCTTCTATGCAGAGAGCCTTATTTGATGAAGGTTGCATTTACGTTGGTGTTCCCCCACTTTACAAGGTTTTCCTTCAGTTATTAAGTATTTGGTGAAGGTTACATTTATGTTTCTCTTCGGCTTTACATTTGTTTTCTAATTTCCTTTTCCCTTCCTGTTCCCCTTTCCAAACATTCAGGTTGAACGAGGAAAGCAAGTATACTATTGTTATGATGATGCAGATCTTAAAAAGCTTCAGAGTACATTCCCCCAAAATGCATCGTATAACATTCAAAGATTCAAAGGTAAAATTGTGTTTTTCAATATTTATAAATGACTGTTTGTTGGACTAACAGCCTGCTAATCTGCACCATTTTATATTGTGATGCATATGTCCTACAACTTAATGCACGATCTCTTATTTAACAGAACCCTCTCCAAATTTTAATTATTTTATTGTCTTCTACCAATCTTTTTGCATTTGTATGGTTGCAATTCAGGCTTGGGTGAGATGATGCCTGCACAGTTGTGGGAAACAACCATGGATCCAGAGCAAAGACTGCTGAAACAATTAGTTGTTGAAGATGCGGTTGAAGCAAATATCGTATTTTCTTCCCTTATGGGTGCCCGGGTAAGTAGATAATGCATGTAGAATATGTTTGATAGTTCAGATGGAACTAAGCACATCTTTTTGCCTATCAAAAGCATCTTTCTATCTGTGTGACCTTTTTGAATAATAAAAAGGATGGCATGGGGACCTAAGGATACACATTTGAAGTCAAATATTAAGTTCCTTAATTGCAACCTATTAAAGCAAAGTTCAGCACATTTTTATATTTTTGACATACCATTCTTTGTGATGAATCATGATTCCATGAATGCAACAAACCAAACCTAAAACTTCTTTTCTCAGGTTGATGCCCGAAAGGAACTAATCCAGAATTCTGCTAGCAACATCAACCTAGATCAGCTAGATATTTGAGTGTGAGGAAGCTCCTGCAAAATATGCTTTCTTACAGGTAAAATATGTTGGCAACTGTGACGCCAACCATTCGCCGGTGCCTTTTAATCCATCTATGATGGGTGCCATTTTGGAAAGCATCCGGTACTCAGTTTATGGCTACCCACTTCATGAAATTTGCTGTTTTCGTCGACTTATGGGGTGGGGAATCAATTTAGCTATGGGGTAATCTTGTATTTTACAGTGTAAAAATGCTTCCCCGAAGGTTCAAACCAATCTCACTTTTTCTTTTAATTAGTTTCTCCAACTCCTTTAACATCACTGTGTTGTATAATAATTTTTTTTTCTTTTAATTACTGTGTTCATGTAATTTATCAAAAATACAAATATCTTTGGTTCTTCTATACTCCCTCACATATCCGGATTGCTTACTGTTTACATCATAAATTACAAAAATCTAAGATAATGTCACATATAAAAATTTTTAAATGAATGAAAGAGATTAAGTCCCATGACATATTAGTTGTCACATTGGTAAAAAAGAAAGATAAAAGTAAGATTTTATCGTGTAATTATCTCGGAGTTAAAAGAGGTTGTTTTAATTATCTCAGAGTTAAAAGAGGTTGTTTTAACTCAAATTTAGGAGAAGATTGCAGTTACAAAAGGAAGTTACCAAATAAGAGCATAGGTGTGGTGAAATTTTGAAAGGAGATCTGATCAAGTTAACCATTAAACTGTCTTATTATCTCAATAAATCATCCACAATTTTGTAACTGCAAAAAGTGAGAAGTTACTATTGGTAAAAGGAGAACAAAAAGGAAATTTTGAAAGAAGAACACACGGTCAACCTTATTCAAACACTGTAAATTTTTAGACTTTCATTTTTTCTGCAATTGCTTTCAGATTTTAAATTTCAACACAATTTTTAGTAGATTGCTTTCAGATTTTAAATTTCAACACAATTTTTAGTAGATCTATGTTGTTTTTTATCATCCCAGTAGACAAATTAATTTATGTTTTCGCTTCAACAATTTCGTTTCATGCAATGAATTTCAATCTTTCGAATTTTTTCAAGGTTATGTTCTTTTTCTGTTTGTAATTAATTTAATATTTATAATAAATAGCATTTCTTCAATGATTACTTATATGACGTTCATGCTTCTTCTCAACGTCAAACATATTAGTTATTTCCTGTTCATGTTTGTTTTAATTTTAATTAGAGTAAAATCTCAAATTTTGTAACAGTTTATTTTCTAGATCTGTCAATAAATAATATTTTAATTTAATAAAAAATATGTTTAATTTAATTTGAGTACATCTTGTTTGCGTAAATTTACTTTAAATTACATGTTATTTAGTTTAATTAAGATTTGTTAACTTTAATTCATGATAGTGTTTAAAATCTTGAAGTTATTCAAAGTAGATTTCATAACCAATTATGCAAGAAGGTATCATTTCCTCTTGTAAGTTGTCTATAGACATAAATTTTAATTTTAATCCAATATTCTTCAAACCATTCACAAAAAGTTCGACCATAAGAAAAGAGAGAGACATTGAAAAAATTCTTCTTTTTTATTTTCAGTAAAATAAACCACATGCCAATTTCACACGTTACGAGAGCATTAGAGAATTTTTGGGAAATGGTTATGTAACCCTTATTATTTTTTCTTATTTCATATTCCTATTAAAAAAAAAAATCTCATTGACCAACCCACTAGCCACTGACTTTTCAAGGTAAAAATCACGGCTGGGAATGTTAACAAAAAAAAAAAAGAAACAAGGAAAAAAGTTGGGGGGAATTGGGATTTTAAGAAGTGAAGAAACCAGAGATTGGTTGTAACTTGTAAGTTGACCAATAGAACCAGCCCGGACCTACAGCAAGAATAAAGAATATTCAACCACAATATACGAAATTACGAATCCCTTTGATTTCAGAATAGAAAACTGTTCTTCGATCAGGTCATGTGATCTCTACGATTTTCACTTATCAAAGAATGTTAAGGTTTCTGAGGTTTTCCAGGAAAGTTTCTCCTACAATGGAGCCAACCTTGACAAAGACAGCAGGATAACCCAGTGGAGCTTCTACCCACACTTCACAACCCGGTTTCTTGTACAGCCTTCCTGTCCAGATATGTTGCCAGGGACAAGTTTCTCCTGTTGGGAAATAGGCTTTGACATCCTTCTTGCCCTTGTCAAGCACTGGTACTACTAGGATCTCAGTACCCAACAAGAACTGCTGGTAACTCAACCTATGCACCTTATCATCATCTGGATAGTGAAGAAATAGGTGCCGGCATACAGGCAGGCCATTTTCAGCAGCTTCCTGTCATCTAGGTTTGTTAGATCTTCCAGTATAATTAATATATATTTGTAGGAAAATTGGTTTATATACATACTTTTTGTCATTACCTTTACTAGCTGGATTCTGTAGAACTTCCATGCTTTATACACTTTAGCAAACCGTGCAAAATGTGTCAGTGTTTTATCATTTGAGTAAAACTGGGTGTTGCAAGATGGTTTATTTCCCTGGTTGCAAATGACATTTTGATGATGATGATGATGGAAAGTATACAGCTTGATTGTTTCAATGTTTCAGGTAGCATGTCTTGCACTTACCTCATGTGTCCGGAACACAATGGTGAATGCATTTAGCTCCATCCATCTTAAGAGCAGCTCTTCACTTCGTCGATACTTGATTATAGGGAAGTTTATGGCACAGTAGCCTCCAATATCGCTGTGGTTAAAAGCATATCCAGAAAGACCACTGCTCAGTAGGCCTATGACAGCACTCTTTATACCATCATTAGCTTGCCAACTAACCATCTGGTCTCCTTCCCAAAACAGCATCCCCCATTTAGGACTATCCCTGAAACCAGCCCTCATAAAGAAGACCAAGGTCTCCTCTGGATCTTCTTTCTCTTTCCCAACACTGTTAATTTTCCATTCTTCCACAAATTCACGGTTTATTTGTGCCCATAGCTCTGCATATCTGTTGTGTGCTGAAATAGGATCTTCACCTGAGTAGAGTGTGGCATCCATTGGCAGGCCTTCACCAAAATCAGCCATCCATCCTCTGACTCCATCATCCACCATTTCTTGTAAAATCTGCTTGAACCAACCTGCAGTGAGCGGGTGTGTCAGGTCCAACATCCCCACATCGAATGCTGTATTTGGAACCATGTATGCTTCTCCATTCTTGTCTTTCACCAAGATGTCCAGCTTTTTTGCTTCCTCAAATAGATTTCTCCTTCTGTTTGGCTTCTCATCAGTCTGCAAAAGATACATCAGGGACTTCCCCATCTTGGAAATTGGATGAGAGAAAAATTGCTGACACTAGCGTTTCACAAAGAAATGATGGTTACAACCTAATATAGCAGTGAACAAGATAAGTACCAGAGCCAGACAAGGGTTGCAGTATGTCATCACTTTGATATAGTGAGCACTCAGATCTTTAACCAGCTGTTTCCATCCTTTGTACCTTGTTGTGTCCACTTCCCAGTTCCACCATAGTTGTGACCCAATAAATGTTTCTCTTTGCCCAACCCAGTCCTACTCAACAAAAGGTCAATGAAAACAGGTACACAATGGTCTAGAATTTCTTAAACCATTTCACCCGGGACATACAAAGGTTTAATTGGGCACTGGCATTACCTGCAACCAGAATGCTGAAATGGGAACCTTATATTTTTTCAATTCATCCCACACGCAGCGTACAGCTTCTGTGCCACCCTGCATTCCGACCACAGCTCCAGATATTATCCATTCAGGGAGCTCAGGGGGCCTCCCAATGGCTCCTGTGAAGTGCTCAATGATCTCAGTGGGTGAGTTTCCGTGCAATATCCGTCCTTGAATTGCATTTCCATGTATCTGCAAGCTCCATTATAGAGAAAATGGAAAACTGCAATTTTAAATATGAATGAGCTTCAATCTGTATTTAATCTCAAACTTTTTCCTCCCCACTTTTACTTGATATCATTATTTCTTCATATCATAGTTCTTATAGTAGTTTATTTCATGATGAACAAATTTCCATAATACAAAAACATCTTCAACGATTTACTGTTTCTTCTAGAACAAAATTGTTACTTCTATGGTTTGCTATGGTCCTATATCTGTTACTCCCTGGTTATTTCAAGCTCTTGATTAATAACTAGATTATGCTTTGCTTTATAAACGTAGTTGCCCCTAAGGCCAAGGGGGTATCTTAACTAATAAGAGCTTGAGACAAGATCTGAGGTTCGAACCTAGAGAGATAGGTGTGGTAGGGTTTGGGAAAAGGGTTGTTGTATAACCTATCGTATGTACCAAAAAGAAATAATAGACTGTTGTAGTTTTCAAAGAATACCTGTATTTGGACTCTCTCTTGTGTTGTTAGGTCAAATACAGAATAGTTGTATCCTTCCAAGTAAAGAGACCTCATCTTGGATGTCATGTAGAAAGGAGAAGGAGCATAAGTTGTACTCCAATCACCTCCTGCCCTGCAGCAAAGTACAAGGCACTGAAATCAAATGCAAGAAAATTGTTTTAGATAATTGATGAGGAAGCAGCAGTGATACCTGTAGCTGACCAAATTAGCTGCAAAAGTAACAGGTTGATCTCCCCTTCCAATTCCCTGTTCTTGAACAAAAATAGGCACCCTTTTGCCTTTAAAATCCATATGAGAGAACTGCTCTCCGAACCCAAAAAATCTCTCATTTCCTTCACTTGCATACGTGAAGCAAACCCTGTTGAACTCAGTGGAACCTGCAGCAGCAGCATTCAACTCTCGTAGTTCCTCCTCCGATAAGGAAGCTGTCACAAAAGCTCTTGGCCTTGTAAAGAACCACCACCATCCTACTACCTTCCTTTTCCAAAACTGCCTCAGTTTCCCCCTCAAGCGTTGGTATCTTCCTGTTGGGGAAGCTCTCTGGGGCAACTCAAATTCTGGCTGTCCAATCTTCACTTTGAATCCAATTTGGTTACTATTCTTTTCATCGAACAGGACCCAATACCTTGCAGAAACAGAAGGTACCTTGGTCTCGAACCGTATATCCTTATTTATGTCTAAATCGTGAGGCCTGTTGTTCTTCTTCCTGCTGAAAATGCATCCAGTGATTAGCAGAACGGGGAATTCTGCACCTTGCAGGTCCTTTCTAAGGTCTAATCCCAAATAGCCAGATGGAAAATCATGAACTTCAGCATCATGTTCATTGATCACTCCTATATATTCAACAGTCTGATGATGACACACAAAATGAACATCTCCATCTTTTACGGCAAAGGATCCCCTGCTTTCCTCCACCTCAGTTTCCGCCACTGCAGCAGACACAAAAGCTTTGCCAGGAATGGTAGACCACAGGGATTTTGCAGGATGAGACCGGTGAAAAATGGAGAAAACCCCACCATTTTCACTGCCCCAACGAAGCTCAAAATCCTTCCCAATGGAGAAGATTTGGTGGGAAAGTAGGATTTTGGAAAGGATAAAGAGATTGCCTTGAATGAATGGGAGAGATGGTGGAGGGGAAGGGAAGGGATTGTTGAGGTGGCTTTGGTGTTTTTTGATGATTTTGAGGGGAGACATTTGTGGGGTATTGAGAAATTCAATGGTCCACCGAATCCTGTTTATAGATTCAGATACGAACTGGGGCTTACTCTGTCAAGGCAGGTTGGAGAATTTTTTCCTAGTTTGTTTCTTGTGAAGAAGGATTCTTCTTTAATTTCACATTAAATTTTTTCCTAGTTTGTTTCCTGTGAAGAAGGATTCTTCTCTAATCTCTACATTACACCTTTCCACCAGTTTCTAGCACTTTCACAATCTTTCCTGTTTCCATCCTCTGATCTTCAACAATTTCTCTATCTATACTCAAAACTTAAAAGTCTCAAAAGCATTGGATGTGAAAGGTGCCATTACTTCCTATAGGCCATAATTTCATTGATTGCTCTGTTGTCCTCACCCCGCTTAAGAGGGAAGGGTTGGGAATGGAAAGCAGATTTTAGATAAAATAGATTTTCTTGTCATACTTCTCAAAAAAAAAAAAAAAAAAAAAAAGAAAGAAAGAAAGAAAGAAAGAAAGAAAGAAATGTCTGTAAAAAAATTTAAATATTCTTAATAATTCAATTGTATTCATGTATTTTTATTTACTATTATACTATATTTATAATGCCACATAGAATTATAAATTAGGTGGCATTTAATAAAACATAATGTGACATTAAATAAGTGGATACATATGATATCAAAGGTGGATTTCTAAATAAAAAGAATTAATTATATAATTACATAT
>BPVZ01000047.1:1791220-1803526 GCA_020521535.1 Rubroshorea leprosula
TTCATATTGTTTTGCAACAGGGAACCCCAATGTTTTTCAAGAACAAGTGAATCAAAACGAATGGGACCCAAAAAGGTTCATATTTTTATTTAAAAGCAATTTGGGACTAATAATGCCTTCAACAAGGGCAGCTGATACAGAAGTTGCACACTTCTCCAGTTAAGCCAATTGTTTGATAAATCCCTGAAACAAACATCTCAATCCTTTCAATATCATTCATTAATCAATGATGATGGTTGGTCTTTTTAGTTTGTTTCCATCATCAACATCTAAATAGAGATTATTTTTCTTGAGATATACATTTATACTAACACAACTAGTAGCATTGTGAGAGAATAAGATTGGATATACCAGGATAAATCTACACTGTCAATCGACCTGAATACAAGTTCCTGCATATTCAATTAAGGAAAGGTATCATGAGCAGAGGTGGCAAAATCACACCTGACCCGTTAACACGACCCTAATTCAATGCCTAAAAAGTAGGTTAGGGTCAACTAGTATTGATCTCATGACCCGTTCGGGTCAACCCGAAACCATTGCTCAACCTGTGGGTTCACGTGGTTGACCCATTTGATTTGTTTGTTTTTAAAATTTTAATAATAATAATTAATAAATTAATTATATAAAAAAAAATTTTCAAATCCCAGGGGCCACCGCCCCCTGGTCTCCATGTGGCGCCGTCCCTTGCTACAGTCCTTTCTTTTCAAAGGAAGTTACTACAAAAGATTCTGAACATCAATCAAGAAGGAAAGATGATGGGAGGGAGAGGGGTAGGGATTCTACTCAGAGTCATCATGGCAGAAACAATGATTCCTATAGACAATATGAGGGACAGTCATCCAGAAATTCCCACAGTAATTCTAAGCAAGATGACCATGTTAAACCTGACAACTATGCAGATGATAGTGATAGAAATTATAAAAGGTTTTCTTCTCACTCTGGTCGAGAATCAAGAGGCAGCAGTTGTTCTGATCATACGAGACAAGAAAGTGAACATGCTAGATCAAGAAAGTACTCACTGAAAGACAAAAGATATTCTTGTGTTGGATATGATGCTTCAGGACATAGAATCAAGGACAAGGACAAGGACAAAGAATCGCATAAATATGATGATAGGGATTCATCTTTAAGAAGAGCTGGACCTAGAAAGAGACGTGCTGAAACAATTTCTGAAGAGATGGGTAGAGATCGACAAAGGCGGGACAAAGATGAACGAGATGAAAAAAGGGATTATTATAGGATTTCAGAAGATCATAGAAGTCATCGTACAGCTTCTTATGAAGAGCCCAGGGGGTGTCGATATGATTCCTCTTTTGGGAGGGACAATGATAAATATTGCTTTAAAGGAGAGAAGTATGGTGAACTGGAAGCTTACAAGGACAAGGATCAAAACAGTAGAGCACCATTGGAGAAATTTGAGAAGAAGTATATCTTTTCAAGTGAAAATGAAGAATTCCCAGATAAAAAACCAAAGCATCATTATAGCTCAGGCAAGGCCACTAATCATGATAAAGATGGTAATAGTTTCTTTCTATGAAAGTGTTTGATTTTGTTGGACCTGGACTGTTTCTGATTTTATCCTTTCTGAATTTTTTTATTACCTCTTTCGCAATCATTCTGTACATTGTGCAATTTTTATATTATAGTCTGATTAGTTTCCGTGATTTCTGCAATTGAAGCTGATGAAAAGCAGGCACCAAGTTTAGACCGAGAACAGGAGGTTGCCAATAGAGGTACTGCAGGAGAGGTACATAGCAATGAGTCTGACGCCACTAATGACCTACATGCTGCAAAAGTTGCTGCAATGGAAGCTGCTGAACTAGGTATCCTCTTCTTTTGACATGGATTTGCTTTTTGTATTTCCTATTTTTATTTTTTTTCTACTTTATGATCACCATATAACAACTAACGGCTATTCTGAAACTTCATTTTTCATGTCCATTTTTTTTATGCACATTCAATTGCTCAGATATTAAACAATAGGAAGCAAAAAAGCAAAAGTAGTATTTTAATTGATACAACAGAATCTCATATCTTTTAATCAGTGGGTGCTAATTTTAGATGTATTATATTTTGCAAAGCTAGATACTTTAGAGCTAAAAAGTTTGCCACTTCCAACTATCACAAAATTAACAGTTTCTTTGATGTTGACTTGGAAGAGCAAGCAAATTAGGCTTTTGCTGGCTTTACTTTATCCCTGAAATTTGACCTCATCCACGGATTACTATTTGTTGCAGTAAATATGAACCTTGTTGGGGTGGGTTTTATGACTACTGATCAAAAGAAGAAGCTGCTATTGGGAAACAAAAAGAACACGACAGCAGAAGAGGTACATCTAATTATTACTTTTCTCCATCTTTTAGCCTGCATTTGCTATGTCCTAAATATTTTGGTTGGATTCCCTCTCCTGTTCTGCAGACTAGTCATCAGTGGGACACTACATTGTTTGGTGATCGTGAACGACAAGAAAAATTCAATAAACTCATGGTGAGTCTCATTCTTCTTTGTTGTCCTTCACTTTTCCCGTCTGAGAAATTTGTTTGTGTGATAATTCTTAGCTTAACAGTAATATGATCATGTACGGAACCTAGTACTGAATGTTTCTGTTCATTTTCTCAATAATCGTTTGTTCACTTACTAACACAGTTTTAGAGTCTGAGGTTGGCTTGGTGCCTATGGCCAATTGTAGGGTGTGAAAGGCGAGCTAAAGGTGGACCACAAACCAGACAATCAAGATGGCAGTGGCCTCCTCCATGCCGAGAAGCAGAAGGAACTTCAGCTGGACTTGGAGAAGCAATATACTGCTGGACTCAGGCGAAGAGATGGCCGAACAGTTGGTTTAGGTCTCTGAGCACTGAAATTGAATCATACCATAGTACCAAAGCAATGATTCCTGACATTTTGTTGTACTGCTCAAGAATCTTGATTCCTCAAATTTATGCCTTATGGCATGTTGGGAAATATTTGTGTTCTTATAAAATCTTTAGAAACTTAACAAATGACATCTTGACCTTTTTTCAGCCTCGCAGCATTGACAATTCTACAGTTTTGCCTGTTACCTAATAATGAATCAAAGAGCCTTTTTTTTTACCTCTAAAATGGGTCTACTGTTAAAGAGTTTGATGGAAGTTAGGCCAGTTATCAGGTTAGCCTTCTACGGTTTTTTTCGAGAATCACCTCGCCCACCTGGAGGTGGCATTAGGGCAGTTCATACCGGGGTTGTCCAGGCTTGGATTGGTCAAGTTTGGGACCAAGCCCCTTAACCCAGTCTGAGAACGGTTCAGACCGCCCTACTGCCAATGTGTATGACCTAACTCAAGTTCCTCGTCATCCACCTTCATCAATATTTAAATTTGCCTTCTTGTTTTCTTGTTTCTCTCTCCAACATTTGAAGTTTTTTATTTTTTATTTTTTATTTTTTATGGGACAGGTCAAATAGTTGTAAACCCACATGGAAGTGGGGGTTGGGACTTGGGAGGGAGAATAAGGTTGGTGGGGAATAGATTTTTTTGCCAATAATTCCAATATTTTAGTTAAGCTTTTTTTGGGTAAATACAATTTCGGTTAAGCTAATGGTGTGTTCTCTACTAATCCTTGGAGTTTAATGCAATCTCAAATCGCTGTCCATTACCAACCTACCATATCTATTTAATCCTTGTTTTCATTCAATTTGCCAGAGTTTAGCTCGGTCTAAATCCATCCAATTTCAAGATTTGGAAATGTTACAAGTTATGTTTCCTGGATTTACCTTTTAGTAGTTAGGTGCTATTTTATTTCAGTTTACACTTATTAGACTATTTTCACATTTTTAATTTGATTGAAGAAAAACTACTTGTAGGATTGAAAAAGAAATTTACACTACCTTTTAATTAATATGTTTTATTGCCATTTCTCTTTTAACTTTTTCATGGGGTAGAATAGTATAAAATTAACACTCCAAGGTTATATTTAGTTGGAAATAATAATTCTTGATGAAAGTATGACATTAAAAATTGAGAAGTTTTTTAAAAAGCTATAAATATATATTCTTATATATAATGTAATTATAATTTTTTATATTAACTCTTTATTATTTAAAAGTTATATTAAATTTTGATTAATTTAAAATTAAATCGCATCGAATCTTATAAAAAAAAAATTCTTTCAACTATCTTATTTTCCATTCTCAAAACTTAAATTTAAAATCTTACTTGAATTAAATATAATTTATTCTACTCAAACTAACAACGAATTGTTGGTGTAATTATAATTTATATTAAATTAGGAGAATAAAAATACATATCAAGAGAGGTAGAGAATATATATTTCTTAATTTATGTTTTAAGAGAAATTATAAATATTTTTATGAATCAAAACTTCTTAATTGCACTTGGGTCTTTGGCCAGTGATATAAGGTCACATATAACTGCATTATCTTTTTCAAGACAACGGTTTAAATCCGACTCCTTGCAAACTTGTTAAAAAAAAAAAACTTGTTAATTTAAAAACTCTAAATAAAAATATATTTTTCAATTAAATTGCACGATCAAACTGCAGTATGGACTACAAATTCATTAATCTTTAATGAATTTTTTTAACATGTTAACTAATTACAAATATTTTAATATTTTTAATATTCAAAATACACTTTTAATTCAGTATAGGATTGAAATACAAGTTATTAATTCCAAAGTTTAGTGTGATAATACGGTTTTATAATTTCAGTTGTAGATTTTTTAAATTCGTTATCATTCTAACAATATATTTAATATATTAAATATTTATTTTAATTAATAATTTATATTTTTTAAAATAATAAAAAATATAAAAATATAAAAATAAAATAACAAAAAGTGTTGTCCTATTGAAGCTGTATGCTTTCAACTAAAATTCAGAAATTATAGTTGACCAAAAAACAGTCATTATTTTATTCTTAACCATCGGAGCCGCTAGAATGTTTGCTAGCATTTACTATTATTATTATTATTAGTATTATTTAATTCTGAAATTAAAAAATATATATAGAAAATTGAAAAAACATGCTGCAGAGTTGAGGAAGAACAAGAAGAATCAAAGTCAAAATAAAACAGTAGGAAAGCTGGAAAAGGGGAAAAACTGATACAGAACGCTGGTTAGTGGTTACAGCTCCCGATTTCCCAAACCAACAGACGAAGTGCAGAAACTAAACGGAACAAGGTTATCGGTGTCTCCTCCTTTCACCGAGAAGATGAACGGCGGTCCCTCCGGTTTCCGTACGTGCAATTTTTTGAACCCATTTTTTCATATTTCCTGATACTTTTTTTTTTTTTTTGTGGGGTAAATTTTGATGGGTTGTCTTTTAAGTTTGGTGTTGCAGACAATGCTCCGGTCACAAAGATTTTTGTTATTGCTTCTGCTATTTTCACCATCGTCTTTGGGATCCGAGGCCGTTCTAACAATCTGGGTTTGTCCTATCAGGTTTGTATCTTTCCGTTTTCCAATCCTTGTTTTGGTGTCTTATCGTGTTCAAACTGCAAAGTTTGTTGCTTTTAGGTGTAATCGGAAGTCGGTTTTCTGTTATTTTTCTTGGTAATGACTCTTAAATCTGAATTGGGAGCAAATGATGTTAGATTTTCACTTGTGACTTGTTTGTTGATAAAACCCTGTTGTGATCTTTAGGTGAATCAGCTTTTGGGTTCTTAACTATTAAGTTTAACTTCAGTTTATCTTAATTTCTGGATTGTGGGGTTATTATTATTATTGTTATTATTATTATTATTATCTTACAAGGGTTTTGAAGGACATCATTATAGCTGGTCAACTGCTGCCTTTTGGCTGTAAATTGAGTTGTCACTTTAGTTGTGGAAGCATGAAAATGGAACCTGATGCATCTTCTTGTTGCCTGGATTACTTTGATGCCCATCATTTAATTTGATTCTGTAGTGTTTGTAATCTGTCTTGACAGCTTTCCTTCTTCCTCTTCTTTTGGAGGAATTCTCATGTTTCAGGTTTTTTTTTGGCTTAGTCTTACGTTTGAGTTGAGTTTGAATTACATCTCATGTTTTTTATGTGGGGTGGGTTGAGGTAGTTGTTGGAGGTTTTGGGGCTTAATTACAATCCTTTTAGTTTTTGGTTTAATATCTTGTTTAAGTGGATAGGCCATTTATTTTGGATACTCATGGGTCAATTAGAGAATAGTATGACTTTCTCTTGCACTGCAAGTTATCTTTTAGTTCCATATAATTGATGAAGTTAAATTGTCTTGATAGCTAGTTTATTTGTACATGGAGCTTAGCTGAATTAAGCACAGTTCATTGCTCGTATTATCTTGTAGGTTTATCTTAGGGTGAGCTTGAATAGTATTTAATGCATTTTCTTCTGAGTTCTCATCTTCTGCATGTTTTGCCTTTTTTTGTTATCTCTGAGGATGTTTTGAATTTATACCATGTAATATGATTGCACTTTGAACCCCCACTTTTTTCCCTGTTAACTTAGATATGCTTTACCTCCATCAATGTCATTGCATTGTGCAATCTCTCTGGTCACTTGAAGTTGTCTTTGCTTTCCATAATAGATGTGGACGTTGTACTAGCTGATCTCCACACTATTTTCATTGACTTCAATATATATTGTCCTCAGCAACCCCAAAATAAATATCTTTGCACTTTTTCTTGACTATAGATGCATATCCTTAATAATACATACATTATTTTTATCTTCCTTGCAGGATATTTTTGGAGCGCTTCATATCTGGAAGTTAATTGGATCAGTTTTTGCCTTTTCCTCTACTCCAGAATTGATGTTTGGACTTTATCTACTATACTACTTCAGGGTCTTCGAGAGACAAATTGGTTCCAATAAGTACTCGGTGAGTAATTATGGGGCTTACTCTCTTCTCTTCGACCATTGTATTGATTATTTTATTATATGGCTGAAGTAATGATAATTTGCTGGACATTTTCATTATAATTCTTAGTGAATGATAGCATTAGCATGATCCAATTGAATACACTGTTAACAAATTTGATATAAAGGGAGGGACACAAAGATATGGATTAAGTTAGGTTGTGGAAGTACTGAATGTTGATGAAACATGGTTGGAGACCGGGAAAGTGAGTTTTCACCAATCTCCAACATTGAAGTCAAGCAATCAACAACTTAAAATTTTTAAATGAGAAAAAAGGTAAACCATATGAAGGTGTAGTTTATTTGGTTTCTTTCATTTGTATATAAGTAACAATTTTTTGTCCCAAATTGTGTTTAGAGAAGGTTTTTGAAGAGTCCTTAAGAGATCACTCCTGCTGATCTCACAATGTTATGTAAATTCTCTGCAAAATGACTCAGTGTTCCCTGTAATTGTCAAAACCTCTTAGGAAACTTGATTTAAGAAGAATACATACCGGATGTTAACTTGATGTGGGATAATCTGTAATCAACTGCACATTAAAGAACAGTTATTAAATTCACATAGCAAATAGTTTGGAACAGTATCCAATTTTAATTGGAAAAATAATTTTGACCCTTCTCTGTAAATCTTTTGTAGCATCTACTACTTGTTCAGAAGCTACTCTATTTCTTTCCTTACCAGGAAAAATGTTTCTTCCCTAATTATGCAGGTTTTTATCTTGTTCTCAGTAATAGTTTCATTCCTCTTTGAAGTTTTGGCTCTAGCTGTGCTTAAAGGTATGCACTGAATGGTTCTGTATTTTTCTCTCCTAATAATGAACTCCAATGTTTAATAAATCTCTATGGCCACTTTAAATTTTATGATTTTTTAATATTATTGCTGTTTTGGGGGGTTTTCATGGGGATGGTGGCTCACCATTAAGTACTGAGTAATATTGACTAGTCTGAGCTCTAGTTTTATTCGATTAAAAGAGTAAAGAGCAACCATTTGAGATCTCTAATGGCTTGTGTGAACAGTTAAATTGGAGGGTTTGATGCTAGCTATGGGATGGACAATCTGCCATTAGGGAGAGATGAAATAGCCCAATGATTTCCCTTTTATTTTTGACTTGTGGTTTCATTGCATGTGATTTTTCAATATATTCAACTCTAGGTAGATCACACATGATCAGGCTTTTATACCCTACTTTGATAAGATGATTTTCAAAGATCTGAATCTACACCTTTTCTTGTTAATTTTTTGAAAGGTCAAATTTGTAATTTCATTGCACTGCCTTAATTATGGTGGAGGAATATAAGTTATTGTCTACATATTTGCAGATCCCACAGTTAATCTGCTCAAATCTGGACCATATGGGCTTATATTTGCTTCCTTCATCCCGTTTTACCTTGACATTCCAGTTTCAACTAGGTTCCGAGTATTTGGCATCCAGTTCTCTGACAAGTCTTTCATATATCTAGCTGGTCTTCAGGTAAAGAATGAGATTTTTGTATTTATGACTTACCTCTGACCGCCTATGGAAAAGATATAAGTTCAGTCCTTGTCTTGCAGCTTCTTCTATCATCTTGGAAAAGGTCTATCTTGCCAGGGATATGTGGAATCCTTGCTGGTTCTTTGTATCGTCTAAACGTCTTCCACATCCGCAAGGCAAAGGTTTTTTTCTACACTGATTCTTAAACATTTCTCAAACATATTGCCCTTTTTATCTGTCCTCTCTGCTGCTATTCATCAACAAATTTTAGGTACTATAAAGATAACTGCCTTCCTCATTGATGAGCTTTCTATGTGGTATTTTAGTGAATCACTATAGATAATGCTGTCAGTGGAGACAGAAGCATGTGCATACTCAAAGAATTCCTATCCTAGTTAGATTTCAATATGCTTTTGGCCACAATAATCTTTGCTGCTCTTGAAGTGCTAAGCCTGTCAAAAGGCAGTCCTGCATAAGAGATACACTGATTAATCAAATCACAGACCCATAATGTTATTATTATTCTTATTGTTATTGTCGTTGTTGTGGTTGCATTATTATTATTATCATCTAGCATGAGGTGTTCTAAGGCAATGCGGTTTTGTCCCAGGCTCAAGTGATCCCTATGTGCTTTTTTCACAAATGTTACGTTTTTTTTCCTCTTTATTTATCTTTCTTCTTTAAATATTTATTTGTAATTTCTCTTCAAACTGTTGTAGGGTTATTATTACTATTTATTTATGTTTGTCATGATTCAAAAGTAATTCATTATTATTATTTTGAATTTCAGTTCCCTGAGCGCGTTGCATCATTCTTTTCACGGCTTACATGGCCTTCAGTGAATACTTCAATGGCACGAACTAGGAATGCTGGAACTGCACCATCTTACGCAACTCGCCAGGTGGAGGCAAGTATTTTTGCTAAATGATTATATTTTTCCCTATTGCTTAAAATTATATAGTTGATTTGAATTGAAACCATGGTAACTCACTGCAAACATAAGAGCATGCATAACAATTTTATTTTCATTATGGTTGGATTTAGATTCCAATTGTAATTGTTAATAAAGCTCACGGATGATATTGCTGGAATAGGTGCTGGTATTTTTTGTTAATAAAGCATGTAAAAGGTTTTCTTAATGTGCATCTAATATGATGTTTGCCTTTTGTGTTCACACATCTTGCCTCCCTTGCCTAAGCCAATTCCATGAGTTTGCTTCATACCTCTATTCTGAAAATGTTGTTACTGTGTTGCCTAACAAGGATTCTTAAGGAACACTCTTGAGTCGCTTTTTACTAGAGTTAAAATAGAAGTACTTAAATAAAATTAGCTTCTGCCATATATGAAGCTGAATATCAATGAAATCAGCATTGAAACACCATAGCTGATGCAGCCATCAGGGAAGAAACAATGGTTGATTAATTTAGGCTTGCTATGTAATTTTGAATATCTAGGTATTAAATAAGAAAAACTTCTTTCATATAAGAAGCTGGATCACAATGAAATCAGCTATAGAATGAAACAGGTTTGCTGATGCAGCTTTTGGAAGAAACAATTGGAGATTATTTTAGGCTTAAAATTAAGCAATTGGACACTCCCTCTGTTCCAAAATAACTGTAGTTTTTTTGACTTTGAATTTGTTTAAACTTAATTGTCATTTTTTCATTTTTCAAGGTAGACAAATATTTTTTTTTCCTACTTTAACCCTATCATTATCCATCCAATTTAATTAATTATCCAATGACAAAAAGTCTCTCTTTATCTTCTATTTCTTTTTTAAGGGTATTATAGATAAATACAATTATTGTCCCCAAATCCTTAACTTGGAGAAAAAGTCAAATAAGGATAGTTGTTGTGGGACAGAGGGAGTGAATAATATTTCATTTAATGATACATCATGTTTGTAAGCTTACAATCCTATGTGACATTGTAACTATATTATTGGTCATTCTTTCAATTGTTCCTATTTAAATAGAAAAAAAGTTATATTGAAATATTATTACACATCATTACATGGGAGAGTTAGTCTTTTCAAGACACATTAAATAAGAAATCCCAGAAACAATCTACTATAGTAACTTAATTGTAAATCTAGGATATGTTATCATAATTAAATCAATCAACCATTTAAAGTAATTGATTCCTAAGTATCTTAACACATCTTAACATTAAATGCAAACAAAATACTGGGGAGAAAGGTTTTGTTTCCTCTGTTTGAAAAGGATTGCTTACATGTACTCCGCATCTTATTGGAGCTATGATATAATTTTCATTCTGGGAGAATCATTTGTTTGTCATAAATAACTTAATTCTTCTTGTTTCAGAGAACCTATCCTTCTTCCATGTCTTCAGCAGTAGAGCCACCGGAGGATTCCATTGCTACACTGGTGTCTATGGGTTTTGATAGGAACTCAGCCAGGCAGGCACTTGTGCGTGCCAGAAATGACATCAATGCTGCCACAAACATCCTTCTAGAAGCACAGTCCTACTAATTCAGTACAAACTACGCTGGTGAAAGTCACATGCAGATAGGTATTTCCCCAAATGTAAAGACCTGACGACCAAACAGGTGTCCATCTTGATGACAAGACTGATCTGTCCAGCAGAAATCTTCCATGGCAGGCACAGCATCCATGGTGATCATTCTTTCTGTAGTTTCATCTGCTTATTTGATTTGGTTTGTCGCTATAAACTTCAGGATTAGCATCCATTTAGCACCAATATGACCAAAAAATAGGTGCTAGTAAAATTGTTTTACATGACAATCATGCATTTGAAAGATTCAGGCCATATATAAGACAGTTTTCTAATGCAGCAGCTGTTTGGGAGTATACCTGTGTTAGTGTATACAACTTTTGTAAATTGTAGGTTGGATCTTTTTGGCCAGCCCTGCTTATCGGGGTACATTTTGAATGCAGAGCGTTTATCCCTTCAGTCTTTGTCTGCATATTGCCTTTTAACAATTTGTCTGTTAGCTATTGATTTCTTATTATCACTTTCGAGAAGTTTCTATTTTCTCCCGAACAAAATGAATGGTTTAGTAACTCATCATATGGTCCATGTGTTACTTTTCTGTTAATTAAATAGCAAAACCATGTTAAGTGTTCGCATGGCACCTCATAATAAAGTATCATATAAAACTTTTAACTAGAGAAAATGTGTAAATAATCATGTTAATTTTATATTTTGTCATTTAAAAAGTTAAGTTTATTAGTTTTTAAATAAAAAAATTAATTTGTAATTTTTTTACTTAATAATATTAATTTTTTAAAAAAATTTACCTATTAGGTTAGTATCATTATTTAATTAATTTTTAAATAAAAAATAAAAAATTAATATTTTTATTTAAAAACATAAAATTAATATCTTTCAATAAAAAAAATTTAAAATTAAAATTTTTATTTGCACCTTTTTTTTTTTTCCCCCTTTCAACTCCATTATTAATGCGAAACCTAGACACACTTCCAGGAATGAAACATATTAAAGCGTCTGCTTGAAGACACATTTTGAGCTTCCAATTGTTCTTCACAAGTGAATCAGAGCGAATTTAAGTGAAATGCAATCAACAAGTAACGAACCAAACAATCAAGTCCCCACTTATGTGTGCTCATCAATCTAATCATGTAGAAGAACTCTACCATGCGCCCGATAGGCTGCGCGCCTGAACGAGGGGGTGGGAGATTACTTGTTCTGAGAATCGAATCTTTAGTTACTAACATTTCCTAACTTAACTACTAACCATTACCCTTGTCAAAAAAAAAAAAAATCACGTAGAAATCAAACTACAGGAAGCAGTAATCAAAAAGCAGAGAGACACCGAGTTTTACATGAAAAAAACCATAAGCCACTTACCCACGGCAGGAATACACAGTCAACGAATCAAAGTCCGCAATACCCCTAGTGTTTCTCTCACTTTTCTCTCAACCTCTAAAGAGCTACTCTCGTTATCCACCCCAGTACAAGATTT
>BPVZ01000047.1:1862030-1878531 GCA_020521535.1 Rubroshorea leprosula
ATGGAGATGGCGCTAAAAAGGGAGTTACAGGTATTAAAACCTACAGTGCTTTCTCTTTGGTGCTTAGATAATGCATTTTAGTTTATAATCAAAGAGATTACATTTGATGCACAGAAAAACGGTCAGTGCAAACTCCATGAACATGAAATCATCTCACCAACTTCCAGGCCAGTGTATTTGTGGCAATCAGAAAGAAAGCGGGGATCCTCATCAAGAGTTTAGTTCAAAGCCCCGATTATTTGAGCTTCATCAGAGGAACTGAGCTCATTATTTGGTCATTCATTCTGGTGAGACGTGTGCTGATGGATAAAAGTGCAAGCAATTTTTCATAATCGTTAAGTTTATCTTATAAAGTATATGATTCTAATGATAACCTTTATGCAAAACAATTTTTTTGAAGTATATTGAATGGGAAATTCTTGTGCTTAATCTCTGGGTATGACATAGCAAAATTAGAACAGACCTAGCTCATCTACTATGGATTAGGTTTTAAACTCTTGAGGCTAAGGTATTGATCTGGAATTTAAGATGACTCAAACTCAACTAGGTTGGGTAAATTCAAAATGACTTAAAAAATTAATTTATTTTTTAAAATTTAAAATTAAAATTTGAGGTTAATGATATGATATAAATTATATTATTTAAAATATTAAAAAATAAATTTTATATTATTTAATAATTAATCTTTTTATATTTTTAAAATTTATGATATTATATATATCATATAATTTACTCATATAATTTATATTATGTAATTAGTATTAAATTTTCATTTCAAAATTTCATCATTTATATCATTACTCTTTTTTAATAGTAAAACACAATCATTTTATTGAATAGTTTGTGTCGTTTCAGTACATTTGTAGTTTTTTATTTTTAATTTTGATTTTTATAAATTTTATAATTATTAAAATAAGTTTTAATATTTATAACTATAATTATGAACTTGTTTATTGGTATTAAAACTACTTTCTCTATTTAGAATAATAAATTTTTTTGCTTTTACCTTAAAATTAAGGACTTGAGACAATTTTTATTTTTACATATTTTACCCAAAAAAAGAAACTAAAATAAAAAGATTTTTTTGATAAAATGAATAATTAAAGTCTAAAGATAATTACAAAATTAAAGTAAGAAAAAAATTTTATCTCCCTTAAAAAATGAAAAATGACTTATTTTAGGAAAAATCTCAAATCATGCACCTATTATTCTAAGATGGAGGGAGTATTTTTATTCTTATTTCTCTAATAATCATAAAAATGTGATGCAAAAACACATAAAACTGAACAATTTTTTTTTAAAATTGCAAAATTAACAAAATTTAAAATCAAAAATAAAACACTACAATCATATTAAAAAAAACCTTAATTAATTGAGTCTCCTATTTTGTGTTAACATATTTTTTCTTCCACCTAATTGAGCTATAATAGGCAAAGTTCTCTTTTTTTCCTCAAATTCTTTTCTGAGAAAGGTATTCTTTCATATAGGATTAGTTACATTTTTTTTTTTGCCAGTTTAGATATTAAAATTATCAAAATACCATTAATAAATAAACATAAAAGATAATTTTATTAAGAATATTTGACAATTTTAGTATCAGACTATTAAAAAAATACAATTTATACTGAAAACACTTGTACATTCTTTTTTAATCATTTCGAGTTTTGAACCAAAGTTTTCACAAATCTAAAGCTCAAATTATGACTGTTTGTGAAGAAATTCATGATTTCTTGTGGAGGAATTCTTTTTCCTACTGCTAAAATGAAGAAGATAAATCTTTGATTACGTGTCCCTTCATGTGTATTTTTCAACTATAGCTTTAACGTGGATTGATGAATTAATTAATGAATTTGTAGAAGACTTTTTTTCCCAACCTAACAGGTGAAAACTCAACTTCATCTTCTTCATTCATGTGCAAATTAAATCTCTAGCCAAATGGTCCAATTGTTCTCCATCTGCCATAAGAACCTCTTTCCATGATTGATTGCCAAAATTGAAAGCTGAATTTTTTTTTCTACTAGTAAATGTACTCAAAACAACCTTAACTTAGGTCATGTGGCTTTAATTCTTTGTGGGCTTTGGAACAAAAGTTGGTTCATCTACCTTTTTTTCATCACTAAATGCAAAGATGTGGTACAAACTTTTTATTTCTTTTTAGAAATTTGTTTTTAGTGAGGACTTCATATAAAACATGCAATTCAAATTATTAAATTATTATAGAATTTTTAATGTATCTTCTTTTTTTATTAGGTCAAAAGTTTTTTGTTTTGAAATTTAAATTAGAATCGATTATAAAATAAGAATCATTAAATGAAAAAGAGTTTTCAATATCAAAAGATCTATCCCTATCTAATGATTTGAGTTGTATAATCTAATGCAGTATATATTGTACAACATCTTTTTATTGATTTACTAATTAAACTATAATAATTTCTCTATTAAAAAAGGCAATTTGTACTAAAAAAACCCTCATTCTAATTTCTTTTTTTAAACAAGAAGGGTTTTCTTAACTTCAAATAGATATATGTGTTCCACTTAAAGGTAGGCCTACAATTTGTACATTACTTACTATATTGACATATATAATGGATAAACGACCAACTTATATTAATCAAAGCTTGTCTAAGAAAACCTGCAATAAGATTCAAAAACGAATTTTTTCTAGTAGGTCACCAACACACTAATGAACTTACTGGTATATGACCATGTGTAAGTAGAAAGAATCTCATATTAGAAGTGAAAACTAAAAAGTAAGTGGTTTATATATGTAGAGATCATAAACTTAATAAGTTAATTTTTTGAATTTAATATAAGTAATTTCTTTATATATTAAACCCTTACTTGAACATTACTGTCATTGCTTAATCCAACAATGTGAGTGGTGCCCTGAATTTCCAACACTTCCTCTAATTGCTTGGTAATGAGAAGGTGCCTTACGAATATCTAACCATAAATTATAAAATATAACATAACCTTCTCCTTTTCAGATCTCTTTTCACCTTTTCCTAATTTTAAATTTAAAATTTTTAATGTGAAGGTTCCACCAGCTCTTTTCTCTTATTTTATTTTATTTTGAATTGCATAATTTTTTTTTAAAAAAAACATCCCTTATCCGTTTACTCACCCTATTTACATACCTACTATTTAATCTAGAACATCCCTCTTCAAGGAAAAATTTACCACTTAACCGTTTAGATTTTAACCACTGAAAAATGAGTAAAATGTTAATTGCTTGCAGTAATGGGATATCCTTTCAAACTTTAGGAAGTCATGAATACTGCGAGAGCTGTAGGGAACCATAATTGCAATAACAATCACCAACATAATGTAGCCAATTATCAGATCAAATAATTCACATTTATAATCATATCAAAAATGATTTCCAAACCTTTTCTTATTTTTTTTCTTTAATTTTTTTAAATGACCAAACAATTATTTGATCCAATTAAACAAATATTTCAATTTTTTTCAACGTCTACTTTGATATGTAAAATAATGATATTTTTCGAACCTTTAGAAAAGTAAAATAATGATAGATGTAAATATAAATATGTTCCGGAACATTTGAATAATTTCATACATACCGTGGACCACATATTGCTTTAAACTAATTTATTTAGCTTCGTTCCACGAAAGCAATTATTATTAATGAAACGACTCAATAATCCAGTAATTAAATTTACAGGGAAATAAGTATAATATTGTACATTAGGTCCAGACATTTTAAGTGTTGAGCTAAACTAAATTCCCTTGAAGCACTACTTTATATGGTAGGCGCTAGCTCTTAAGATCGTTGGGGATTAATTAGTTTTGATTCTCATTTAAATTGATCCAGAAACGTTTTAGCTGTTTAAAAAAAAAAAAAAAAGAATATACTTAGTAAGTCATCAGTTATATTGGTAAGTATATTGTCTTGCACTCATTTTTAGAAAAGAAATTATTGTATTATCTGAATTATTTTGGATTACACAATTATAATTATTGAATGAGAATGTTTTTCTTGATATTGTTAGTTTCCTCTCTCATCTAATAATTTTTATTTTACAATCTAATACAATTTGAATTGTAAAATAAAAAACTCTTATTAAAATTAAATTCTTAAATGCTGATCTAAGATGGTTAACATTTAAGAATTTGCTTTTAAGATGGTTAGTAAAAAAAGGTTAATATTGAATAAATTTAATATTCATGTTATAAGGAAAAATAATAATAAGTACTTGCTTCCAAATTAACATCCTACCTATAAGCCTACTCAAATTAACTCCAAGGAAAATGAATTTCTGCACAAGCTCCTTTGTCTATTACTTTTATCATTTTATGGTTTGGAGCACATTTCTCAACTTCACATATAAGGTTCACATGAATTTGATTAAATGGTTTTTTTCCTAGTCTATTTCTAGATGCCTTTAGTCTCACCAATTTGTATAAGAGAGAATTTATAGTGAAGTCACTACTAAAAACCCATTTTTCAGCAACATGAGAGCACGTTGGTAAAAGTGCATCTCATGTTGCTAAAAGTCTTTTAGCAACAAGATGCATGTTGCTGATGTCTTTGTTAGAGATATTGCACTCAGTAATACATCAGCAACAAGGCTCATGTCGGTGATTCCTTGGACCCTTTTCAACAACATACACTATGATGCTGGAAGTGAAGTTTCACCAGCGTAGTCTATCTTGCTAAAAAATTTACTGGAGCCAACAACCGAAACTATGCAACCTTTTCAGCAACATGAAGTATGTCGATGAAAGTATATTATCACCGACATGGTTTATGTTGTTAAAAATGGTCACCGAAATTGTCCACCGGAGTTGTGCACCCTTTTCAGCAATGTAAGCCACGTCAGTGATATCCTTTCACCGACGTGGCTTATATTGCTGAAAATTATAATTGAAAATGAGGACTGCAATTGTGGTTTCTTTTCAACAACATGTGCCTTGTTGCTGATACTTCTGTGAACAGTAAATCAAAAAAACATTAACACATCAGAAACCTTAGCAGAAATATAGAGGTTCATTTTTTATCTCTATGACTTTGAGATATCATGTTAGAGGTTTCAATTTATAACAAATATTATGCTAAAATAATGACATGTTAGAGGTTTCAATTTATAACAAAAATTGTGCTAAAATAATGGCATGTTAGAGGTTTCAATTTATAACAAATATTGCGCTGGAATCATTGTATATGAAACATTTGTTTGAACTAAAATAATCAAATTTTAATCAAATTCCTCTAGAAGGAACGAAAGAGGTGAAAAAGGCTATTGATTGGTATTTTATGGTCCCTAACCTCCTAAGAATATAAAGATAAAATAAAGCAAAGCAGATAACTCCCAAGAGACAAATACTTCAAGAAGAAACCTTTGTGCCCTTGTACTATTAAATAAATACATAATAATAGTGAGGGTTAAAGCCAACTGTAGTCCTCGTACTTTGTGAAATTGTTCGTTACCGTCCCTTTACTAAGGAAATGTTCGATGTCGTCCCTCTACTTTCCTTAACAGCATAAATGTCGTCCCTCTACTACACATTTTTTGTTCAATGTCATCCCTAATGGGATGCCATCCACACTTCCGTTAATTTTGACCCGTTAATTACTAACGGTCAAAATCCAACTTATTGTTTATTAATTTTTTAAAAAAAGTGGGACCATTTTTTTTTTTAAGTCTTTCTTTTATTTCCTTTTCTTTCTTCCTCACGGTCATTTTCCCTGAACCACGGAAGGAAGCCCCTGCCCTTCCCTTCTTCACCGACTTCACCGTCTTCACCGACTTCACCGTCTTCACCGTCTTCACCAGTTCACCAGTTCACCGGCTCACCAGTTCACCCATCCAGTTGTTCCTCTTCTTCACTCTTCTTCACCAACCTTCGGTCTTTCTTTCTTCGCCATCTTCACCATCTTCACTAGAAAACCTATGCCTAAAATTGCCCAAAATCGCCCAAATTTGCTGAACCCAAAATCGCCTAAAATTGTTGAAAATCATCTTGATTTTCTTCACCCAAGTCACGCACCATCTTCAGTTCACCCGATCGATTGCTTCTCGTCTCCACCCTTCTTCTCTATATGTTCTGGCTTTCTTTCTTCGCCATTTTCACTGAAACCCACAAAATCCTACACCCAAAATCGCCCAAAATTGCCCAAAATTGCCGAACCCAAAATTGCCCAAAGTCGCCAAAAATCATCTTACTTTTTCTTCCCCCAATCATGGAATCACCCAAACCCAGAATGTGTTGGAGCAATTGCTGTTAACCATGGAATTTTTCATTGATTTTGTTTTGATTTTGGGTTGTGATAGTTACTGTTAATTATGAATTTTCTTGTTGATTTTGTGTTGAATTTGGGTTGGTGAGATCTGTTATTAATTGTTGTTGATTTTGGGTTGTGCTGTGGTATTATGGTTGATTTGGATTTTGATACATATAGTTTTTGTTTTATATTGCTGTAGAAGGATGATGAGGCTTGAGCTGAATTTTGGATTACATGTTGGATAAGGAGCAAACACTGATGAATGAGCTCCTGTAATTGAATATGAATGAGCTCCTGTAATTGAATTTGGATGAGCTCCTGTAATTGAAAAGAGAGAATTTAGACCTGCATGGAGAGATTAACCTGTTGAAGAATTTGAACTCTGAAATGGGAAAAAAGCTCAGAGATCAAGAGATGGTTGCTTCAATTTGATTGAATTTGAAAATGTGTTTTATGCAATATTGCTTATTTGGCAATTAAGTTGTATTAGATAGTTTTCTGCATTTGTAGAGGATCTTTTTATCTGCTTTTGTAATGTACCCCTTATGCCAAACCAAGGCAATCTCCTATGTACTGCAAATGTGAAATGGAATATATGACTCTTTTTTGGTCATGTTAATTGCCAAATTATGTCTATCTTTTGAGCATTTTCAGCTATATAAATGCAAGATTTGCTTGTACAGGACAAAATAGAAAAACAGAAGTTAACCAAAAAAAACAAAAGTGCAGCAGATTGGTCTCTGTAAACTTTGCTCTATTGCTTGCTTATACAGGACATGACTTAAAAAGAAATAGAGCAACAAAAACAAAAACAGGGCAACACATTATAGTAATTTACATGCTCTAATTGTCCCTATCATAAACCATTAATCACAGAATATAAACCATTAAATAGATAGCATTAACACTACTAAAACTCCAAAATAGACATCATTAGCTAAGTAGAGCACCATTTGCATTGAGCTTTTCAGAGTTTCCTGCAGTGGGTGCTCTGTAATTCTTTTGCATTGAGCTTTTCGCAATTTGGAAAATAAGGAGAGAGTGGGTTAAAAAATCCACTCATGTGATGGACACTAAACTCCAAGCGGGAACAAAATTTTTTTTGCCGCCTATTTTGGCTGCATTCTTTTTGCGCCAATTCCTCTGTTTTATTTTTCCACGCCATATCCTCTGCAAACTAGAAAGAAGAAACAAAAATACAAAACCAAAAGAAAAAAAAAATGGTCCCACTTGTCTAAAAAAATTAATAAACAATAAGTTGGATTTTGACCGTTAGTAATTAACGGGTCAAAATTAACGGAAGTGTGGATGGCATCCCATTAGGGATGACATTGAACAAAAAATGTGTAGTAGAGGGATGACATTTATGCTGTTAAGGAAAGTAGAGGGACGACATCGAACATTTCCTTAGTAGAGGAACGGTAACGAACAATTTCACAAAGTACGAGGACTACAGTTGGCTTTAACCCATAATAGTGACAAAGTTCTTGAAACAAAAATAGAAAATTGAGATTACGATATCAGTGAGAACTTTTTTGGCTTTCGTAAGAATCTCCTTTAAGCTTCGAATTAAAGACATCTAACTTAAAGTCTCGAATATTTGTCAGTTGAAATACTCGAGTGGAGCTAATGATGTTTCTTTACTGAAGGATAGAGTAAATTTGAAAAAGAAAATTATTATTACACTTTTTTTTTTAATATTTTTATTTAAAAAATATTTTTTTATATAAAATTAAAAATAAATAAATTTAAAAATAACATTGCATGCAAGATGTAGAAATTAGCTTAACGAACTGTATTTATTTTATATTTTAATAATTAAACTAAATAAATATAAAAAAAATATACCAAACTAAAAAGTATATTAATAATTTTTCTTTAATAATGATAAAAAAGATTGATACACATTTAATTTAACAAATTTTCTGGTACTCTCCAATTTTATTATTAAAATATAATATAAATACAATCCGATTTAATTAATTCGTATATCTTGTATGTATAACTATATCTTTAAATTTATTTATTTTTAATTTTAAATAAATAATAATAATTTTTATTTAATATATTGTACAGTATATTGAACTGAATTGTGTATCAATGATTATTCTTAACGATATTTTAATAATTTTAGTACTCAAACTATAGATTTTTTATGTGAAAAACATGAGTTTCAAGACAAAAACATAAAAAGAAAATATTCGTCATATCATATCATAAAAGAAAGGAAAAATTCTTATTCCTTGATACCGTCCTCACTACCTCTTCTTTTTTCTCAATGGAATAAAGCTGATCGAGAAGTGCTAGACAAATGGAAAGTTTGAGGTGGGTGCGAAAATTAAAAAATTATAGCACATGAACACGAGAACATGGGATACAGGTATTCTTCAACGGAGGGAATTTTGCTTCACTTAGAAGCTACTATTCCCCATATTTTGGTCAAATGTTTTGTTCAAACTTAAATAAAACTAAACCCTATTGGATAATGAGAATCCTATGGCAACTAGACCGCTAATCGCGGGGATTAGCCCACTTTGAAACGACAAATTTATATTAAGTTTTGCCTACTACATAGTCTAATATATAATGAGGTTCATGAGTTGAATTGAGACCTTTTCTTTGGGCACTGTAATGCCTAGAGATGATATTATTATGTGTGGTAGTGGTAAATCTCTGGCCCCATTTTTGTCACTACAAAGTCCTGATAAGAAGCTACCAAGAAACTTGTTTTTTAGCTACTGCAAAGAGAAATGCCTTTGAAAAGAACAAAGAGAATAAAGATAAAAGAAAGATAGTGAGAAGACATTAAGATTTACGCGGTTTAATTCAGACCCACGTCTTCAAGCACTAGAAAAAAGATCTCAATACTCGACCCATCTTGACTTGTTTATCACACGATTGGCAAAAGGATTATCAAGATGGAATAAGGTGATGAGATAGATAAGCTTGTTTTTTTGGAGAGGGATTTGTGAAGAGGGGTTTGTGAAGGGAAAATGTCTTAAGAAATGTCACTATTTATCTTTAATCATACTCATATAGACCCACCTTCTATTTTGAATATGATAATGTTAGGTGACCCACCAATGATTCATTTTGTTAAAATTGGTCAGACTGTAGAGGGGAAAGGGGCAATCATATTGGCAAGGGTTGATTATTATATGTTGACATTTTTTTTTTCTTTTTTATTTATTTTTTTAAGTGTGAGCAATCATCGGCAGACACAAGTAACTGTTCAACAGGTGAGTTTTCTAGTTTTATATATCTGCCTTTGCCAGAAGATTATATATATGCTTGGTAGCTACATTTATCATGGGGATTGGAGATTCTGTATTGGAAACACACACACACACCAAAATGTGACTTTGTGCTTCACTTGTTTAATTTTATTTCTCATCTCTCTCTATTGAGAGATTATGTTTGTTTGCGTGGGAAGCATCTTAGGTACAAAGCTAGACTGGTGTCACCTTGAGCTTTATTCGAGCTAAATTTGTCACCTTGAGCTTTATTCGAGCTAAATTTATATTGCGGATTAAAGTGTCTCTTATATTTATAAATATTATTTCTTACAAAAAAAAAAAAAAAGCAATGCTCCTGTTTTTCAAACAAAAAGTAAAAAATGTTAGTATTTTGTAGTGGTATAATAATAATACATTAAAAATTTGGAGAGGTGTTTGAAATGATTAAAAATTAAAAATTTTGTGTTCAAATCTTAAGGTGGATGGAGAAATAAAAAAGAAGAAGAGTATTATCTTTTGTTATATAACATATCATTAAATATGCTAAAAAAACAAAAACTATACATCATAACTCAAGACCCTTAAACTTATAGGTGTACACTTCAGTATGAATTGAACTGAAATGAACAAATCCTAATCATGTGTTGTTATTGTGTTTTGTTATTGTTTTTGTTTTTTATAATCTTAATCATGTGTTGTGTTGATCGTTTTCTTTTATAAGCAAAAAAAAAACCTAGAATCAATTTTGAGCTGGCCCGAGGCTCTAAATGAATTGAGCCTTGAAATAACAATATTGGAACTTGGAGTTGGGGCCCAAGTCAGTGTTGGGCTTTAAAAGTAACCTAGGACTTTTGCAACGAAATTCCAATTTCCAATCAATCTCTGAGGCTAGGACCAGTTAACAGGAGTTGGGCTTGGGAACCTGCCTGAGACCAGTAACATGTTGGGCCGATCGCTGCGGCTCTAATCCGCTAGGTGGAATGGGTGATCGGGCCCAGTCTAGTAATTGATTGATCAACTTAAACTCCCATCTGTTTAAAAGCCTAAAGGATGGACCAAGGGTTTGTTTGAAAACATAGTAACTTAGAAAGTTTGGAACTCAGCTTGCTTATTGTGTTCGTAATTTAAACTATATCGGATTATAAAACAATACCATCAAATATGAGAGTATTCCCCCATCAGATGCCGTTAGATGGTTAGCAATTGTAGCGCACAAAACATTTATGTTTATGGAAAATTAAAAAGTACTACTACGGTCTGGCTTGGCTTCGCTCATTAGAGAGAAAGGTGACCAAACAATACCTTGAAATTAAAAGGAAGAAACATAATTAAGCTTGTCTCATCATTATACTCACTAAGCTCATTAACATTATAATTGTTTTCCTAACTTTTGATTATCTCATCCACTGTACCCTGTACCATTGAAGAAGAAAATAGGGGAATAAAATAAACAAAGTTGAACCCACTAGGATGTATAGATAATAACTTCTATAATTAAAAGGGTTAAAGTCAATGACCCTATATTATTTATTTTTGTCCATTTTCATTCTTGCATCAGTATAATGTTTATTGGGGTCCCTTAACTTCTCAGATCAAAAGCAACCATTTTCTCTAATTACTGCTAATAAAAATAAGAAAACAGGTGAGTTGTGAACCTTCATGTTGACCCGTGATATACCAAAAAAAAAAAGAATTAGAAAAAAATTGCACGGTAGCCCACCATGTGGTTTGGAACAAGTATACTCAATCTCAAATCACAAAAAAAAAGTTATAATTTCCTTTATCCAATTTGAAAAGATATTCTTCTCTATCACAATCTTGGTATTGATATAATTACCTTTATATCTATTGGGGTCCCTTAACTTCTCGCATCAAAAGTAACCATTGTCTCTAATTTCTGCTAATAAAAATAGGAAAGAAGGTGAGTTGTAGAATAGCCCGCTCTGACCCAGTGGTATTGAACCTGGGTTAAGGTTGTCTATTTTCAGTGAGTTGCACGTTCGAGTCTCACGAAATCTCTTTCCTCCATCCTCTAATTAACCCTGTAAATAATTATAAATTGTTAAAAAAAAAAAAAAAAGAGAGTTGTGAACCTTCATATTGACCCATGATACACCAAAAAAAAAAAAAAAAAAAAGAATTAGAAAAAATTGCACATAGCCCACCATGTGGTTTGGAAAAAGTATACTTAATCCCAAAACACAAAAGTGTTATAATTACCTTTATTCAATTTGAAAAGATATACTTCTCTATCACAATCTTGGTATTGATATAATTACCTTTATGGTTTTGTTGCTAACGTAGGCACCGTAAAACTACTAGCTTTACAGCTGAGCTATGTGGGTTACAAGGACTCCATCTCTACCACAATCTTGGTATTGATGGACTGGTTGCAGAACTTGATTCTTTAGCTGTTGTTCAAATTATCACTAGTAACAGAAAGCTCAACAGCATGATTGCTGCATTGGTACTGGATATTAGGGCGCTAATGGAGTCTTTCACTTCTTGCATCCTTGGGCACACATTACGGGATTGCAGATTTTCTTGCCTAACTAGGCCATACTTCACCGCAGGGATTTATAGTTTTGACATCTCCTCCACTTGGGCTGAACCATCTCTTATTGAGTGATGCTATGGGGATTATGTTCAGTGGGGGTTAGTTTCTAATTTAATTTATTTCACTAATGTACCAAAAAACACTTGAAAAAATATATGTAGTTATTTATTCTTAAATAATTCTAATATTGAGAACGAAAAATAAAAAATACTCTTAAATAAAATGATAAAAAAAAAAAGGAGTTAAAAGATTGAATTAAAAAAAGGGGATTTTGACTTTCAATATTTTTAATTGTATGGGGGTTAAATGCATCTTTATGTAATTTCGCAAATTAAGTGCACGTTTTTCTCATTTGAGGAGTTAAGTGTATTTACCCTAAAACCACAAGGAATAACTGCAACTTGTCCTAATAATTACAAACACGAAGAAAAGAAGGCTGCCATGGCAGCCATGCCATGCCACGCCACGCCACGCCACGCCGTGCCGTGCCATCAGGAGAATACAGGTCAATTCTTGCACCTCCCAACAAGCCGACACAACTTTAGATTTATGCACCCATCACCAGCGATCTGTAGACCTACAGCACCTACACCGCTACACCTGCCCTCGTTTCCATGTCCCAATCATCATTATGTTTTTCTCCCTCACAGACAAAACCAGACCCCACTTTTTTCAATGCCAGCTGTTGTTTCTAAAATCTGGAAAAAATTTGGGTTTAAAAACTTACATTCTCACAAAAGAACAGATTCAAAATGAGAAAGGAACAAGGGTTAACCATTGGAATGAGGGCCGAAGCGCCTCTCCATTTAATGACTTTTGTTTTATATTTAATGACTTTTGTTTTACAGTTTAATTAGCAAAATAAAAATTGAAGAAAAAAACTGAAGAAAAAGAAAAAGGGGCATCTTTGATTGAGAAATTAACTACAGACAAGACAAATTCACTTTTTTCAGCAAAAGAACAAAAGCACAAGAAGCCATTACAAAAATTCTTACTCCCCAATTTTGTCAATTTCTCCTTTTCTGAGAAGAGAATTTGTGTTAATCTTCTCCACCTTCTCCTGAGTTCCTACATTTATATGATGCTTTAGTTAGAGAACCCCTCCAACCAAAATAAGAAAAACAACCATTCAAAATGGTCGCCTAGTCTTCTTTTCTTAGCCTTTTAGCCCCAGCAAGATGTAATAAACCAGTGTGATGGGAAGGGCAATTAGCATGCCAAATATCACCCTGCAACAGAAATGAAATATGGGATATCAGAATTTCAGTTCAAAATCTTGTAAAAACTAATTCATTTGTTTTTGTTGGGTTTTGTTAGGCACCCTGTGCTGAGTATGTCTGGATGAACATTGTATTCCTTGGCAAAGACAAAGGGGACGATCCCCTGTGGAAGAGCAGCCTGGAAATTCAAGGATAACATAGGCTCGAATCAAATGTTTTCAAAGAAGCTAAAACCAAAAATTGTTTGGGTTGCTTTGAGGTTAATGTTACCTGCACAATGGCAATATGCAAGAGAACCCCTTTCAGCCCAACAGCAATTGAGGCAGCAGCCATGACTGCAGGACCAGTGAGGAACCTAACAGCCATGGAAAAGGTAGCAATCGTGTTTCCACATGCAATGAGTTTTGGTTGAAGTGCCATAAACAAACCTGTAATGCACAGTTTTAGCGTGCTAAGAATAAAGGAATTTAAGTAATGGACATTTATTAAGAGAGCTGTGATCGTCTACGCACCAAGACTAAACATGGCCATTCCAAGACCTGCGTTGGAGAGAATGGCTATGGAACCAGCAATTATCGCAGGCATTTCAATTTTCCACCTGCAAAATACAACCAATAAGAACTATTACCAGTGAAACTAGAATGCTTCTGAGATAACAAGGCAAATGGTTTTACACACTTGAATGAAACTAGAGACCAAGTGAGGCCAATCAGGCTGGAATAGGTGTTGGGATTCCTGATCAGTTTTCGCCACACCATTATGAGGATGAACCGGGTCATAACACTAGCTGGAGGCATAGAAGTTGGCTTAGACTCAACATGGGCATTAGCCTTGGGTCGAAGCTCCGTTGTGGAGCTAGAACCCAGCTTGGACAGCACTGGCCCTTCTCCAGCAACTCCATTAGCTGTCTGTCTGTTATCGAAACTGAACTCATCCCTACCATACTCATCATAATCTGAACATCCAACATGAAGTCATTACTAATGCAATAAAAGAACATGACATTAGTTAAATGTGTTGTAGTGATGACAAAGGTCGTCCCCAATACAGTTGGAAGAACTAGAAGATAGAAAATGACACTACAACAAGCGCACCAGGAAACCACAACTCAAACCCATATATATCCCAACAAGACAAATACATTTTAACTCAAACAAAGAAAACATTCCAAAGAATACTATTCATGTCCAATATTATAAAAACATAGGCACATGAAAATCCCAAATCAAAAATATCAAAACAAAAACACTAATAGTTGGCAAAGATTAAAGTTTATACCTTTAGGGTGAGCTACCCCACCAAGATCGTTGGCATACTCCCCTCCCCTGAAAACATGAAGCCCACCTTCTGATACAGGAGAAGCACTGGAACTCCAGACGAACATGTGCAAATCCTTGCCATTTTCAGCCCCATTTGCTTTCTTCTTCCCACCTGGTCCGGTCACCGGAGAGAAGATCCCCGCACTGGTAGGAGCTGGATAAGCATTTCCATTGGCTCTCACTGGGTTTCCAAACACGGCAAGTCCATTCTCTTCATCAAAACCCAGAGTCCCAAAGTTGGACTGCCGTGGACTAACATTGCTGGCGTTTTTTCCATTCACCATTGAGTAGAAATCATTGTGGTTGAAGCTGGACCCTCTAGGGGTTGGGTTTCTGGATGACTGAAGAGAGTAAATCTCTGCATTGGTCAAGTTAGACGGTCTGGGAGTTAAAGAAACACCGGAGTGCGGACCATGTGACCGGCGAGAGAAAATTTCCGACCGAGAACTCGTTGACTTCCTCACGGTGACATGGAGTTTCCCATCCTCACCGACCTCAGCTTCGGTCTGCAACGGCTCCTTTCCGTCTAGTGAAAGAACGTCGGAGTCAACCCTGAAGGAGATGATAGAGCCAGCATTGTCCGGAAATTGCTCGGCTATCAAGAGTCTGGCTCCTCTGTATTCGAACAGAAAGAGCATCAATGTGTACCAGATTATACACTGAAGCACAACTATTTGGACCATTAAGGTCCCTGAGGCTTCCCCATACATTCCCTTCAACAGAGGAATCCCCATGACCAGAGTGTTTGGGAGAGTAGAAAGTGAAAACAGAGTGATGGACCATTCGAGGGAGCCTCTTGAGCTGGCTCTAGACCAGATGGCTAAAACCGCCAAGACTATGATTTTCTGGAGAGTATCTGCAGCTATGAACCTGTAGTTCATGGCATACGGGTTGTTGGTGGAAATGAAGTGGAAAGAGAGCAGAGGAACTGCAAACAGGGCCACAAATCGGTTGATGCCGGAGCACTGATCCGGGCTGAAGATTTTCCACCATTTCACTGAGCCGTAGGCCAAAAACATCGCCACATAGAGTGGCACAACGGCAGTCATGACATTGTAGAGGTCTTTAGCACTGATCATTGTGGTATTTCAAGCGGAAAGCTTTTATTTTTTTAGGAATTTTAACAAACACCCGGATGACAGAATAAGGTGAACAACAAAACCCAGATGGGGTTTTGATTCTTTTGAAGGATATTGAAAAAAGATTAAAGCTTTCTCTCTGATTTCTCTTGTTTTCTCAGTAACCAAACAGAAGAGAAAAGAAAATGAAGGTCAACCTATCTTCATCATATGTTATTGTATAAAAGCTAAGAAAATGACACAATAGACAGAACCGCCGGAGAAAGATATTCCGGCGACCTTTGAGAGGAGAGAAAGGCGGATGGAGAGTGGAGGAAGAAAGGAGAGTCCAGGGAAATATTTAAGGTATCATAGTGGCAGACAAAGAAAGCAAGGTGGGGGCTTTTGAGAAGCTTTTGGGCCTTTTGGGTACTGAAACTAGTCCTTTAGGAGAGAAAAGGCTGCCGTGGGTTTTGTGTGTGCAAATACAGAGGATTTCTAAATGATTTTTATGGTTTTTCAGGTGGATTATAAATTAAAATTATTAAAATATTATTAATTATTAATGAATTAACCTAAAAAAATATCACTGTATTAATGAAACTTTTGTAAATTCATACTGTAGGATTAACATAAAAAAAATTTTATTAAATAAATTTATAAGTTAAATTGCACAAAATTATTATTAAAAAATTTTTATTAAAAATATTTGAATAACTTTATATATTGGACAAAAAACACTTTTTCTGTTTTAAATATTGTGAACTTTTGGATTTGACAAGATTTTTTTTCTATTATTGTAAATAATGATAATAATTTCAAATATTTTGAATTCTTTATTATTATTGTTTACACCATAAATTA
>BPVZ01000047.1:1890854-1902372 GCA_020521535.1 Rubroshorea leprosula
CTGCCATATTGGAAGAAATGAGGTAAAAAGATAAGATTTTATATTTTTATTACATTTTTGAGTTAAATTGAGTTTGTTTTAATTGAAATTTAGAAGAAGGTTTCTATTATGGGTATGGGTTATGAGATAATAGGATAGGTGACGAAATTTGGAAGGCAATTTGACTCTATCAATTGCTGAGATGTCCCACTTCTTCAAGAAAACTGCCTATAATTTGGTAACTGCAGAAAGTGGGAAGTTACAGTCAGAAAAAGAAGAATAAAAGAGAAATTTTGAAAGCGAGAACACATAGCCAGCCTTACTCAAAACCTACAAATTTTTAGACTTTTGTTTTCTCTGCAACTACTTATAGATTTCGAATTTCAGCATAATTTCCAGTAGATATATGTTGCTTTTTGTCATTTCAGTAATCAAATTAATTCATGTATTCGTTTCAGCAATTTCGTTTCATGTAATGAACTTTAAGCTTTTGGATTTCTTCAAGGTACTATTCCTTTTCTGACTGTAATTAATTTGATGTCTATGATAAATAGCGTTTCTTCAAATGATTACTTATATAGCGTAAATGATTACTTATATAGTGTTCATGCTTCTTCTCAATTTCAAGCATGTTAGTTTAATTCCTGTTCATGTTTGTTTTAGTGTTAATTAGGGCTAAATCTCCAATTCTACAGTAGTTTAACTT
Source organism: Rubroshorea leprosula (assembly GCA_020521535.1). Taxonomy (NCBI): domain Eukaryota; kingdom Viridiplantae; phylum Streptophyta; class Magnoliopsida; order Malvales; family Dipterocarpaceae; genus Rubroshorea; species Rubroshorea leprosula. The sequence goes on from BPVZ01000047.1 coordinate 1,891,540, forward strand.
CCAAATCTATCTATAGATAACAATTTAATTTGATAATGAATATGTTTAATTTAATTTGGGTACATTTTTTTCTCACAAATTTATTTTAGATTACATGTTATTTAATTTAATTAAGATTTGTTGACTTTGTTTCACGATAGTGTTTTAAGTTCTTAGAGTTATCTAAGCCAAATTTCGTAACCCATTTTGTAGGAAGGAATCTCTCCCTTTTGCAAATTGTTTGTAGGCGCATATTTTAGCTTTAAACCAATGTTCTTCTTGTCACCCGCAAGGAGGTCAACCATGAGGAAGGAGAGGGTCGTTGGGAAAATCCTCCTTTCTTACTTTCAACAAAGTAAGTGGCACGCCCGTATCTAGAATTCGCATGTGCGAGGCCACTAGAGGATTTTTTAGGAAACAATTTTTTTTTTGGCACGCCTAGTGGGACTTTACCATGTCTTACTTACAGTTTTCAGATTCGTTGTTCCTTTATCCAAGAAAAGGTGTAGTTATGCCACCAAAAAAGAAACATTGAGAAGGTTGCCTAGACTTTACAGATTGGGCTTAATGAAGGTAGTCTAGCACACTTAGAAGGAGAGAATGAACCAATCATTCCACCACCATTATCACCAATACTTGGGAAGTACTATTTTGCCAATCCAACCTTCAACAAATATAGTGAATCTAGAGATGATTTTACTCAATTTGGTGACTCCCTTATAAAACTGTGTCAGAACAGATTAACATAATGAGGCGAACACAGTTGGAATCTGAGGAAAGAGCCCAACAAAGAAGCCAAGCGATCGCTAAACAATTGGATGAGTCTTTTCAAAATTTGGTTCAAAGTGTAGCTCAAAGTGTAGTTGACATGCGACGCTTTAATGCAGAAAGTGCAAGAATTTGGTGTAAACAAAATGTAGAAAATTGGAAAGGTTTTCAAGCTAAAACAGAATGAATGTAGGAAGCATTTCAATGTGCCAGAATTGAACCTCAACCACAAGTAGCAGATCTTCAAAGGTAGAATCAGAATATTCCAACTCCAACACTTGAGAGGCAAGTTAATCTGCTACAGCCAACCCCCCAGAATTAGCAAGCAGCAAGCAAACCAATGCAACCAGAATCTGATGAGGCTGCACCACGTGTAGCAAAACTAGGCAATCCCCAACAGCCCAGATACCTGCCACTTTAACGCCGACCAAATGGAGGACACCCACAGCATAATGCACTTCCACTAAGAGAGCATTTCCAACCTTATATGCCATTTATGCAACAAAATCTTCAAGGTTTGCCAGGTCAATACATCAATCATAATCAGATCATTGATTTGGTGCAAGAGGCTTATGGTCCAGTTTTAAGGCCTCTAGTCAGACCAGTTTACAGAAAACCATATCCAGATTTTATAGACCAAGAGAATCCTTTTTCCAAATGGATTTAAGGTTCCAAAATTCACCTTATTTTCTGGAGATGGTGGATATTCTACAATTGAACACATAGGCTGCTTCACGATTTAGTGTGACGAGACTTCCGATGATGATAATCTGAAACTTGACTTTTTCTTAACTTTTTAATTGGTACAGCTCTTACTTGATATTTGAGTCTATCTTACCTGATATCTGAGTCTATCACAAAATTCAGTTTATACCTAGAGGCAGATGGAAGATCTTTTCCATATCCAATTTTATCGTAATGAACCAGAAGTGTCCATGATAAATTTATTTTGTTTGGTGTAGCGATGTGGAGAAACATTTGAGGCCTTTCTTGCTAGATTTCGGAAGACTAGACTTAAGTGCAGAGTTGCCTTACCAAAACAAGAGTTTGTCAAGCTGGCGCAAAATGGTCTGGACATTGAGTTAAGGAAAAAGTTTGAGGGAATAGAGTTTCGTGATTTCTTTAAGTTGTCTTACAAGGTGGCTCGTTATGAAAATTTATTGTGTGAGGACACACAAAGGAAATTTTCATCTCATGGGACTTACTATGGTAATGCAAACTTTGATTTGGACGTGACAGAAGTGGTGGGAAACAAGCTAGTTATTTGCCCAGATCTAATTAAAGTGGCCCAACAAATTAACAAAACAGTAAAGAATTATGTTAGTGAGGCTGGAAATTAATATGCTTTTGATGTTTCAAAGACTAGTGAAATTTTTTACCACCTTAAAAAGAGTTGTCTAATTAACTTGTCGCCGAGGCATAAAATCAACTATACTTCAAGCACAGACTTACAGCTGATGATTTGAGATGGGTCATTAAGGAGGCAAGGGCGCGCAGAAATCAAATCAGACCAGACCCATCCCAAAGGAGAAAGCACAGGGGCACAACCCAATTCAGCAAAAAAAAAAAAAAATGTAGATCAAGGAGTTGTGATATCTGAACACGCAAAAAAGCTTAGAATGGTGAAACCACCACCTAGATCTCCAAGCAAACGATGGGAACATGTGGTTCATCTAACAAAGTAAGTGGCATGACCACATCCAAATCCTGCACGTGCCAAACCACTAGAGGATTTTTGAGAAAACACATATATACAAAACCGAACCTTAGTTAACCAGCAATTCATTTTCGGCTGACAACCGAAGTTCCCTGAGTCGACGTCAATGAGTAAATTCCACAGGTTTGAGTCTCTAGTTGTTTCCCCAAAAATCCTCTAATGGCCTCGCACGTGTGAAATCTGGATGCGGGCATGCCACTTACTTTGTTGAAAGTAAGAAAGAAGAATTTTCCCAACGACCCTCTCCTTCCTCACGGTTGACCTCCTTGTACATGGCAGGAAGATCGTTGGATTAAAACTGAAATCTATGCCTACAGACGATTTGCAAGAGGGAGGGATGCCTTCTTGCAGAATGGGTTATGAAATCTACCTTGGACAACTCCAAGGACTTAAACACTACCGTGAATTAAAGCTATCAAATCCTAACTAAACTAAAAATCATGCAATTTAAAATAAATTTATGAGAATGAGATGCATCTAAATTAAACTAAACATGTTCATTGTTAAATTAAAATGTTATCTACTAACAAATCTGGAAATTAAACTACTGTAGAATTGGAGATTTAACTCTAATTAAAACTAAAGTAAACATGAACAGTGATTAAAGTAACATGTTTGAAATTGAGAAAAAGCGTGAACGTTATATAAGTAAACATTTGATAAAACACTACTTATCATAAACATTAAATTAATTAGAGTCAGAAAAGGAATAGTACCTTGAAGAAATTTAAGAACTTGAAGTTCATTACATGAAACGAAATTGCTGAAGCAAGTACTCGAACTAGTTTATCTACTGGAATGATGAAAAACAACCTAGATTTACTAAAAATTGTGTTGAAATCCAAAATCCGTAAGCAATTGCAGAGAAAATGAAAGAAAATTTGCATGTTTTGAGTTGGGTTAGCCGTGTGTTCTCTCTTCTAAAATTTCCTTTTTGTTCTCCTTTGGTCAGCAGTAACTCCCCACTTTCTGGTGTTACAAAGTTGTGGGTAGTTTTAGTAAGACAGTTTAATAGTTGATCTAGTCAATTCTCTTTCTAGATTTTCGCCACTTATGTCCTTATCAGATAATTGTCTTCTATAAATACAACTTTCTTTTAAATTTCAGCTAAAATAGTCTCTTTTTTACTTAAAGAGATAATTACAAAGTAAGATTTTATTTTTATCTTTTTTTTTTCTGTCAATGTGATAGCTAATCTGTTATGGAACCAATAATAACAAATCTGATATGACTTAATCTTTTTCATCCATTAAAAATATTTTGACACGTGACATGATTTTAAATTTTTATAATTTATGGTGTAAACACCGGTACTCATGCAAAAAGTGAGAAGTGAGCGATACTCAGTGTGTTCCGTCCTGTTCTTACTTCCCACTTTTTGCATGTGGACTGGAGACGTGAAATGCCAAGTTTCTACCATATGCAACTCCACTGAGTATCGCCTTCTATCCGGCCTAACCTTCCAGACACCCATAAATTCGCCACCGGCGCTCAATGGACAACCATCATCAGACTCTAAAATGGCGATGCAATTGGAGCCGTGGAACAGCCTCACCAACAAGGTTGTCCTAGTCACGGGTGCCTCCTCCGGCTTAGGCCGCGAGTTCTCTCTCAGCTTGGCCAAAGCCGGATGCCGGATAATCGCAGCCGCTCGCCGCGTCGACCGGCTCAGGGAACTCTGTGATGAGATCAATCGCCACGATTTTCACTCCTCCGAACCTGACAGTACTGTCGGTCGCCGAGCTGTCGCTCTGGAGCTCGACGTCTGCGCTGACGGTGCCACCATTGAGAGGTCCGTACAGCAGGCTTGGAACGCGTTTGGCAGGATCGATGCTTTGGTTAATAACGCTGGGGTTAGAGGTAATTTCTGAAATTTCTTCTGCAAAATTCGTTTTCTTTTGTAGGAAATGTTTGGTTTGATTTCAATTTAAGAGTCAGAAAACCATTCTGCCTTTTTTGAATTAGGGTTCTACATATTTTTTAAATAAAAATTTAAAAAAATTATTTTATAATATAACTGTATATTAAAAATACAATTTATATTATAAATTTATATTATATTATTTTGTTAAAAATATTTAAATAACTTTATAAATAAATTACACTTTTTAATATAAAATTTGTATTGTAAAACTTAGACCTCAAATTATAAATTGGTAACAAAGTACTGATTGCCTTTTGAATTAGGGTTCTACACATTTTTTTCATAAAAGTTATAAATTGATAACAAAATACTGCAAAATTTATTATTATATTGTTTTCATTTTGTGAAATTTCTCCTCTTTTTTTGGGTGAGTTTTTACCATGAAGGTGATGTAAAGACAACTCTGGAATTATGTGAGAGGAAACCATTTTGCATTTCGAATTAGGGTTCTACACAATCTTTTTTATAAAAATTATCATTGATAATAAAATACTATGAATTTTGTTATTATATTGTTTTCATTTTGTGAAATTTCTCCTTTTTTTGGTGAATTTTTACCATGAAGATAATGTGAAGACAGGGGAAACCATTTTGCCTTTCGAATTAGGGTTCTACACTTTTTTTTTTTTTTATAAAAATTGTAAATTGGTAACAAAATATTGTGAATTTTGTTATTATATTGTTTTCATTTTGTGAAATTTCTCTCCTTTTTTTTTCGGTTAATTTTTACCTTGAAGAAAATGTGAAGACATCTCTGGAATTATCTGAGGAGGAGTGGGACCATGTTTTTAAGACTAATTTAAAAGGGTCATGGTTGGTGTCAAAATATGTCTGCATTCGAATGCGTGATTCGAATCGAGGGGGATCAGTGATCAACATTTCATCCATTTTGGGCGTTAATCGTGTGCAATTCCATGGGAGTGTTGCCTATGCTTCTGCAAAGGCAGGTGTAAACGCCATGACAAAGGTAAACATTACATGGAGTTATTTGTTGTTTAAAAGTGATGGTTGCATTGTTTGCATAGATTGATGCATGGTTATCGAGTTCTTATGTTGGGTACATCTGTAAGCATTGAGTATGTCATGGTGATAGTACCTTTAGTAGTGTGCTACAGATGAGAATTGTTTAAAACGGGAAAAGTCGGAGATTGCTGCTGTAGGAACAAAGAAGTGGTGGTTACAAATAACCTTGATATTTTCCAGGTTTGGTAGAAGGAGAAGTGCATAACAAAATATTAAAGTTAAAGTATTTTCGACTCAGACCATTTATAGTACGTCTTGCTAGCAGGTACATGTTTAGTTTTATAAGTAGCCACCGATTATAGATTGTCGATTTGTTTATCCAGTTAAATACTTAATAATAGTTTCAGTCATTAAATTACGTAGACATTTGAATATGCATAAGTATATGCAGTTCAATGAAATAATGAAGTGGTTGGTAATGTTTTCATACCTGTGAACTGCAGCTTACTTATCTTGCATTGCATATTCTAGTCAAATATTTCTGCATAGTTTCTATTACTTTGAAAATTCACTTTATTCTTCACAAAGCGTAGCTTTTACAAGATCACCAAGTTGGAGTAATAAGGGTATGCATTCAAGGAGGAGAAGGCCTCTCTGTTAGAATGTTTTTCATACCAGTTGTAGTTATTCTTTCACAATTGACAATACTTGTTGCTTTCTCATGGTGGTGGAAGCCAAGTGTAAGGAACATAGAATTAGAATTTTACCATTGAAAGACTCACGCTGTGATGATAAATATGTTTATATTTGATTCAATATGCACTTCTTTCACCTCGGAGAATAGAAAATGACAATGAAGATATCCAGGTCATGGCTTTGGAATTGGGGGTGCATAACATCAGAGTGAATTCAATATCACCTGGAATTTTTAAATCAGAGATCACAGATGCTCTTATGCAGAAAGACTGGTTGAGAAATGTGGTTTGGAGGACTGTCCCTTTAAGAACATCTGGCACCACTGATCCAGCATTAACCTCGCTTATCCGATACCTAATCCATGATTCTTCTGCATATGTGTCTGGCAACGTGTTCATTGTTGATGCTGGGACCACATTGCCTGGCATACCAATTTTTTCTTCCCTTTAAACATGTGTTACACAATTGTAACCGTTCAAGCAAAAAATAAGTGTCATGTTAACAGTTCTTGAATAGTGTTTTGTGAAAGTTCTTTTTATGAAACTTGTATTTTGATAATTTTAGTATCAGTTGAATGCATTTTATGCGTACGATTAACGCAACTTGCTGATTGCTATAATGTGCTTGCATTGCCTGATGCCAATATTGAGGCATGGGTCTTTTAATTAAAGGTGGGATGATGGGGTGTTGAGTGGTCTACCTGTGGATGAAAAGGGAATTGTCTCTATTTTTTTTTTTATCATATAAGAATGAAGGAATTCCTTTGAAATTAACAACTCAACAATGGATCACAATTAAATCTGCATATCAATATATAGCGGTATAGAACAATTGCGATATGGATGTTTTTAATTAGGAAGTTAGTACAATTAAAGCTAGATTTTTTTTTTTCAATAATTAGTAAAAAAAATGCAATTAATGTAACTATAAGTTGGCAAAATCTATGTTTTTTTTATAATATATACATATTTCTGCTGGACTAATAAAAAATTGGGTTAAAAAAATGTTTTAATAATTTTTCATTGAAAAAGAAAGAAATAACCTACCTTTTCAACCAAGAATAATATTGTTTTTTTTTTTTTGATATTTTATTAAAACAATATATTTTTAAAATATTTTTTGCTTAAATTTATATAGATCTTAATGATAAATACTAATAGCCTTTTATAAATATTTGAACTATTTAAACTGAGAACTATTTAATTTCAATATAATTAGTTTTCTATCTTAATTTGATATTATTAAATTTTCAACAACAAAAACTAATAGTAATAAAAAAAATTAAGGAAAATCAAAGATATTCTAACAATGAAAATGTCAAGAATGACATTGAAAAAAATTAAAATAGCTATAATAAATTAACATGTAACATTTATTAAAGATACGTATTTGAATAATTTTAAAAGAAGAAAATATCAAAATGCCTTAATTTTTACTTTTCATATTTAAAAACTAGACTTTAAAATCCCCCTATGTGCCTTTGTTGATATTATACTTTTGTTTTTAGTAATTATTAAATATAATAATATTGATTTATAATTAAAATTAAGTTTTAGCTGATGAATAGAAAAAATATTTTAAACATATATTAATTCATTATGAATAATATCTGACTTTATATCAACTAAATTTTTTTGAAAAAAACATGTTAAGTAATTAATCAAAATCTTCATTAATTTCTTTATCTCTTCATCTATAACGATTAATATTATATTTTTTTTATCTCAATTTGTCCCATCTTTTTTAAATGTCCATATTAAAAGATTTTAACTCAAAATATGAATGATATAACTCATTAATATTATCCTCTTAATACTTTTTCATTTACTCATACTCTTTGGTTCATTGTTTTTGGTTACCATATCATTGGTTAACTTATCTTCATATATTTGATAAAATGTCCATATTCACTCCAAAATTTTTGTGTAAATAAATTTTTATTTTAATTAATATACAAGAAGGACTAATTTAATAAGAATTACATGTGTTGTGCCAAAAAATTTTAAAATGGTATTAATTTAATTTAATGAGTCTTCAACTTTCTTAATAAATTTTCTTTAAAAGATCTTTTGAATATTTATTTGAGAGTGTAAAGATATTTTAAAAGGTTCATTATGTAATTATTTAGGATTTCTTAAAAATTTTAACAAATTTTATAATGTAATAAGATTATATAGAGAATTAATTTAATAAAAAACTATATGCATTATACTCATCAAGAAATTTGAAAGAGCATTAATTTAATTTAATTAGTTTTAACCTCTTAATGTATTTTCTTTAAAAGATCCATTAGATATTTATTTGAGATTTTAAAAAGATTTTAAAAGGACATTGATTATCTATTTGATATTTTAGTGGGATTTTAAAATTTTCATTAAATATTTATTTGAAATTTATTAAAAGTTTAATAATTTTTATAATGTAGTAAAATAAGATATAATATTAAAATGTATATATAAGTATTATTATTAAAAATATAGTTAAAATAATTAAAGTAAAATTATATTATAATGATAATGTCAAAATAAGATTTATACAATTGTTATTTTTATATATTAATTAATTAGTATAGTTATATTATAATAATAATGATGTCAAAGTTACAATTGGTATTTTTATTCAAAGTAAGTTACAATTGATAGGTTCATATTTTCCTAAAAGAGATTCATTGGTATTTATTTGAGATTTTATAAATATTTTAAAATAATTTATTAAAGATTTTAAAAGAATTTATTAAAGATTTTAAAAGAATTTTTAATAAATTTTAAAATTTTTATTATATATTTAAAATTTATTAATAATTTAATAGTTTTTATAACATAATAAAATAATAAAATTTTATAAAATATATATAATTTATTGAAAGATTAAAAAATAATATAAGTATACTTAATTTTCACTTTTAATTATAAAAAAATAATATATATATTATTTTAGACAATTAAGGGCCTGTTTGGTGCAGCTTGTTGGAGTTTTTGCTTTTTTTACTGTTAATGAATTATAAATTTAAGTTTTTATTAGAAAAAAAATTTTAAAGTTGCTTTTAGAGATAGAAAAAAATGAGTAAAAAATTAATAAAAAATAAGTTTATAAAAAGTTTCAATTTGAAACTTTTGATATTTTATTGTTTATAATCTTTTTAAGATTAAAAAAATATTTAAAAATCTAAATTTTTAAGGAAAAAATTTAAACTTATAAAATATAAATAATATTAAAAAACTAAAACACAAAGTTACACCAAAACGCACCCTAAATACTGCATCCTATATACTGCACCCTAAAATAATACCACAAAAGAGGAGTTAAAAAAGGTATGTATTTCTTTGTCCATGCCGTTAACGTACGCTGCCGTGGCGGTGACAGTAAGCAAATATCCAATCAATACCCACAACCTCGCCGGCGCAAAAACCGTCGCACACTGGTCAGAGCTGAAAATAATGAGAAATCCAATCGGAGCGGCGAGGGCTTTCGACAAGATGTTACGCGGCGGCCTTCTTTCATCGCCAATGGCCTCGAGGCATCAGTTTTTCTTCAACAGCATTGGTTTCCTAGATTTCTAGAAAATTTTTCATTCTTGCACTCTAGAAGATGATCGCCAGAAATTCGCTTAAATTTCTTAACGAAATCAATGAAAAACAATGAATAATTCCATCAGCACAAAGAGAAGAAAGCAGTCTGTTGAGAAAATTTTCTATTAGCAAGAAAGCGTGATTCAGGCTGATCTGTTAGTTTGATTCAGTAGCAAAAGGCATGGTTTTAGCTCTTTGCAAGGTTTACTAATCTCCACATTTAAATTTTGCTTTCTTAATAACTACTGGAAAACGCGGTATATTCGACAGAATTTTCTGTCAAATGTATAAGAATTTTTGTCGATTATGCCTTAATCGACAAATATATTCGACAAAAAAAAATGTCGTATAAAATACAGTCGATAATCAGTATATTCAACAAAAATTTTATCTGTCAAATATACTAATTAAATCGACAGATACTTACTGTCGAATATAATTATTATCGACAAAATTTCGTAACCAGTTTTATAATTTTAGCAGGTTATATTCAACAGTCATTAGTTGTTGATTAAACAAGTATCTTCGACAGCTAATGGCTGTCGAATATGTTTTTTATTTTTTTTTGAGATTATATTCGACAGTCATTAGCTGTCGAAGATACTTGTTTAATCGACAGCTAATGGTTGTCGAATATGTTTTTTTTTTTTGAAATTATATTCGACAACCATTAGCTGTCAAATATGTTTTTTTTTTATTTGAATGCCATATTCGATAGCAATATGCTGTCGAATATACTTGCCAGTAAAATAAGAAAAATTAAAAAATTAACAAAATCTGAAATTAAAAATCTTATATTATTTTCTGTTAATTTTATATAAAAAATCAATAAAACAAACACAATTATTAAATTACCTAGCAATATATTTATCAAACAATTTTAACAATAATATAAAAAGTAATAAATAATCATAAATAAAATTAAAATTAGCATTAACTTTAATTATTTAAAAAATAAGTTACTGTTTCTATAAAAAAAATAACAGAAAAAATTTATATCAAATAATAAGAATTTTAAAAAGAAAAGAAGATAAAAAGTATAAATTACAAAATTTATCTCACATTACTTTATAATCAATGTATAAAAATCTGAAAAAAAAAAAAAAAAAACTATTAGTATGTTAAATAATAAGAATTCAACAAAAAAGAGAGAATAGTGAAAAGAAAAATATGATTAAAGGTAATTTATGAAAATATAAAGAGGAGAGTGTAAAAGA
>BPVZ01000047.1:1964905-1975526 GCA_020521535.1 Rubroshorea leprosula
TTGATAAACAGATTCAAAATCGAGGGTTTATTAGAGGTCTGCTTTTCTTGAGAATTTTAGTTTACTAGACATAATCCATGCTGTTTATGCACACATTTTCTCAATAGATGGTAAATCTTCTGCTTCTGGCAGTGGCTTTCCTGCTAAAAACCTCTCAAACAGCACAAGTGATCTCTCTGGCTGTGAGAATGGAGCTTCATGTGATGCTCCTCTAATGGTGGCAAAAGATAATATATCACCATATACTTGTGTCCATCCTGCAACCTGTCTTCCTTCAAACCAAGCTCTGTAAGGTGCTGTTGTGTTCAGTCCCAACTCCTTTGCCAATCCATTAATTAGCCTTCTTGTTCCAGTTAGTGGGATAACTGAGTCTTGATCGCCACTACAAAGATTTAAAATTATTCTCAGATTCCTTCTTTTAAATATAAAAGTTCAAAGGAAAATCATCCCATGAATAAAGAATCTCAATTACCTATAAACCAAAACCTGGATACCTGATCTCACAAGCCCACCTAGAACATGCATGGTAGATATTTCTAGATCTTGCATCTCATATCTGAGGACACTGTCATCCACAGAAGAAGTTTAAAGAAAAAGAAAAACAACTGGAACTAGGAAAGCTTTCTCATTTTTTATGTGATTTATGCTCTTGAATCTGTCATTCATCGTCAACATACTTACTCACTACAAACGGTCCATCCACTCAATCCAACAAGCTGAGAATGCAAAGCTTCCTGTACATCTTTTCTGTTCATGTATTTAACTGTTTCATCTTCAAGACAAACATCTACCCCCTCTCTAGTTGGCTGTACATGGGAATTCAATCACTTGAATAGCATCAGAAATCAATATCAGATAAGAAAATGCCAAGGCAAGAGGTTGCGGATAATATCAATGGATGGAGCTTGAGTCTCACCATTTTTTTCAAAATCTCAGATTGCGCAAGAACTGAAGATAAACAGACATCAAGAGTAACATCATATACATCAATGAATTTGCTAATTTCTTCGGAAACTTGGTTCATTACTCCAGAACAAACAGGGGTAAGAGAGCCACTGTCTCTCTCCCTCCTATACTGAGAGTAGTTGCAGACCGATGTGAAAATTTCAAAGGTTGCATCAGATATTAGTCCATGTGACCAAAAGAACTCTGCCCGTGAGTTGAAATCGTTATTGAATTCCAAAAGAGGATTTCCAATCTGCAGATAGCAGATTTTTAGCTTATTGTCTCAATCAAAAGATTCGTAGGAATTACTTAGAATACTCACTGCTATTCCCTTCAGATTGAATTTGGTTTTGGATTGAATAATGAGTTCTCCAAGTTGGGGAACATAATGACCTGGCGACAAGCAGAATTCTCAGTGCCCCTTCATCTTCTTCCTAAAATTTTCTGGGAGCTTGAAATGAAAGTAGAAGGATTATGGATGCATACCTCCATAGCTCTCACCAGTGATGAACAAATCTCTGTCTTTGTATTCTGGGAATTTGGTGAACCATTTCTGGAGGAATGCTAGATTGTCTCGTGCTTCAAAAAGGTAAATCTCGGAATCAGTTTTAGGTGAAACTACATTCAATTTGAAGTAATCGAAGCAAAGTTCCGTTTGAACTAATTTGATGAAGTATGTTGCAGATGGAAAATGGCAAGAAACAAAAACCTGTCATCTCATCATTCACAGAGGCATAGTAAGACTTGTTTGCAGAATAGGAGAAGCCTACTCCTGCAGGGGACTCCAGGTATAACATGTTTGCTCCTGCACATTTAGTATTCGAAATAATCCGATTATAAATTTGAGTTCTTTTAGTTGATTTCATTTATCTGTCTTCCTACTGATATATTTACAGAGAGGAAAGAAGATTGAATATTGATGGGTTTACTTTTGTTCCAGCTATATATATTGCTGACCAGAATGTCTCCACTTGGTTTGAAAGGGCCATGCTCACAGAAAGCTCCTGCTCCAATAGATGAACAGCCAGGCCCTGCAGAGCAATTAAAGCTCTAAAGTTTAAGTATAATCAAGAAGACCCAGAATGAATCTAGGTTTTGGGATACAATTGGGTGATGTCAAAGGAAACTTTACCTCCATTAAACCAGAGAACAAGAGGCTTTGAAGCAGGGTCTGTTTCTGCTTCAGCAAAGTAGTAGAAGAGAGCTCTCTGCTGATTTTCATCCACAGCTATGTACCCGGCGTATTGCTGGAAACTGACTGGCGGCTGGCCTGGTAAGTTTACTATTCTATCAGCTTCTGAGAGGGATTTTGCAGCTGAAACTATATGGATTATCATCAGTGCATGTGTTATTACAATGATATCTACCCATTTTTGAGTTTGCATCATAACTGGAGAAAGAGAGGATTGGCAGAGAAGCTTGAGGGTGAAACTAGATTGCAGGAGATGAGTGGTTTATGATAAGACCTTTGGTGGATGGATGCCGATGCATATTAGTTTGTTAAGTTTGAGTTAGCTGCTAATAGCATGACAAACACAAATTCTAGTGCATAAATGTGGAATCTTTAGTTGGGTTTGTGGGGCAAAAAGTGGTGTCCCCTATAGTGGAAAAAGCTCCTATCTTGGTATGGTGTACAAAAGCTTGATAAGAAATGGACAATCAATCTGTCTTCAATTGGTTTTAGAAGTTGAATGATAAGGGAATAGGACTAAATCATGAGTTGTTAATCACCGGTCACTCATTGGATTAATTCAAAGAAACTTTTATTACATCTAAATAGATTACTGATATCTTTGGAATATGTACCATAAAAAATGATATCTTTTGAATATTTCACCTAATGGGATGGTGTTTAAAAAAAGTATGAAAAATACTTATTTTAGAAATAATTTTTTTATAAATTTAAAAATTGATTTTTAATCAAATTTTAAAAAAATGACTTTTTAAAGGTAGTTTTAAATAAGTTTAAAAATTTTAGATTTATAATTTTTTTAAATTTTATTTAAAAGTAACTTTAAAAATTAATTTTTAAATTTTTTTTAAAAATTTTAAATTTATAAAAAAAATTAAATAAATATATTTAAAATTTATCAAACATCTTCAGAGTATGATAAAATAGCAAAAAATTTTATTTTAGTTTGGACTGGCCTAAAAAGCTAGCCATGGCTAAAAGACGAATGTTTGCTTGATCAAAGATATTTAAGTCTCTTCCAACGACATTTTTTTTATCTGAAAAGATTTAACTTGTTAAGATTAATATGAAAAGGGTTACCGTTGTTTTTTGAGTCAAAATGAATGGTTCTTTCAATATTGAACGGATGTAGGACCCTTAATGTTATTCTCCATGGTAAAAAGCTATACTAATATACTGACTTTTTAGAAAGGAGAGAAAGAAGAGAAATACAACCAGACAAAAATATGGAGTTTCTTTGAAAAATGGTCCTAAGGCCCCACATAATCTTTAGAAAAATAGTGTGTCCACACCCCAAAAGCATTTTGCCATTGATACTTTCTAACGTCAGAAAATGAACACACTACCTTGAAAATATCATCCATCTCTCAATCATGATTGAGATGTCATATGGATAATGTTACTACCTAGGCCATTGAAATCTGAAATATTAACACAAACACAATAATATCCATGTAAATATTTCAGGATTACTTTGTTGTTTTTGAAGAGACTCATGAAGTTATAATTTTTCATAAATTATAGACATGCTATACATACGGTTTTTCTTTTGAACATTAAACATTGGGAAAACAAAAGTTGAAGGTAGATGTGGCTTATTCTCTGAAAAATTGTCCCCATTCATATTTTAGGAATATATTGTGTTCACATGCATTTTTAAAGATAAAAGAAAAGTAAAAATTATGATATTGTTATTTTAAATATCAAGATTGTTTGTGAATTTGTTCAAATATTTTAATGAATCTTTATTATATGCTGATTGAGTTAATATCCACTTACAAATAAGTCTTACACACTATATTTACATAAAATTTTGACCATTCATTTTTTCACTATTAATAATTAAAATTTATTCATTTTTTATCTTATTTGTTAAAAATAATCATATTTTTTATCTAAAAAGTTATGATAAATCCTAACTATTAAAAATAGAAAAATAAATTATCAAAATTTTATGTAAATATAGTGTGTAAAACTTGTGTATAAAAAATCCATATTCATGTTGATTTATTAACCGTATTTAAGTTTTTTTATTATCATTTCAATTATTTTAATTACTAAAACATTTTATTTTCCTCAATCCCTTAAAGCTAATGCCCTCCTTTTAATTATAATAATTTCTAACACAAAGTTACTAGTACTATCCTCATTCCTATCTTATGTATTAGAGAAAAACCATTTCTTATTCATCTTTCATAGAAATATGAATACTAATCTTATTAATGAGTTCAATACAAGGACTAAAACACATGGTAGGGTAGGGTATCAAACATCTGGCAGAGGTTTCCCGACCAGAAACGCCTTAAAGAGTGTAAGGGATCTCCCTGGTTGCGTAGAAGGAGCTGTATGAGACGCTCCTCTGATGATTGCATAGGATAATATATCCCCATAAACCTGTGTCCACCCACCAACCTGCAAGATCAAAAACTTCAAACCTTGAGGTCTTCTATCCAATATGCTTATGACTATCTTTTACTGTATAACTCACAATTATAACAAATGAAAAAGTTTTACGGATCACTATACCTGTTTACTCTCGAACCAAGCCCTGTAAGGCACAGTTGTTTTGAGTCCCATCACCTTGGCTAGTTTGGAGACCAAAGTTCGAGTTCCGGTGAAGGGGATGGCAGAATCCTGATCTCCACTGCAAATTAGTTCATTTATACACAACCATTTAGTATTATTCAATTTATCCTATTAATAATCTGTTTAGAGAGAGGGGAAGGAAAGAGGAAAAGATTGGATTTTCCTCCCATTAAATGGTGGTTTACCCCGCATTCTCTCAATCCAAACACGTTGTAAGAGTGAATAAAACAACAATTGTTATGGTACCTGTAAACCATTACACGAATGCCCGACTTAACTAGTGAGCCAATGACATGAAATGTTGAGTCCTCAAAGTTATTCTCATAGTGCGCTAGCCTAAAAACAAAAGCTCAAATCAAGAAAATTTCCATTACTCAAGAGCAATTAAACCAAGAATTTTAGAACATTTATTGAAATTATATAAGGTTGCATAGGTAAATCATAAATTTATTTACGGGTTGCATAGGCTCCAGGTGGTGACTCCAACAAGCTTGGCATGTACAGCTTCTTGCACATCTTTCCTGTTCAAGTAGTTGGTTATTTTGTCCTCAGCACAAACATCTACCTCTTCTTTCCCACTAGCCCCTTGCTGAAATCAACCAGAGGAATCCAATACAAGAATCAAACAAAATTGTATTAGAATGTCAATTGTATAACTCATCATCAGATGACTTAACCTTACCGGCTGATTCAGGACGGTATCTTGCGACATGAGAGATGAAATATGTCGGAGTCTGGACCTGGACCAAGCTGGCTGACTGAGCAACGACGTTTGCGACCCATTGGAGGACGATAGGCAGACGTCAGCAATGACATCATAGCTGTCAATAGAATTAGAGATCTTTTCAAAGACTTTACTGTCAACTTCAGCACAAGCAGGGGAAATGGTGCCTTTGATGGCTTCCCTCGTGAACTGAGAATTGTTGCATAATGACTTCACAAGCTCATAAGCAGAATCTGATATCAAACCATGTGACCAGTAATATTCATCTACCGAGTTCAGATCATTGTTGAATTCAATTAGAGGATTCCCAATCTGCATCAAATCATCAAGGGTGAATCAAGATGGAAGGAAATTCATCTTGTGTTAATCATGGTATGTATGTACTTACAGCTATTCCTTTTAGATTCTGCTTCATCTTACTCTGAATAACTAATTGGGCGAGTTGAGGGACATAGTGCCCTGCATAGCTCTCTCCCGCAATGTAAAACTCTCTGTTCTTGTACTCAGGAAAACGAAGCAACCAGCGTTGCAGGAACATGAGATTTTCTCGTGCTTACAGAGTAAAGATTTGGGTCAGCTTCACATAAAATTATTCAGAATCATAATTAAGGTGAAGGTTAAAAAGAACCTGTGAAATCATCATTCAGATTTGCATAAAATGTTTTGTCAGTTGAATATGAAAAGCCAACACCTGCTGGTGACTCCAAGTACAACATATTAGCTTCTGCAAAAAGATACAAATGCTTATTAGTACTTCAACTGAAACAAAGTCATTCAAGTTTTGTTTTATCTGAACTATACAATAGAAGACAGCTCTTCAGGCACATCTTCGATGTACCTTTATTCCAACTGAACTTATTTCTAGCTAGAGTCTTCCCATTTGTCTTAAAGGGACCATGCTCCATAAAAGCTCCAGCTCCAAAAGATGAACATCCAGGTCCTGTAACACCAAAACTAGTTGAAATGAGAAAGTTGTAAATATGCAGAAAAATTAGAAGAAGAAAGGGAAAACGTGAGTCCACCTCCGTTTAACCAAAGAACAAGTGGTTTTAAGGAAGGGTCAGTTTCAGCTTCAACAAAGTAGTAAAACAGAGCTCTCTGCTTCTCGTCGTCAACAGTGATGTAGCCAGAGAACTGCTGGAAACCGACTTTTGGTTGCCCTGGAAGGGCAACAATTTTGTCAGCTTGGTAAAGGGATTCTCCCATTACCCATATCTGCATAAAAGTAGCTATGGCTATGGTGGTAGTAGTAATAGTTATCCTTTGTTTGGATTTCATGGCTAAGAGAAGTGGGAGGAGGAGCAGAGGAAGGCAAGGGAATGAGTGGAATGAGATGAGAATGGAGGACCGAAAGGGAAAGGATTTGGATTTATTAAAGAGAGTAGACATGGAATTGACATAAAAGAAATTATTGTGACCCATTTGCATGTGTTTCACATTGACAAAATATAAAAACATTTTTTTTTTTTTGGCAATCCCCCATGTGGCTCATGGTGCAATGGTAGTTACGGTATCCATTGTGCAGTAAGCAAAATGCACTCAATTTCAAGGTTACAAAACAACATATACTAATACTTAATTTAATAATTTTTTCTGTCAAAAAAATAAAATAAAATAAAAACATTTCTTTTGGTCTAAAGCTTTGGTAATTAACGTGGGGGTGGGAATAAAGGTGATAAAATCATTTGAGCAAATGGAAAAGGAATCTGGAAATTAATTAAGTAGAAAGTGCAGCTGGGTTTATTTTGAATAATACAATAATGGTGAACAGCTAGGCCACATGTATCATGCCTTTGATTAGGGTTTGTAAATGAATTGAGTAGTTCATAAGTTATTCAAGTCAAGTTAGACTCAATCAATGACTTTATTGAGCTCGAGTACACGCCTAGATGATTAATTACTGTATATTTGGGTTGAGACCAATGAAGGGAAAAAGATAAAAAATGGTTTTTTAATTAATTAAATTATAATATTTTTAAAATATTATAATTTGATTTATCGAAAGATCTTCTCTTTTTATCTTTTCTCTTTTATTTCTTTTAATCCAAATACATTATTAACAAGTTCACAAGTAATTCCATTAAAATAAAAAAACAAATAAATTATATAAATAACGAAATCCAGTTTTGCATGTCCTCATGTAAATTAAAAATAAATGCATAACATATGTTCTTGTCTTGGAAAATTTAACAAGTTTGCGCTCAATGTAATTAAATGAGCATTCGAGTTGATTGTGACTTGGTCTCCGCGAATAGATTGGTTGAGCTCGATTCATATACATATGAGCATGAACTACAACTTCAATTCAATTTAATAATTTTAATTAGAATCAAGTATTATACAATTCAAAGGATATGCATGTAAATAATATATAAAATTAGTTAAGAGTCTAGTATTTAGTAATTAGACTACAAAAACACCAATTTATTAGATGAAGGACCCTCCCCATCATATGTAGACTTAACAGCTTATAGTACTTAGGCTACTAAGGAATGTTGGTTTTGGACTCCTCAATTGCGCACATGTACAAATCAATTGCTTGGATAGTTCTTCCTAAAATAGGAAATTTTTTTTCTGGGATTGACATGTACTTAGCAGCAGCCATAACTAGACAAGAGCTTACAATTCAATTCCAAAATCAATTTCGTATTAGAAGTATAGATAGAAACAAAACTATTCTCTAAAAAAGATTACTGGTTAAGACATAAAAATTCACTTTCTTATTGAAGGATGCTAATATAAAGTTTTTTTAAAAGAAAAAAAATCATAAAAGAACCCTTCAAAATGCACATTCTTAGCTACCCCATTAAAACGCACTATCATGGCCGAGAGAAACAAGACTTTCCCAGCAAACATGGTACCAGACATCCTTAAACTCAGGCATCCCAACTATCTCCACCCTTTGTCTTGTTTTCTTTTCCAGGTTATACCAAACAGCGTTGACTTCATTTTTTTTAGTATTAAACGTCCTAGTATCCAAATCCCATAAGAAGAAGTTCTCCCAAATCTTGTCTCTCCACTCGGACCACAAGTCATTGGCAAAAGCTTGCCATCATTACAAAGGAGAATATTATCCCCATTCTTTGAACATGTCAAAGGCCAACAAGGGGAGATAACATGATCAACCCACCCTCAAACTACCTCCTGCTTCATCTCCACCCTTGTCTCTCACACCTAAGTAAAACTCTTGAATTCAACCAGATACTCTAGTAATATAGAGGTTACTATCAGCAACCACTATATCAGTAAGGTACAACCCTGCCTCTTCAAGAGGTTTTTTAAAAAACTCCTCACTTGCAAGGTTAAAACCAAGTATCATTTCTTCTTCATCACCGAGCCAATACAGAGCACCATTTGCAAAACTACCTTCATCTTGTTAAGGGAGGCCCGTAAATGGGGTACCAACATCCACCCTTTTATCTTGAATCCTTGTCCAAGCAAACCTAACAATCTTTCATCAGGTCAACTTAACAAAGTTTAAACAAGCACTAGAACAAAATGATGTTCCTAAAGTATCACACACTCCATGCAACTACTGCATAGGTGCTTGCCATATGCTCACAGATCTCTGTAGTATCAAGAACCTGCCCAGGGGAACATTACAGCTTTTGGCAGTTAAAAAAATTTATTTGCTTGACATCCCCCAAGGTCCTCCATAAAACACAAGTGATTCTGAAAAATGTTAGCAGAAACTTACACTGCATCTTGGTTTTTCTTCCCTAATTTATACCTCACACTATCTAAACCACTTTTGCTCTTGAAAGCTAGTTAAACTATGATAAATTAAGGACTGAAACAATCTACATACTAGAAACATCTTGTGAGTAAGAAAAGAGTTCACCTAAAACCTAAAACAAGATTAAACGAAAATAAGTAAATCTCAAATATTCTCCATTCCTGCAAAAATGCTAGAAGAAGGAGCTAAGGATGTAAAATCTTGAGGTAATTAAGAGGACCAAGCTTGTGCAGATCTGGCAAAGACCCACTGCCATTCCATGTCCAAGCACAGTTGAAGAAGAATCGAGAATTAGACCACATCATTGATAAATCCCTGGATAATACTTTTTGGTCTTTCCTTCAATATGATCATAGAACTCACGTTCCCCTGGAGAATGGTCAACATAACAGTTCTCTAATGTCTTCGGAGGCAAACCAATCAAACATTGCTTCTTTTAGTTCTTCTCAAAGAAATGGATACCAGTAGAATTTGCAAAAGAGATGTTATAGCAAAGCCAATAAGCAAAAGAAAAAATGCAATTAAAAGCAGTTTATGCTAGAATGAGAGAGACATAGACCACCAGAAAATGCAATAAAACAATATAATTATAATTTTGATTGCCATATAAACAACCCTCTAAGAAACAATGAACTGAAGTTAAAAGAAACATGACCAAATCCAAGAGATCATTGCATTATCCTTTTTTTGGTTCAGAGGGAGGACTGTGTAATTCCTTCCTTGAGCTCGAATGGCTCCTAGCCTTCCAAATGCCATTGGATTGTCTTTCAATATGCATCCATTTTAGGTTTTTTGCACCATTGATGCATTATGTGAAAGTATTGCAACATTTTCATGAAATCAAAATATTTTATTCAAGCAACAAAAAATGTAAATATCAGAAATGGTATTGATACCAAATTATTACGCCCATAAAATAGTAAGTAATTTAATAAATTAACTACAATCGTAAGAGTCCTTTTTGTTCCATTTTTCAAGGTGTGGTTTCCCAGATGCTCTTAGTAGAAAACAGCACCAATCTCAAAAAATACATCAAGGTACATTAAGTTGCAAGATCGAGAATCGATTGTTGACCCTATGACTACCCATTTGCACTCATGTGCCTCGTCCAAGATGACTCACCACTACTCCATCTTATCCACTTGGGAGCCTCTTATTCCTTTCTCAGAACTTAGTGTACCGTGAGTGACCAATATAATATCAAATTCTCCAGCTCCCCAACTTCTTGTTTTGTCTTTTGGGCAAAACAACTTCAATGGAAATCAAATATATAAATTTAGAGGTTCTAAATAGCAAAGAATTTGAGAAATTCAAGAATGAGATGAACAAAAGAAAAAAGGGAAAAGAAATCCTTGAATGGTTACCAAAGAAACTCCATCCAGATCTGATTTCGTAGTTCAATCATCCTACTTTGTCGATAACCCAATGGGTTTCCCGA
>BPVZ01000047.1:1976910-1995165 GCA_020521535.1 Rubroshorea leprosula
CGCGGAGCTACAGCATGCAGGTTGACCAACGTGATCATCGAGAAGTGTATGGTTGGCAATATGAAATTACCAACGAGAATTTTGTTGGTAAGTGTACCAAAAGCTGCAAGCCTGGCCATCAGCAGCTAGATTCACGGGGGAGGGTTGGGCACTGTGAATTTACCAATGAAGTCTTTGTCGGTAAATTCACCAAGATGAATCCTGTTGCAAATTGAATTAGTTACAGACGTGATCTTTGTCGCTAATTTGTTTATTGGTCTGCTTGTTGCCGGAGTGTACATTGTAGTATGCCACCGACGAAGGGCACGTGTGTATCGTGCAAATTTACCAAGAAAAATTTTGTCTATACCTTAAATAATATAAATTATTCTTATTTTTACTGTTCTTTTATTTACATACGTTTATCTTGTCAGTGAGGGGATAGTTTACCAAGAAGACTTCTAACGTCGATGATTTTGGGTCGGTGATTTTGAGTTTTTTAGTAGTGATTATTCTTTGAGATGTGATAGAAAGGAAAGAGTAGTATCATTTCTTTAATAATCTACTTCATTAATTAATATCATTAATCGTGTCATCAATATTCATTTCCTCCCAAAAATAACTGTTTTTTCTTTAAATTTCTACTAAATTTATTTTAAATTAATTATCATCTTTTGAACCTGACCCTTCGGGTCAAGTGGCTCTAGCCACGTTTGTAAGGTTCATATCCCCCTCCCCCAGGGCAACGGTTCGAGCCGGCCCCATGACAAAAATGTTCAAAAAAAAAAATTAATTATCATCTTTTATTTTTTAAGGTAAAAAACTACTATTGTTTTCACTTCAATCATATCACAAAAACCTCACATCTTTTATTTAATTTTTTAGAAATAATATATGTAAATACATAAAAGTAATATACATACATATTGTTTACACTTAATTTTACAACAAATAGAGTGTTGTCATGTGTCACCCATGTTAATAGATATTTTATTGGTTGAAAGTTGGTGTGAATCTTTTCAGATAAGATTGAGTAGTTATTTCCATAACGGCAGCAAAACCGTTCCCTTGTTACGAGTTTCCAAGAGGATAATCAGCAGCATAAACAAATTAATCGATTCGTTGTAGATATCATGTTACTGTTGGTTTTTTAGGATGCTACCGCAAATCTCCACCATGCTGCCAATGTGCTATAAATACCCAATGACAAGATCAAGTAAAGGATCAACATCACACACAACAAACTCAGCACAATTTCTCTTTATGCTCAGATTCATCTTAGTTTCAAGCCCTTTAATTTAATTTCAGCTCTACGCTTTAGCCTAGATTAGTTTAGTAATTTAGCTCTTCTTTTGTTGGATTTGTAATGGTGAGTCTCATTGCCTTTAGTAGTATTTCTTTGTGATCGGATTGCTTCTTTTCCTTTTTCTATTTTCCAAGTTTCCTTTAATTAAATCAAATGATGTCGACATTTAATTTCATGTTCAATTCTATTTCTGTTAATTTATATTTCATGCTGCAAGTAGATTTTCCTTACTTACGGTTTTATTTACTTTAACTTAATTTACTTTTACTGCAATTAAATTTCCTTTTAAAGCTCTGTTTCAACCCAGTTTGCATATTTAAAATTCATTTAGATTTTTAGTAGTTTAGTAATCATTTATTTTCCTTGCAGTCTTAACTTTTCTTGATTATATTAGCTTTGAGGAGTCCTTAGAATTATATCCAAGGCATTTTGCCATATAACCCATTTAGTGTAGGAAGTTTATCCATCGTTTCTATCAATTGTCTGATCTTTAAAGCGCAGTTTACGATGTTCTTCCATCAACTCACAAACTGAGTTCCACGCTTGAAAAGAAGAAAAGGTTGTCGGAAAAATCTTTCTTGTTTTGAGCAAAACAAGTGGCACGCCATTTCGTCTGTCATGTGTCAAGGAGATTTTTTGAGATAACACACATTTATTTTTTTTTTTAAAGTAACAATTATTTGAAAAAAGAGTGAGTATCCAATTTTAAAACAGATGGTGCTATAGGAACAACTTTTTTGTTTCACTTTTTTATACAATTTTTACATGTTATTAAATAAATAAATGCATTCAATATCACGGGTCTCACATAAATTAAAAGAACTAATCATTTTAATAAAACAAACATCAGATTGTACAAAAAGATGAGTCAAAAAAGTTATACCAAAAGCATTTCTCTTTTAAAACATGCCATATAAGCACCATGGGTCCACCGCAGGAAACAAATTTTCCATCTCGGTGCCAACACAACGCCAGGTCACTTGTGGAACCCACCAAAATCACCTTTCCGTTTGAGTCAACCAGATTGCTCACCGAAGTCTTTCTTTCGATTTTTACTAGATTTCTCGTGTTTTCTTCAGAGAAATTTATGGAGAACCAATGGGAGCTTTTCCCCCATCCTTGGTTTTACCTGCAACATGCAATTTCCTCATATTCTCATGCTTCATTGGACCACGAATTTGGGAATGCTGAGTTATCATATGAAGGCCCTGAAAGGTTCAAATGCTGTGGTGGGTTTAAAGTTTAAAGCATCGAAGTGGGCATCAGGGGCTCTTAAAAAGGTTGAGGAATGAGAAAAAAGGGTTTGGCAGAATGAGAATGCAGGGCTGGAGAGGCAAATTAGACAATTGTAAAACATAAAAATTGGATTTAGTCTAGCATGCACAACAGTGACTATTGGATAAACCCCCTAATATTAGAACCTTCCTCCTATCCAGTTGTTCCTATTCTGCAGTTCGGATCACACAACAGTTTTTCAAAATAAAACATGACAATTTCACCTGTAGACATGAACCAGAAATGGAATGACAAATTCATTTGCATAAAAGGGAAAAAAAATACCGAAAATGTTAAAATTTGTCTTCAAATTCTGCATTCTGAAACAAGTACATAAAGCAACCAAATTTCTTATTTTGCTAACCTGGAAACATCTAAGAAGTGAATATAATTATCCCATCGTGCACCCAGGGGAGAATTCGATACATAAATAATAGAATCTTGATGTACCTGATCATCCTTGATTGAAAAATAACTCAACGGAGATTTATCATTGTTAAACTTGTAGTATATCCTGTTGCAAAATTCTCTTTTTACTTCTCCTAGTGCTTCAATTGAAAATGCAGAATGCCCGTCAACAAAGAATATATGATCTTCTAGGCTTCTTATTGTAATCAACTCAGAGCAATCATACTTGAATATATGACACTTCGACTCATTAAGAAAAGTTTTATATAATACGAATAGCCCTTTCTCCGATTCAAGAAGCATGAGACGAGCACCAGTACCATCTGCTGATATAACAGAACTTGTCTTCAAACTCCATTTTTGTTCACTAACATTCAAGGTTGCCAATGTATGGTTGTCCCCGCAGCTGAACATACAATACAGAGTTCCATCCAGGTAGACAATATTCTTAGAAGTTTTAATATTCTTAAGTACCCCATGACGATGAGTGCAACCAAATAAAGATATATCACAGTCGCAGCTTTTCCATTCCCTTTCACCATTGCGGTAGGTGTAGAGGTGAGCTTCTTTCACAGATCTTTGATGTAGCAGGAAGAAAATGCAATCGTGAGCGCTTGGAATGTTGGAAAAAGTGAACAATGCATAACCCATACTACTCTCAACCAAATCAGGCAGCTGAATGATATTTTCTGCAAAAGGACTGTATAGAAAGAATGACCAAGTTGCAGAGGTCATTAAACACTTCCGGAAAACAACCCAACCAAATTTTGAAGAAAATACACGTGCACCAAGCAATTTATTTCCTCCCTTGTTGATAATATCCTTCCCAATGAAGTAGGGCTTTGGATTACCTGGTTCATAAAGTTTGAACTGATTTAGTTTGTCACTTTCAACGAAATGTGGATGCATAAATAACCACGGTAGTCCATCTAGATGGAGGGGATTATTAACCCCATAAACGGGAATTCTCCAGCCCTTGCAGGTTGCAGTCATACAAAGTCTTTCTGAAAATTTCAATGTCCTCATAATCTTCCCAAGAATATCTTCAGGAAGGTTCGCCCAATTTTGGGTTCCTTGATAATTCTCTTGGTAATGGCTTTTGTTCTTTAAAGCCATGGCTGCCAGCCTTTCAAGATGATCTTCCCCTTCAACACTTTTTTCCTCCTGATCCATTAGCTGCTTTTCATTTCCAAAAACTCATGTTAATGACAAGTTCAATCTCATACAAAATTTCACCTATTAATCCATCAACAAATCAATTCAAAACCCAAAATTATAAAGTTCTTAGTTCATGCACTCAATGAAAAATCATATGCCTTACTTATAGACCCACTTATTGCACAATCATCAAAGAGAAAGCATCACTTACTTACCTGCAACAGAAATCAAAGAAAAACCAGCAATTTCTATCTATAACAAAAAGTCATAATTCTATCAACAACTCTTGATTCCATCTGCAATTTTAGAAGTTGGTAAATTTAATGAAAAATCTAAAATTTATTTATATTTATTTGACATAAAATTCTGCAACAGTTCTACTCAAACAGCATTAATTCCAAAGTCAAACAAAAGCTGCAGTGAAATGAAACAAAGCAGTAATAAAACTTTCAATGGAAATCAAATACTAAATATATATAATTTCAGCGGCTGAAAATCTGGAAAAAAAAAGGGGGGGTGGATTTCTTGCCTTACCAGAGTGGAGGAATCACGTAGAACGAGCAACAGAGCAAGAATAACACGGCTAAACGTTTGAGGAAGAACGCCGCGACGCTTCGACGGGGAATGAGTGAAAAGGAAACGAAGATCGCCGACACAACCGTTGAGGAGGAAGACAAGGTTGCAAGAGATCAGATCAGTGTAAACAAGTCCACTTGGGAAAAGTTAAAAGTGCAGTATGAGGGCGTTTGGGAAAGCGAAAAATGCTTTGGTTTTTTAAAATACTACTATTTATCTCCCTCACCTTAAAATTTTGTTAAATTTTATTAGAGGGAAAATTAAAAATGAGATTTATGTAATATAATTTGAATTAAAAATATTTTAATAAATTTACAAGGTAAATTATATATAATTTACTTTTAAAATATTTTTTATTTAAAAATTATATTTTAAAATGAATTTTAGCTTTTAAACAAATTTTGAAAGAAATTTAGATATGTAATTTAAAATTTGTTAAAAATCAACTTAAAATGTTAATTTTAAGTAATTTTCTTTAACAGAATTTTAAATATGTAAGAGAAAATAAACTTGTTACCAAAAAAAAAAAAAAACAAGTACTTTTTATGATTTTACCAAAACACCCTCCCGTATCGTTTCTTGAACTTATCTGGGCAAAAACTTACCTTTAGCCCCTCACCTTACTAAATTTAAAGGTTTTAGCCCTTTATCTTATTCTATAACACTTTTAAACCTTCATCTTATTAGATTTATAAATTTTAACCCCTCACCTATTAAAATCAAAGAAAATAACCCTCATGTTATACTAATTGTTAATTATATTAGTTGAAAGTAAATTTTTATCTACTAACAGTCAACTAATAGTCAGTTAACAAAATGAACGAAATATTATAAAATTAGTTTTGTTAATTCTGTTAATTAAAAAAAAGTTTTTGTCAGCTAACAGTTAATTAATAATCAGTTAATAAAATTAACAGTTAACTAATAGAACTAATAAAATGTTACAAAGTAAGTGTTTTTTTTTTTCAATTTTAATAGTTGAATGGCTAAAAGTATCATAATATAAGATAATATGCTAAAACCTATAAATTCAGTAAGATGAGGGGTTAAAAGTGTCATAATATAAGGTAAGAGACTAAAACTTTCTCAAAATAGGTTTTTACCACTTATCTGGCCGTCTGGAAAGTAGTTAGTCCGTTTCTGAGTATGTTTGTCCGGCCTATATGCTGCTTGGCTTGTTCTCATCAGCGTCTAAGAGGCTATTTGGTGGAACTTCTAGGAGTTTCAGTTTTTTGATACTATTCATGTTTCATAAGTTTAAATTTTTTTTTTTAAAATTTATATTTTTAAACATTTTTTTAACTTTAAAAAGATTTCAAACAGTAAAAGATCAAAAGTTTCAAATCTAAACTTTTTACAAACCCATTTTTACTCACTTTTTATTCACTTTTTTCCATCTTTAAAAGCAACTTTTGTAATTGCACCAAACCAGAAATCCTTCTTTAATCTGCATCTTCACTTCGGATGAACCTGCAAAGCTCCGAGGTGGGTCTTCAGGGTAGACACTCCGATACTTAAGTCAGCAATAATCGGATCTACCTTTTTGGGATAATTAAAGAGGAGCTTTAGGTCGGTTTCAATTACCTTTCTGAGATGGCCCCTGGAGGGTACTTATAGGTCTTTGTGAGGTATCCACGTGGCTTGCTTAGCAAGATAATCGGAATGTGACGTGTCCCTAAGGAGGTAAATTCGAGACCGACAGTAAATTCAAGAAATTGTGTGATAGATCAGGTGCGGACATGTCCACTGTATTTACTATGTAGCCATTTGACCAGAAATGCTGGAATTAATCTCACTTCGGCTATTAAGGAATTGTTACAATACGTCCGAGATTAAGGAATTGTTACAATACGTCCGAGATTAAGGATCTCGGACCTATCCTTACAACTTTTAAATTTTTTCTTTAATAAAAATTTAAACTTATCACTCATAAACAATAAAAATAAAAAAAAAAAACAAAAAAACAAAAACAAAAACAAAAACTCAAACAAGTTCCACCAAACAAGCCCTAAAGCCTAAAAAAAAATAAAAAATAAAAAATAAAAAAATAAAGATAAAAAAAAGGGCTAGGCCCAGAATTTATCATTTAGGAGTTCAGATTTCGACTTCTCTTTGAATTGTTTAGATCCTTACCACTTGATCCAGTCAAAATCCCCAAAATTAGTCAAGTGTCAATATCGAGAGAAATTCTTTCTCAGTGGTATCCTTGTCTCTTTCTTTTTCTTTTTCTTTTTCTTTTTCTTTTTCTTTTTATTTACATTAGAAAATTAAGTATTTGATATTGAAAAGTTTTAAATTTTTACCTTTTAACTTTAAATTATGACATTTAAATTAATAACTATTAACTTAACTAAAATTTTATTCGTATTTTTATTTATTAATATAATAACACATCATTATACTAATATATCATTATATTAATAGTCAAGATTTCATTAACAAAATATCACAATATCATATCAATAGTATTCTCATTATATAGATGAATTTCTCCAAGATGAATCCCATTTCTTGTGGTAATTCCCTCAATTCTTGTGCTTCTACTCCTATTTAAAGGAATGCACAGTAAGATTGTCAATACTATACTAATATATATACATTAATTTTTTTTTTTTTTGACTAGTGGAAAATTGGGAGATGGGAAATAGTTACAATATTGCTATACTGGCAGCTTGAACCCTTGACAAAGAAACTAAAAGAGAAGGTGCACTTCCATTGCGGCTAAGGCCGCAAGTGCATATATACATTAATTTTGCTATCAAAAGAATATATATTAGATATTTAAATTTTTTATATAGTACTTAGAATTTACCAACATATAATTAAATATATAACTTTAAAATTATATTTAATGAGTAAAAAAAGGTAATGCCTAAAAAAATAAATTTCTAGAGATTAAAAACATGTTCATGATGGCTAAATTCGTAAAATGTCTTTAGATTTTTTTTTTTTAGAACATAAAGATAATATTAAACATAAAAATAAGATATTAACATGTTGTGCATTTATTTACATGATTTTATATATTCATAGGAGGTTTGAGTCATTCGACAAACAAGTATTCATATGAGTTTATATATATCCAACTTAGAAAAATTAAACATTTCTCATGAAAAAGAAGAAGAAGATATTTATTTATATTTACAGTGTATTTTTTTAAGTCAAAATAAAACTAAATAATCATTTTACACATTTATCCAAAAAAAAAAATCATCTCATGTACTCATGGATGTCTACTAAAAAACAAAGATATTTTTGTTAATAAAAACGTAAGTACATTTGACAAACGTTCTTCTAACAAATAAATAACTTCGGTAAGATGTCATTTGATTGACAGTATTTTAAAAAAAAAAAAAAAATTCAAGCATTAAAAAATAAAAATTGTACTAGCAAACATTTCAACATATTGGACAGTGCGTCAAAATTTGACCAAAACCGAATGAAAACCCTATACCTTTTCTGATTAAGCATAAAATTGGTACAAAATGAAATTGATGACCTTGACGCATGAAAAATTTATATACAAAAGCATCATGTTGTAGAATGAATCTTTGAATGGTAAAACAGGAATGTTTAGATTTAAGACAACTTTCTAATAACAAGGGATCCTATAAGTCTAATTTAGAGTTTAAATCTTGAATTAACACTAAAATATTAAGTTGATGTAAGGAATGCACTGTCTAAGATTGTCTAAATATTTGTTGCAATGTTCTGGTCTGGGATATGATTCTGCGCTTGATGACTACAAAATTGTGTTGATTTCAGAGTTTTCTGACTCCAGAAGGGATCATGTTTCTTTTCAAGTTTGGGTTTTTGGTTTGAAGTCAAATTCTTGGCAAAAGAATCAAGATGCTCCACTGGTAACGGATGATCGTATCTCATTTGAGGGTGTATTTACAAATGGTGCTCTGCATTGGGAATGTGATGGTTATATACTTGGTTTTGATCTTGCAAATGAGGTATTCTTCAAACTACCAGGTAATTCCAGTCTGGCAAAATTGTTATCAACCATCTAGGTGTGTTTTCCTGCGAGAAAACCATGATGCTGGTTCTTGGAGGTAACCTTTATACTTCTAGAATAACTGCTAAGGGTAGAGCTGTTGAGTTTTACATTTTTGTGAGTGATAATGGTGGACAAGGAGCTGGAGGTAGTTGGAAGAAAGCATTTGCACTAGAGGCAGAGGAGATTATTGGGAATGCTGAGGTTTGCTTTCCTTGGCCTCTGGCATGTTCAAAGGGGAGAGATAGCATTTTGCTTTATAAAAGCGATGGACTTATTTGGTATGACCTTGAAAATGAAGCAAGACAAAGGGTGGAGATTGGTGGCATGCCTTGGGTCCAGGGTCGGATGTACAGGTACCATGCTTGTTGCGCAAGTCTTGTTTCTCTTGGCGATGGCAGTGCATTTGATGGGGCAGCTCTGGAGGAAATCCTAATAGTTGGGCCCAAAAAAAAAGGGAAATGCTAATTGGTGAAGTTAGTGGAATAATCTAAAGCAGACTTCTTTATCAGGGTTCAAGTTTTCAGACTAGTAGCTGTTGCCATACATAAACTAGTAGTAAAATGGACATGTTTCTGGTTACAAAGAATGATAATTAATATTTCAATGGTATTCCATGTCAATCCCAGTTTTGTTTTGCCCTTTTCCTTGTAAATCCTAGTCTGTAGGCTTTCAAGTGGGATTTTGCAACGTTTGAAATGGAGTGTGGGAAATTCAAACTAGAAGCCTTGGTTTTCAAGAATTTCTAGTTGATGTAATTAATCCTTTTTATAATTTAGACATGAAGTTGCAGCTTCATCTTCCATGAGTATTTGTTTCTTATCTATGTGTTCATGTGATACTCTGCTTTAAATTGGCATGTTTGAAAAATTTGGCAATGCATGTTGTATATGCACATCAAATGCTTAGGAAATCTTGCATCTTTTAATGTAGTCCAATTATCTAAGTCTTGTTTGGTCCTAGATTCCGCCTACATAAGTGAGTCCCTCATTTACTTGATAAATATGGCTGCTTTAGTGTCTGTCGTGTCATTCAGTTACTTGAATGATGCATCATTTGTTAAATTTGTCATACATCTTGGTCCCAAGAACAATGAAATGGGGTTTCCCCACCATTGGAAATGCTGATTAGCTTCTCACTGAGCACACCGTATCTCAGAACCAGTCTTAATCTCACTGATCAGGCATGTGGACAAGGACAGAGCCAGAAATTGAAGTCAGGGTGCGAGGCAAAAAGTTAAATATTTTTTTTTGAGTTATTTATTAGTTTACCTTAATATAATTTAAATTAATGTTTATAACAGTCACTTATTTTATGCATGTATTACTTATTTATGCATGTAAAACTTTAAATTAATTAGATATATTTAGTTTTATTAAAAAAATTATGTATATAGTTATTTTTGAAAGATATATATTTTAAAATCCCTACATAAATAGTATAAAAATATAGTTTATTTTTTTAAATGGTTTTCTATATCAAAACAACTTTAAATTTGAAATGTCTGATTTATATAAATAAAA
This sequence comes from Rubroshorea leprosula, assembly GCA_020521535.1. Classification (NCBI taxonomy): domain Eukaryota; kingdom Viridiplantae; phylum Streptophyta; class Magnoliopsida; order Malvales; family Dipterocarpaceae; genus Rubroshorea; species Rubroshorea leprosula. The sequence continues at coordinate 1,987,136 of BPVZ01000047.1, forward strand.
TAAATTCAACTGTGATTTTCATAGTATATAAATTATACAAAAAAATTATATATAAGTAATGTAAAAACTTATATAAGTTATATTAATGTAATTAATTAGATATTGATTATTTTTTAATAGTTTTCTTACCTAAACCAAATTATCATATCTTAAAAACTAATCACAAAGGGAGAAATAATTCCTTTACCTAAGTCATAAATATTTCTTTTATATTTGAAATGGTCCCAATAATTCAAAACCTCAAAAAACAAAATTTTGTAAAAATAAAAATTAGTGTACCATATTTGAAAATTTTCAAAAGCTGAGGGGGGGCAGCTGCCCCCCCTTGTCCTACATTGGCTCCGTCCCTGCATGTGGAGGACTTGACCTCACCATTCTGTGTGCAGTGAAGCAAACGCAAGTGCCACAGCTGGAGGCAAAAATGTACAAGTGGTGATGAAAGACTAGGAGATGGAGGGTTGCCATTATTAGCACTTGCACAGAAGGTGAAAATACAGCTGCTCAGTTCATTTCTTATGTTACTGGCTTACTGCAAAGGATTGTAATTGAGGCGTTAATGGAGATTGCTTCAGCTCTTATTAGGGTTGCCAAATGTGGCAGCTGCTTTGTGGACAGAAAAAACATTCTTGTTTGCCATTTTTATTTATCTGTCAGTTGAATTTCTTATGTTACTGGAGGCTATTCTTACCTTCTCATGTGAGGGACTTATGTTGTACAGATCTTAACCCAAATTACTAACACTGGTTTTGTCACTGTAATAATAGTTCTGATAGCAGTCAATGTTTGTTTTTGTGGGGTGTTATTTTGTTTGATTCAATTGTGAACATGCTTAGGTCAATGAGGACATGCAATTGGGCTTTTTCCAAATCCAAATCATAAAATCAGATATCGGGTTGTTTGTTTGCAGTGCATTAGGCCAATTTGCATTAGGCAATTTTCAAGCATTCATTGTAATTTCATTTGCATACCTGGAAATTCCACTCTTTTTCTCCCTATTTAAGTAACAAAATCTAGCTACCTCATATTTAACCACTGTCTATTTAATGAGGAATTTAAAAATGGTTAATTTTGAGTTTTGGTGACATTCATCTTTTTTTCTCTCCCACTACCTTGTTTGGCAGTACATATCCTAGACAAATTAGGAAGTAAAAATAACAATATCTAAGAAAATTAATTTAGTTTTAAAGTCAATATCTAAAAAAATTAATTTCAAATTAATCACATGTGAAGTGTGTCCTTAGAATGTGTGTGGTTTAGAAGGAAAGTTTTTCCCAACTTTCTTCTTTTTAAAATTATTTATGTATTTTCACATTTAATATTATAACAAAAAAAAAGTAAAAATTACATTTTAAACTATATTTGTTGTGACAAAATTTTCAATTAATAAACCTTTCTTTCTACAACTTTTTTATTAATTTTCTGTATATCAATTTCATATCACTCATAAAAGTTCATAAAGAAACAAAATTTTTATTATAAAAACCTTACAATTTTCTGTAAAATACTCTTCCAAATACTTTTTCTTTCTTAGTAAAATTGGTTTTTCTAACCAAATAGCCATAAAAATCCCAGTTTTATTGGGCGCACCAAACACGGCCGCCAAAATGAAACGTTTTTCTTCTCACTGCATTCAGTAGCCTCACTCCCGTCCAAATAGGGGCAGTGGCTTGCCATATATGGTGGCAGAGAGAGGAAATCTAAGGAATTTAAATTAGGTTAGAACTTGAACATTGATTCAAGTAAGAACGAAAATTGAAACAAAATCTCTAGCTTATATATCCACAGGGGTTTTGCCTTTTTGGCAGAAAACACCAAAACCCCACTGTGGATTTTTCCGTAACTTATTTTGGGAGCTTCCCTCCTGTCTTGTTTCCAGCCGTTGCACCCATTTTCTCAGCATTGGTTAAATCTTTGTCTTTTTATGCTAAGTAGCAGCACTTGAGCTTTAGTTGAGTTTATCCGTTTGGCTTTTGAGTAATTATCTAAGAAAATAGATGTTTTTGAACAATTGTATCAGGTCGTGAGCCTGAAATTTTGATCCCTAAACCTTGTTTTTGAATAAGAACAATTGGGTTTTGATGTGTTTGATCAAAGTCTATTTTTTCAAACACCCATCTTTGTTTTTGTTGTGTTTAATGTTTTGTTAATGATGAATGGTTAGTGAGTTACAGACTTACAGCCATGAAACCTGGGGGGATAGATCAATGGAGGGAATTTTTTGGGGGTGCAAATTCAAGTATATTTGAGATTATAGATCATGCAATCTCAGTGGCTGCAAAAGATCACCCTGAGGAGTTCAAGCTTCAGAGGTGTCAAATTGTGGACAAACTTTACTCCTCTGAATTGAATCAGTGCCCTTGTCACAATCATAATGAGTTGCCTAATAGCAAGAAATCTAGTGAAGAATGTGATACAGGTGCTAATGGGAGTTTACAAGGAAATGGCAATGCTGGTGATGATTTGGGGGTAATTGGTGGTAGCAAGGATGGTGATGAGATTGACATTTGCCAAAATGATCCTCAAGAGATAAACACAAATCAGCCAATCAAAAACAGCTGCAGTGAAGCTGAGGCATTAACAGCAGACACTGATGAAGAGAAAGAGATCATTTGTGAGCTTGACAGGATAAGGGAAGTCGTTCAGAATGAAGATCAGGTTTCTCTGGATTATTGTTACATGGCAAATTCTTTAGGACATTATGATATTCCCTTTTTTTTTTCTTTGTTGTTGTTGTTCCTTTGATTGTGTTGTGCTTATTAATCTTGCTAACAGTCTGAGAGAGTGCTGCTGGATTCATTAAAGAGGCTTCAATTGATTGACCTCTCATTTGAGATTCTAAAGGTTAGAATAGAATTTACCTGTTGCTGCTGTTAGACTTTTATGAATATGGCCACAAAGTTGCCTAAGTACTTGAATTAAGAACCTTCCCTTTTACACTGCTTTCAGCGTTTTGCAGGAGTTCATTCTTTTGATTTTGTTCTATCAGAATTGAGATTTTGATTATCTTTTGGCGCGAACATACTATGTTCAAAAGTTCGTTACATACAAAAAGTTCGTTATATACAGTTTGTTAGACGTACTGTTATGGTCTGTAACAACTGGACCAACTAACATCTAGGGGTTATCTCAATTTATAGAGGATATCTATTTTGACAAAATTAATTAGTTACTGACTTTGTTTCATGGCTAAATTTCATTGCGTCAGATGACGTGTATAAATAGTTTTGGTAAGTTATCTTCAACGTTTTAGTTTGTTGATAGCTTAGCCTGCAAGATTATGTTTTATATATCCATATGAAGAAAAGCTTGAGTCATTAAGGAGATTTTCAGTTACTAATGTTTGCTCTTATTCATATTAGAAGCAATTTCTATCTCTGAATTTTTCTTGTGTTAACTCCATTTACTTGTAAATTATTACATAGCACACACAGCATTCCCTCAGATTTCATTTGAAAACAAATTTTCCTTTGGTATTCTTTACCTGTTAGTACTAGAGCTCTACAGTAGAGACTTCTCATTGTATTTTTCTTCTTCAGAAAACAGAAATAGGAAAACCAGTTAATTTGCTTCGCAAGCACAATTCAAGTCAAATCAGGCAGCTTGCTCGGAGCCTCATCCTGTAAGATTATTTTCCCCTCTTGCAATTCAATATTGTTCATGTCAGCTGTTTCTGTCAGAAAAAACTTACTATGACATTAATGCTGTTTATAGTGTTCTTATTTATTTTTTCTATTTTAGGTCACATTTATTTTTTTTACCTTGTTGTCTTCTTATTGCATCTTCTGAAATATTTTATGTACTGAGCTACTTGAGGATTGAAATTCTTTAAACCAAACCATATTGTGCCTTTTGTTGCTTAGAAACAATCACAGGCAGTCTGTTTTAGTAATCAAATTGTCCACAATCCATCTTTGTTTCCCTAGACTTCATTTAATGGGCCTTTTTGAAGTATCTACAATCTTTCTTTGAGGATCAATTCAATGACTTCCATTTTCAGAACATTAGGAAAAGATTTTTAATGTTATACTATATCACGTGAATGCATTGAAAGATGATACAATCGTAAAGGCAACCAAAATCGAAATCCTCTTATTGTAGTTGTTTGTATGGGAAACATGAGGAAAGAATGTGATGGATGCGTTTATTACTTTTCCAAGTATATTTTTGCATTTTTAGTATGTCTACTTCTTTAACAACACATTCCTGAATCTGTACTTTTCAAGCCTTCTTTCATCTCTCAAGAAAAATGAACTCGTGAAGTTTACAGCTAACCTGAATGGATCATCCTTCTCAAGTTTATTTAACTCTTTGTTCCATGTTGCAGAGCTTGGAGGATCAAGGTGGACAAGTGGCTTGAGGCCAAAGAAACTATTGCTGGTAATTCTGTAACTGAACTAGGGGTCTGTTTGCACTGTGATTCTTCTTCTCCTTAGGACTTTTAAATTGAATTCTAGTGTTCTCTATTCTATGTTTCAGGTTCAGAAAAACATTCAGTGGATTTCAATCCTTCTGGCATTGATGAAGAAGGTGGACTTCCTCAGCCTGCATTAGATGGAGCAGCCTTTCTTACCCCTCAGTTTCCCATGCAGATTTCTCATTCTCAAGTATACATTTTTTTTCCTTCAACTATTCTTAATATAGGAACTTCAGGAATGGATTAGTGAGACTAACTTACCATTGATTCTGTTGTGTCAACTGGATTCTGTGAAGTCAATTGATGGCATGGATAACGAAAGAAGTGAGTCATTTAACTGAACCTGAATGCAGTAGCATCATTTTGGACTCTCCTCACTCTCTCTTGACATAAAGTTTCACTGTACAATCTTGTTCCAGATCTTCAAAACAACGTGAAAATTGAAGCAAATTGTGGGAAGGGAAAATCTCAATCCACTAGCCTTCCAATAGAGAAAAATATGTTAGTGATGGATGTCAAGCAGCAACCAGTTAAGCAAGAATCTGTCTTTAAGCCCATTGAAGCTAAACCTTCAGATATTAAGACTATGCCCTGGAATATAAAGAAGCAGAGTTCAGAGCCAGGGATCAGTCATGGAATTGACTTGCAAAGAACCAATAATACCACCCTGATGAAGAAGGAATGGCTATTAAAGAATCAACAGGTTGTTCTCCTCTTTTATCCCAATTCATCCTCTTTGTTTGTCATAACATGTAACTTGTTCTGAATTTTATCTTCTATCTGATGTATGCAACTTGTTCTCCTTTTAGGAAACCAGAGAAACATGGAAAAGAGCAGATGCTGAAAATGGTTTGCTTATCTTCAAATTCTTCATATCCTAGTTGACCTTCTTTAGAACTTGTTTCTTGATTTACAAGTAATTGTGAGGTTTGCTCTCCAATCTAAACAGGTAGGAAACAACAAGACTCTAACATGAAATTGACCACACCGGTAAATACCATCATCTCAAAGGCTGAGTCATACAAGAATTCAGATTCTGTTAGGGCACCAGCAGATCATCAGGCTGTAAGTATCACAAATGCAACTATAGTCTACCTTCTGATTTGAGAGTTTTGATATTTATCTGTTCCCTTAATCAGCTTCAGCAGAAATTTAAGCCTCAAGAAAAAAACACCATTCGAGAAAAACTCGAAGTAGCAAAAAGAAAACTCGAGCAAGATCATCAACAACTTGAGAAAGGTATGTAGTCTTCTCCTTTGTACAATTTAAATTATTCCATGGCAATTGTTTTTTTTCCATTCTGATCTTAAAGAATTTCTTTAACCATGAACCTTTTCTTTCTTCTTAACAGCTAAAAATCAAAGGACAATACAGATGACAGATGTGAAGGATCTTCCTAGGCCAGCGGTTGGTCCAAAAAACCTAAATATGAATCAGAAATATCAAAAATGGCATCAAGAAAATCACAGGAACTAGCAAAGAATGGGTACTGGATCGGGTTTTTAAGTCAGTAAACTGGAGGTATTGTAGCTTCTTATGTTCATGTATCAGTGTTGATTATGGACTTCCCTCAAGATGAGAGAATATATAGCCTAATAAGCAAATTGAACTCATGGATGCATAGATATGAAATGCCTGGTAAGGACTGGACCAGGATCTCAGTAAGTTGTATAAGTCATCTTTTGAACTAAATTCAAGCAATTCCATTACAGAAAAATTTTTGCCAGTTGACAACAAAATACCGGTCTGGCCAATCTTAGTTTTGTGGTTGTCCAAATTGACATTTTTTTTTTTTTTGTTTGGATTATATAATATATTTTCATCTATTTCTTTTATCAAACATATTCTAAACCCGCCCCTATGTATTTTTGAAAATACCCGGTCAGACCAGCAGGCTGTTTTATAGGATAGATGCATGCATTGAATTCTTCTATTCAACCTATAAAGAATTTTGGTAAAATAAATGGAATAATGGATGGTATTCAAACTAAGTTGGTTCCTATTGATGCATCCTGTTTCTTTGATTCAACAATAATAATATTAATTATTATAATACCACATAAAATTATAAACTTAAAATTATGATATATTATTAAATAAATTAATACATATAATATCATAAATAGATATATAAATGAAAATAATCATTTATAAAAAAAAATCAATCATATAATGATATATTATAATTATAAGTTTTAATACTACGTAATATTATAATTATATTATTTTTGTTAATTCAATAACTTTTGAGTAGGGAATAAGCAATGTGAATTTGGACTTTCAAATATTAATTCATAATGTTTAAGTTTCATGCACTAGGAACTTAAATTATCATAAATAATGTTTGTATTTCTTAGATAGAATCAAAATGGCTTGGTTGACTTGACACAAAAAAATTAAAAAAATGGTTTAGTTCACTTGAAATTGTTGACAAAGTAGGACTTGGAGTTTTATATCATCTCTTACTATTCTTTGGGGACAATTTTGAAACCTAATACTAAATCAAACAAAGCCAAAGTTTGAAGGACTAAAAATAAATATATAAATAAATAAACAAACAAGCGAAGTTTGAAATAAATTATCTAACCTCTCCATGTGAATATCATCAACATGCACTCCCTCTAAAAGTCAACCGAAACATGGGGTGCTTCAGTAACAACCACAATTAAAAGTTGTGTCTTGTCAATGAACCTCTTGACAAAAATGTTAGAATGTCATCATCACTCCTTCCGCTTTCCTGATGAAATACAGAACTTATCAAACTTCACTAGCTGTACCTACGGTTTTGTCCTCAGCCAAGCTCAGCTCGACACCACACTTCCAATTTGTTTACCAATAATAGAATTATCTTCTAGCAAAAGCTGGTGCAATCCACAAATAGTCCTTCAACAGTCAACTTATTTTTTGTGATCCGGATGAAGTGGTGTGAGCTATGTTAATTCTAAAAAGATTGTAGTACAATTAGGAAAAAAATTCTTTTGCATTTGTTAACTATTTAGATAGGCAAACTCTTCTTAAAAAAAAATAAAAAATTTTAAATTTAAATCATATAATATATAAATAAATTAATTTAAAAAAATATCTTGTTATAAAATTTATAATCTAAAAAATTGCTCTCGCAATTCCCTTAACCACTCATTAACCACTCATTCCACAATTATATCACATAATTCGAAGTTAAAACCATTTTCTTCGGAAAGAGATTATTGTTGTCACTAAAGTTATTGGACCTTTTTCAAGAAACATCTCAATTTTATGTTAGAGAAACAATCTGCAAAGCGTATGGCTGTCTGTCCATGTGGTATGGTGTCATTTGGATCGTTATCTCTGTAAGCTTTGAATCAGCCAATCAAGAGCTTAAAAGAATAGTGAAAGTACAAACATCATAATTTTATAATTTATATTATAAATTTAATTACATTATAACTATAAATTTTTTTGTTAATTTTTAATAAAATTAATTTGATCTCTTATTTGGGTTGGTTTGCACACATTTCAAGACTAACCATTCCCTAATTCAATGAAAGATAATTTTATAATTTATATTATAGGATATATTTAAAATTATGATGGAGAATTATACTTAAAAATAAAATAATAAAATAATAAAAGTGAA
>BPVZ01000047.1:2014323-2026902 GCA_020521535.1 Rubroshorea leprosula
ATTAGATAAACTTTTAAAAAGAAAAGGTTGGGATTGAAAATTTTAAGCATAAAATTTCTTAAAATCAATCTCTTTATGTTGGTACTTTATGTCATGATTACGATTTAATTAGCACCGAACATAGGTGGCAACTAAATCTAATTAATGTGCTTTAAGTCCGCGAGGGAACCCATCAACTATTACATTACCTCAAAATCAAGTCTTGCCGACATAAAAGGTGCCTGCCCCACCAAGTTACGAAATTATGGTAGAAATAAGAGAGCTTCTGACTTTAATTTCATTTTCACAGTTGTTGGATTGAAATTTGGAAGATGTTACAAGCAAGCTTAAGTCTCTCTCTTGTTTCTAGGAACTACCTTGATTCAAGGCCTAGAGTTTGTTTTCCTAAATTAAACTTTAGAGTCCAACATTGAATGATTCATATTTAAATCTTATTAATCAATATTGGATTGTTTGAGGAGGGTAATAAAAATGCAACTTCTTATGCATGAAATTTATAATACAACATAAATTACTTGTCTTTAACTAGATGCAAGAGGCTGGACTTAGTGTGTAAGCAAAAGCTGGCCCATAATACCAAAAAGAAGAAGAAAAAAATCGTATTTGGACTCGTGTGTTGTTGCTGGTGAAGGATCAGCCTCTTCAGATTGAGACTTGAGAGTGGCCCTGTTTTGGGCCTTTTTGCATATTCAGCCTGGGCTCCACTGTCATATAAGCCCTGGTTGTACCAAAGTGTTCAGTCCATGATTTGAGCTTTTATCTATGTTTGTTAATCTTTGCTGGATCTGGCTCAGTAATCCTTTTTTATTGGGCCAAACCCACCTATTTTTTTATCAAATAATTAATAATTAATATTAAGAAAAAATGCATATTAATTCTGATTTTAAAAAATAATTGAAGTTCTAAACTTAAATTGCATCATTTTATTTAATTAAATCTCAATTCAAAATTTAAAAAAATTATCTTATTAAATGTTTATATTTATATTCAAAAACTGATTATATTAGTATATATAATGAGTTTTTAAATTTAGATATCAATATTTAATAAAATGAGATTTCATTTTTCAAATTTAAGTCAGAACTTCAATTGTTTTCTGGAGTCAAGACTAATTCACACTAATCTCTTAATATTATAAAAATTAAAATTTTTAACTTTAATCTTGAATTAAATCTTAAAATTAGTGAGTATCAATTCGTGAGTATCAATTCGAGCAAACTTTTGTTAGTGGGCCAAACCCATCTATACCGACCCTGAGAGCATCTTTTTGAGACAGTAAAATCAAAGGATGGAAGCAGAATAACAGATTCGAAGCTAATATGGAAATGAGTAAGATCTTAGAGGAAGAACAACTCTTGCATTATGGCGGTAGCAATGAACATGTACAGATCCAAACTTTTTACATATTGAGGAAGAAAATTTTAGGAGAGGGCAAACAATAAATTTTTTTTATTATTTAAGAATAAATTTGAAAGAGATAAAGTGTTTTTTTGTTTCAATTGATAACAATACAGTCCTAAAATGTGAATAAAAGGAAAAGTTAAACCACATCCAAAGCTTGTTATTGTTCAGATTAGCACTTTTTTTCTGGTTCAGACTAAAAAAGCTTCTCTCTCCATTATAAATAATCCTAATATTTTTAGCAAAAATTTCTGAAATTTTTCAAAAAATTGATAACAAAATTAAAGAAGTTTTTACAGAAATTCTTAAGTTTTCTATATTTAGATTTTATTTGATCATACTTGGCACAGATTTTTTTTTTATATAATATTTTATTTAAAAATATAAATTTATCCCTCTTAATTATTTTTATACAAGTGGACCTAAGAATAGACAATCAAAAGCAACATAGGGTTACAATCAAATAGAATGACATTTTCCTAAATCAAGATAACTTTAAAAAAAAAAAATTATTTTTTTATTGCTATTCTTTTACCTCTTAGGCAAGCGGAAACGTCCTTCCAAAAAGGTTTCAAAACAATTGCAGCAACACCATGGAAGACAGAGACCAACAGCAACCAACAAGCGAGGAACAAGGCACACTGCTTCCACACAAGTCCACCGTCCCATTTTTCTCCTACTTACTACCAATTCAGCACCACCACTACAACTAGCAGAAGCTTTATTAGCTGGCCCCATGCAACTCCTAAGGTGAGAAGATGGAGAATTTTAACTGTTCTTGTGGGGTTTTATAGGGATTTATTTTCTTGGACTATAGAGAATCTTAATGTATATATAAGAAAATGCCTGGAAAATGTACGTTATGTATCCTTTTAATTTATTAGTGTTAATCAAATGTGAATGGGAATGCACATGCCGTGGTATGTATATATAGGGGAAAAAAGTGAAATTAAAAAAGGAAGTGTACAGCCTTGTTGCTTGGCTAGGTTGATTTAAAAAATCATGATCAAGTTTATTATGATTCTAGGTTAGCTAATTCTAAAAATTGCATCTATTTGTAAGTAAATATTATAAATAAAACATTGTAAGGCAAGTTTTTGGTTTGAGTTTTATAGGTTAGCAGTTAACTTGAGTACACTAGATTTATGTGAAAAACGTAGGATACTGAAACAGTTAGCCATTTATTCTTCACCTGTGAGGCAACTTGGGTAGTTTGGCAAGCTTCTTAGGCGTGGTGGGGCCTGCAGGCTGTTCTTGCATGTGAAGGCTGGAATCATCTACAGCAACACGTGGGAATGCTGCAAAATGGAATCTTGAAGGAAGCATGGTATGTAATTTGGTTTTTAGTTATTTGCACCATATGATTGTGGAGGAACAAATTGATTTTCAAAGAAGGAAATGACAATTTAGCTACTGTGGTGGATTTAATAAAGTTACGTTCAGCCAAGCTAAATGAAGAAATGCCTAAAGATTTGTGGATTGAGAATCCCAGGGAAGCATGTAAAAGAACATAAACTATCTAGGAAAATTGTTTGGGTATGTTTTGAGTAGTGTAATTCATAACAATTTTTGTGATAATGTAATGGAATAGAGTACTTTTTTTACTTTTATTTCAATTTTAATAAATTTAATTTTACCGATAAAAAAAAAATTGCTTGAAAGATTAAGAAAGATTAGCCTCCAACTACACATACACTGCTTGAAAACAAATTAAAATAACAATATTAACGTTAGCCGGCCAATAATGAAGTAACATGGCAGCTAATTCATGTGAAATAATTTAACATTTTATGTTGGCCAACAAAAAGGTCTAACAGGACAAAGATAGGGCAGCTGAAGAAACTACCGAAGGAAATAATACTACTAATCTGTTAATAGTCTCATTATATAAGTTTAATGAACCTTTCCAACACCAAGTGGCACACTGGCCATATCTCTTTGATGGGAGGTGTTAAGATATAAAATCTTGAGTTTTACACCCAAACACTATTAATTTCTCCCACTTTAAAGATTCCCTTAAGTTAAAAAAAAAAAAAAAAAGTTTAATGCTCCTAATTCGCTACACAACCTTTATTTCCATCGATATTGTATATTAGTAGGAAAACTAGATTCTTTTACATTTGTCTAATGAACCTTCGGTTTAGTGCCATTTGCAAGTTTAGTCCAACTTGATGCTAGTTTTGTATATAATTTGTAATTTTTGTTTAATGATTGGTTTGTACCGTAAGTGTATGATCTTAAACCCATAAAAGATAAAAATGATAATTTCTCACCATTTGCTTGCTACCAAAGTGCCAAACAAAGGCAAGGGACAAAAAGCCCACTGGAGATGGTAGGATAAATTATTAAGAGTTTCATTTATTAATTTGGACTGTATATTGAAAATGTAATTTTAATACTGAAATTACTAAATTATCATTAATGAATAAACATAAAGAAGAGTTTTACTAAGGATATTTTAACAATTTCAATGTCAAAATTACATTTTTAATGTACAATCAGACTTAAAAAATAATCTTTTGAATTATTAATAACATGTTCAAATTAATATACAAAGTAGTAATGATTTGGGTGACTACATATAGGAGCAAACATGTTGTCAAGATAATTTGGAACAAATTAACTCCCAATATTCATTCTGCAGCTCATGCAGGGTAGAATGGTACTAATATTCGTAGGACTTATTTTTGTTTGAAATTAGATTTAGCCTAAGGTAATACCATATCTCGGCCTTGCATAGAGAGAGGCTTTAAGTCTTGAGCTCACAGACCACAAATGAAACTGCAAATTGGAAGAACGGAAAAAACTGGACAAATACTAGCAACAGACAAGATGTACAACAAACACATATATCAGAGCACATTACCATGAATCCAAATATGAGATACGGTCTGCAAAAGATGTAAACAAGGACCAAATCAAACAGATATTTTCAAACACATACCTAAACATTCCCACTCCTATAATCTCTCTCCGCATCTTACCATTTTTCATAGAGAAGGGTTCTTCACTCACATACCAGGTGGAAATATTAAAATATGCAAGCATCATAACATAGTAACTTTGTGTTTCATCTTACTCTCTTCACACGTGCTCCATCCCTTCCTCTTCCTCGTCCTCGTACTCACCTTCCTCATCAGCAGTAGCATCCTGGTATTGCTGATACTCTGACACGAGATCATTCATGTTGCTCTCAGCTTCTGTGAACTCCATTTCATCCATACCCTCACCGGTATACCAGTGCAAGAACGCTTTTCTCCTAAACATGGCAGTGAATTGTTCACTCACTCTCCTAAACATTTCCTGGATGGAGGTTGAGTTCCCAACAAAAGTGGATGCCATTGAGAGCCCTTTTGGTGGAATGTCACAGACACTGGATTTGACATTGTTTGGAATCCACTCCACAAAGTAGGAAGAGTTCTTGTTTTGGACATTGATCATTTGCTCATCCACTTCCTTGGTGCTCATCTTGCCCCTGAACATGGCTGAAGCAGTGAGGTAACGACCATGCCTTGGGTCTGCAGCACACATCATATTCTTTGCATCCCACATTTGCTGGGTCAGTTCTGGGACTGTCAGGGCACGGTACTGCTGGGATCCACGGGAGGTCAGAGGAGCAAACCCTACCATGAAAAAGTGGAGACGAGGGAATGGAATCAAGTTAACAGCAAGCTTCCGGAGATCAGAGTTGAGTTGACCAGGGAACCTCAGACAGCAAGTAACTCCACTCATAGTTGCAGAGATCAAGTGGTTCAAATCGCCAACTGCAGAATGAATTAAAAAATCAGAAGATGTATGACTGATAGATTAAAACTTGCAATCATGGCATTTGATCCAAATCGTAAGAAAAAATTATAGCATTTGACCTCACAGATAACGATGCAAATTCATAACAAATAATCATGTATATAACATGAATAAAAACTGAATTAAAACTGTTGCATTTCTATTGATAGGAAATGTCCAATCAAAACAAGTTCAATCAACATAGGCAGATAAACCAATCTAACCCTACACCAAGACTAGAAATTCTGTGAATCTAATCACACACAAACCAGAAATTTTGTGACTGGAAAGCATGGACAAAATGCCTTTGGCTATTTAAGAGAACTCATTATTTTTAAAATTTAAATATTGTACCATAGCTGACAAAAATAGGTGAAAGATCTAATAAGAACATTAGTTTGTTTACAATTTGTGATTCAATTACAACTTTGGTCACTGCAAGCAACTTGCAACCCAGCCAATCAAAAGGACATAATTGAAACCAAGTTTAAGATGTGTTTAAGTAAAACATAAAATGCAGCATTAAAACAAGCAGACTCTTCATGCTCACTTACAGCTTGGAGTGGTCAGCTTAAGAGTCCTGAAGCAGATATCGTATAAAGCCTCATTATCAAGCACCATGCACTCATCAGCATTCTCAACAAGCTGATGAACAGAAAGTGTGGCATTGTATGGCTCCACAACAGTATCTGACACCTTGGGTGAGGGGAAGACAGAGAATGTCAGCATCATCCTGTCAGGGTACTCCTCTCTAATTTTAGATATGAGCAAGGTACCCATCCCAGAGCCAGTTCCTCCACCCAATGAGTGGCAAACCTGGAAACCTGCATTGAATTCAATCAATTAAAGCTGTGCTATTTAACTCCCATAAAACACATTCCATTACTAGAATTAATTGGATCAGCAATTTCTTAATACATGGGATATCTGCAACAGATTCTTTCCAGAATATTGCCTTGAACAATTAGAAAGCAGATCTATTTAAGATCCATTAGTCATCATAACCACAGGAAAAGGACAGACAGAAGGACTAGATCCTCTTTCCCCTGACCTATTCCATAACTTAAAATAGGGTAACATTGTTGTATTGAGCATTAAGTTATATTAAAAGACAGGACCTACTCACTACTCAGTGTTGGTTTTTTTTTTTTTTTAATATTTAATCACTACTCAGTTGTTAAGACCAGAAAAGCAAGCGCAAGTCATTCTTTCTACACAAAAGACCACATCAGAGGAAAAAAGGAAACCCAAAGTTGAAGCATCATACCTTGCAGGCAATCACAGTTCTCAGCTTCCTTCCTCACAACATCAAGAACTGCATCAATGAGCTCTGCTCCTTCAGTGTAGTGACCCTTAGCCCAGTTATTTCCAGCACCAGACTGTCCAAAGACAAAGTTATCAGGCCTGAAGATCTGCCCATAAGGACCAGTCCTAACACTGTCCATAGTGCCAGGCTCCAAATCCATGAGCACTGCACGAGGAACAAACCTCCCACAAGAAGCCTCATTGTAGTAGACATTGACCCGCTCCAACTGCAGATCTGAGTTACCAGTGTACCTTCCTGTTGGATCTATGCCATGCTCATCGCACACAACCTCCCAAAACTTGGAACCAATCTGGTTACCGCACTGTCCACCTTGAACATGAAGGATCTCTCTCATTTTCCCTAAATTTAATTAAAAAAAAAAAAAGATACACAAAAAAAACAGAGACAAAACGATAAAACACAGAACAATAACACAAAAAAAAAAAAAGAAAAAACAAAAGGTAGAAAAAAAAAAAAAAAACTGAAATGAGCGCAAAGCTGTATCACATTACAAAGGCAAAGCCAGATTCTGGAATTTTATGATATATTCAAGAGATCCAAACACTAAAGTAAATAACTAAATCTAATCCAGAATCAACTAACAGGTTACACCAAACGAGATGGAACACAGAAAATTCAATTCAATTAAAAGCACAAACAGATTAAACCAAAGACAAACACCAAAAGTTGCAGAAAATTAAACTATAAATGAATGCGATCAAATTATACCATAAGGAAACAATTAAAATCGTAACACTATTCACCGACTGTAGCAACAGCCAAAATAAAACTACAAAATCTAGAATCAAAATAGATCTGGAAAATATTCTCTTAGAACAAACAAAATTAGCAACAATAACTCAATTTCAACATCAGATTTGAACGATCCACGCAGATTCGAAGAAAACTACCGCAAAACACAAGAACCGGTAGAAAATGCAGATCTGAAAGGAAATACGTCGATCGCAGAACACAAATGCAACAATTTTCTGATGCATATGTGCAGTGACATAAAAAAACAGAACAAAAATCATCAAAACTCTGAATCGAACACAAATTACGCAATGCAGAAGCTTAATTCGCAACAAAACTGAAGATCTTTAATCTTCAAGCAGCATAACTCAGAACAACACGAAGCTGCAACGTTCAAAGATGTACATAATCACACTTATCAGATCCAAAACTCAAGATCTAAAGAGAGGGTCAGAGAAATGAAGGAGGAGAAGAAGAGATCTAACCTTTGTTGGATTTGGAGGCGGGGCTTCCAAGGAGGATCGATGCTCAGAATGAAAGGAGGTGTGTGCGAGGATATGTTGGCTTTGAGGTGCCAATATATATGCAGGCTTCGGACCGACAGAGTGCAGGCTGATACTGATGCTGTAGCGAAGAGAGTGTACTTTGTTTCTAATTCCTCCCTCTGAGAATACTACAATACGGAGTAATAATAGAATAAAAGATGTGTTTTTTCTTTTATATTGTGGGAATACTTTTTATTTTTATTTATTTTATTTTTGAAAATAAAAAAATTGGGGGTAAAATAAATAATTAAATTTTAAAAATAATTAAAAATAATTAAAAATAAAAATAAAAATATAAAAATATAAAAAAATAACTATTGTAGTATTTATAAAATTTGAATAAAAAAATCTACTATTATAAGACTAGAAAAAAAAAAATACTGTATTTTATTTTATTTTATCATTACTAATATTATTGGTGATCAAAGATAATTTTTGCATAGTGGTTGGCCTGCCGTTAGATGGAGAGCACGAACGGTGAAGATGCGATTATACTGACACTGGTTGCTGAAATTTACCATGGGGGCGGGCTTTTTTGTTCTTTAAAAAATTGATGGAAAATTTATAGGACAATTATGCCCTTAAGATGGGAGAAGTTCCGGATTGTCCTTTGACTTGGACTTTATGTCTTTTGTACATTATTTTTTTTACCATTAACATTCTCAAAAAATTTTACTTTTGATCAATATTTTTTATAATTTAAAATTTATAAAAAAAATATAAAATTAATAATTAAATCCACTATTTACATTTTAATTTTATTGGTAATTTGGGGTTTGAAACATGTTTTAATTTTGGAGAGTATTGACTAGGACTAAACATTGTGCAGGGTTTTGATCATAAAAAAATGATGTGTAAAGTGTAAATGAGGGTTTTGATCCTTTTAAGTTTGTTAAAGAAAATTTTAAAAATTATTATTTTTTACTAATTTTTAAACAAAAAAGTATTTTATAGAGTAGATTATACAATAAAAGTATAGTTTGGTTTATGAATTTATTAAAATACATTTAATGAAATTATTTTTTATATCATTTCATTAAGGATATTTTAATAAATTTATAAGGTGGATTGCACTTTTAATGTATAATTCAAACTATAATACACAATTCCTATTTTTAAATGAATTTTAAAAAAATTACATATCATAGCTCTAAAAGGTAATTTCTTAAATTTTTCTCTAACCAAAATTTTAAATTGTAAAAGAAAATTTTAATTAAAGCAAGCTAATTACTTTTATAATATGTTTGAATTGAGAAAAATAGACGAGGAGGGAGGAGAGAAGAAAAAATTCTTTTATTTGGTTATAAAAAAATTGAAGGAGAAGAGAAAGGAGTCTTTTACTTTATTTTTTCTTTTAATTTATTTATTTATCCAAATAAGAAAAGGGGGAAGAAGGGAATGGAGGGGTGCTTTATTTTTTCATTTAATTTATTTATTTATCCAAATGAGAGGAGGGAAGAGGAGAGGGATGGAAGCATACAATTCCTCTCCCCTTAACCTATATGTATAGTTAAACTCAGCCTTAATCTCTCTAAAATATTTTTGTATAAAGAAAAGCTATTTTCATAGGAGCATTGATTGTTAGGACTAAAAGTTAAGACCAAAATTTGTGTAACGACCTAGGTTACTATTGTACTGTTCACTTCGACCCTTCGAACCTCATAGCTCTAAAACATATCAATGAGGGTTAATGAGTATTGATTTATATACTAGCATTTCTTTCGTACTTTATTGATGTGTGATTTGCCTAGAGATGTCACATACATCCCTTTCGAGACTCAATGTTCTCACAAAGGTTTACCTCACCACCGTTTAAGAGGTTAGCAAAGTGACTCTGATATCATATGTAATGACCTAACCTATTATTGATGTACTGTTTGTTTTAATTCATTTGGGTTTCATGATTTTAAAACGAGTCAATAAGAATCAACGAATATTAACATATATACACCTAACATCTCTTCTATGTTTTATCAATTTGAGTTTTAAAATATATTTTAAAACTGCAAGAGTCAATTTGTCAAAGTGAATAGTAATAATTACAATTTGAGTAAAAAATATTTTAACTATTGATGATGATATGTGGGTTGCACATTATCAATAAGTAAAAACTAAAGTATCGAAGAAGCATTCTACTTTTCAAAAAAAAAAACAAACAAACAAACAAAACAAAAAGTTCTTCCACTTGAAAGCGGAGTAGGAAAAGGAAAATGCTCCATGGGAGGACAATTGTCGGACGAAAATTGGGATGACTTTTTCATGGTAGAAAAATATCGAAGTAATAGAAGGTTTGCAGTGTCAAACAAAAGAATTGAACAAAAGGAAAAATTACTTTCAAGTGATAAACTTAAGGAAAACTATGTACTATAGAAAAATGAGATAGTGGAACATCTTTTTCCAACTTTTTCCCTATAAATATTAATTAGGAGTTTAGACCTTTAAAAATTACATGGTTTTTGTACACAAAAGCGTTTAAAAATTATACTAACAAGAGTTTAGTTGAATTAATATTTATTAATTTAAAATTTTTTATTTAAAATCAATGTTAAATATTTAAATATTTGTGTTACTAAGTAGTTAATTTTTTGTTGTAAAGAAAAAAGGAGTTTTTAAAAATTATGTGGCTATCTAAGAGATTATTTTGGCTTAATTTTATGATTTATGAAATTCAAAGTGAGTGAGATTCCTATATTTTTAGATTATGTGGTTTGAAAACTTTAAACTTTTAATTTTTAATTTTCAAAGGATAGTGATTGAAATACTATTTACAACATATTTATTAAAAAATTAATATCACACGATTTAGAATTAGAGGCAAAAAAACTTTAAAATGCAATTATTTATACAACATTGCTTTATTCTTGTTTTCAAATATATTGATTATAAGAACCAAAATCCAAACTTCTCCATCCTCATCCAAAAGGCTAACCTTGGCTTGCTTTAGGTAATTCCAAGCAAATTTTTCCCAAAATAGGGCTTTTGTTTTGAACTCCAAATCTAATGTTATAGGGATCCAAATAAAAAAGTGACCATCTATTTTGAAGATCCATGTCTTAGGAACCCTTAGTCTAAATTTCAACTCAATCCGATTGTGGATTCGTTGTTGTACATTTTCTTGAAATAGTGCACAAGAAGGAAAACATTGCCACTTCCTACATTTCTCTCCCTTTCTTTTCCGGTTATTCTACAAGTTTTTTGTTTACAAAAGCTTAAGAACAAAAATTAAGATATGGGTTTAGTTAGGAGAAGTCTCATTTTAATGTGGGTATACTTACTAGGAGGAAGAAAGATGAAGAGGAAGAAAATTTAGGATTGAGGAGGAAGAAGGTCCGAAATGATGAACTAATGAAGAATATAAATTAAGACATGAGTATTAACAGTATTGTGAGGCCACCATAAATGGACAAGGGTGTTCATGGAAGCAAGGTGCAAAATGCTGACGGTGGTAGTGGAATCTAGAATGCCAAAAAGGAGAAGGGTCAGAGGTCAAAGAGGTAGATAAAGGGTCTGGGTCATTGGGTTTTATAGGATAAATGAGGGAAATGAAAATCAAGGCTCTCTATCATATTTTAGTGGTTGAATCGAAGGTGTTTGGGCAAGTGTGTTGGTCTAAAAGATGAACAAATCATTTTCCATTTTCAAAAGTTTGGACTTAGAACTTGCAAGCATTATTTCTAAACATAATAATAATAGAGTGACAATAAGGTTTGTATCTAGTGTGGGGGTTTTCTTTTTCTTTTTTCTTTTGAATGTTTGATTATTGGTCTAATGTGATTAATTAAGGGAAAAATCATGACACTTTTGCGTCTCAAGTGAGAAACAATATAAATTTTGCTAATTATTGTTGCTTTTAAATTATTAATTGGCAATGACTAAAGTGGTTTATTGGAAACTTTTTTTTTTTTTTTTGGTTACATAATTAGAGATAGCTCTATTTTATCTTTTAATCCACTCCACTTACATATTATGTGGTTTGAACTTGAAACTTTTTTTATTTTCACTGAAAGAAGATATTATTAAGTTACTTAGGTCATTGATTTATTGAAATTTTTTTTTAAAATTTGAGTTGTACAATGAAAAGAAACTCTATTTCATTAATTAACATATCTTATTCGCATGTCATGTGACTCGAACTTAAAATTCTTTACTTCCATGAAAAAGACATTACCATTAAGATATTTAAGTCATTGATTGGTTTATTGAAAACCTAGATTTGGCTTGATTGCACAAAATAAGTATTTCATGGTTAAAACAAAATAATAAGGTAAATTACTTAGAAAAAATAAAAAATTGGAAATATGTTTTCTTTTCTTGCAATAATTTATATAAGCGAGTGATAATCCATAAAAAATAGCATATAGTGAAAAGATAGTTGGGTAAAATTACTTGTACTCTTAATCACAAATTTATGTTTTGATTTTTAGTTTTTATATAAAAAATAATAAAAACAGGAAATATGCAATACCAATTCCTCATACTCTCCCACTAATTTTACCCTTTGACAAAAAACAACCAAACTCACCCTTGGTGGTGTTCTAATATTATCATGATCCTCATTGTGGACACTAATCACTATATATGAAGGTCCATCTCCCCACTATCATATCACAATTTGCTCTCGACAATGAGGTTTTTGTTTTCTTATTTCTATGCCTCTTTTTTTTTTAGCAAGAACACAAATTTTATTTGTACATTAAATGATACCTCAAAGAAATCTACATGGTCCAAACTAAAACTTAGTTAATTTTATTTAATATATTAATTGATAGTTTATTTAATAAAAAATAA
>BPVZ01000047.1:2059305-2081935 GCA_020521535.1 Rubroshorea leprosula
AAATAGCTTTCTAATGTTAAAATCAGAATATATTATTATGATTCTTTGCATTAATATACAAAATTACCCTTAAAGAATACCCTAATCCTCATTTTTATGGTTATTCTTCATTACAGCGTACTCTGTATTGATAATTTTTTTTGTAAGGCCAATTATAAAAGACTTCTCTGGAAGTAAAAAATAACAGCTCAGCATTTTTTTATTTACTTTGAGTTGATTTTTAGAGCGCTGCCAAAATTTTGTCACAAGAATATTTTTCTAAGTTCGTTACACCCCCAATGATTCAAATAATCTGGAAGAAAGCCAATGACATGACTAATGTAATGACCTCTTTTATTAATTAATGTTCTAAGTATTATGACCTTTAATAATTTCAGTCTGGAAAATTAATGGTTTAATTTAATAAATAATTTATTAACTATAAATTTTTAATTATTTTATTTACTAATTATTTTTTATATTTAATTAGCCTATTAACTTTTAAAATTATATCAAATTGGTCTACCAGGTAATGTTTCGTCGTTGGAACTAACGGCGGTTGACGTTGGTACCAGTGTGGCACCAAATATGTTGCCACATAGGTGCCACCTGGCAAACAATCAATGTTTTGAACTGTAAATTTTTAAGGGTGTTGATATAAGAATAATTTTTTTATATTATTTTCTTATATAATTTTTATATGTTATTAAATGAATAGATGCATTTAATATTATGGATTTTAAATAAATAAAAAGAATCAATTCTTTAAATGATACGTAAGATTATATAAAAAAAAATATAAAAAAATTATCTTAAAATCATTTTTAAAATTTTCAATTCATTCAAATAATTTTTTTTAACTTATCAAATCTCAAACAATTCAAAATTTAATTACATGAGTAATTACTACGGTTAATTCAAGATCGATGTCCTAGAAAAAATACTTCATTCATCACAAAAAAATTGTTTTATTACTTAAATTCGTCCCCAATTAATTACTCCTATTATTATTTTGGTTTTTAAGATAAATAAATATTTTTTATTTTAATCTTATTATTATTTATTTATTTTAATTAATTGTTTTATTTCAAAAAGTCTTATTTTATTTTAAGTTTATCTAAGCGCAAAAATAGTGAGTAATAATTGTATAATTATTGCTATTTTTTATTTTAAAAAGATGAAATTGACTTTTATTTTAATTGTACATATCATATATTAGCTTTTTATTTATTCATTTTGAAATTAAAATCAAAATTTTTTAATTTAAAATTTCACATTTTTTAAGAAAAAAGTGCAATTATTAAATTAGTAATTGCTTCATATCCTGTGCTTTAAGAATAAAATAGACAAATATTTTTAACTTTTAGAATTTTTTCTAAGAATAGTATAACAAATACATAAATTATTTCTAAATTTTGAATATTAAAAAAAAGTAAAAAAAATAATTCTTGGGATAAAGAGAGTAAGTTAATTCAAGTTAAATATGTTTCAAATTTAATTATTATAATATTTTTAACCTCTATCTTTAAATTGATAATAAATATATCTTTGTATAGCCATTTAAGAGTGATTAATTTTATTAAATTAGTAATTGAAAATCCATATGGTTTATGAGTGCGTTTGAAATTATTGTAAGGTACTGTGATTATATTAAATTATACTATATATTATAATTGTGGTTGAATATAATTTTGGTATTTAATTATTTATTTTTTAAAAGTATTATATATGACATATGATAAATTTTATTAATTATTAATTAAAATTTAAAAAATATTATATGATATGTAATTACTAAAATATACAATATTTACTACTTTTTAATAATTTAAGTTTTTTAGATTTTTTAAGATAAGTGTTCTTTTGAGTTTCACGAGAGAGTAACTCATAAGGAAGGAATGAATTTTTAATTTTTTTTATAAAATCTTCAAATAAATGAGAGATTATGTTTAAATAAAATAGTAAATTATGATGTAATTGAATTAAATAAAATTAAATGAATAATTTTATAATTATATTAAATATTAAAATTATCTATGGGGCTACAATAAAAAAGTTTCAAAATAAAATTTTTGATTATATATATAAAATTTTTATGAATTTGTTGTGATTTCTTACCATTTTTAAATAAAATAATCTAAAAAACTTATCAAATACATATATATTTAAAAATATGAGGCGACTGCAAAAAAAAATCTCCAAGTGCAATCCCAACCCTACCCTATAATTGGCGTGTACGTGCCGGTTTAATTGGTTCCATGTGGGCAGCACCGTTGGTGCCACGTAGACTTCCGTTAGCTGCACTAACGGAACTTTATCAGGGCAGACCAATTGATATAATTTTAAAAGTTAATAGACTAATTAGATATAAAAGATAGTTAATAGACAAAATAGTTGAAAAATCTATGGTTAATAGACTATACGTTAAATTAAGCAAAAATTAATTAATATTGTTTATTTATGGTTTTGGAAAAGGATCTTCAAAGGACTATGCTAAGAATTTAATTTGTCTTTGATTCTTATTAATTAAGAAACAGAAGAGATAAATAGGCTTGCCGAACATACCTTTCAAAAAACGAGAAAAGGCTAAATCAACCCCATGTCTAGAACTTTCAGCTGCAAGTTTAATTGCGAATAGAAGTTGAAACTGCTGATAACTAATCGCTTTACGAGTGTTTTTTTTTTTTTCTCCTAATAAACAAAACTCACTTTTCAATAATAATACTGTTTTCCCAAAAATCTTCTAGTGACCTTGCACGTGTGAAATTTGGATGCGGGCGTACCACTTACTTTGCTGAAAGTAAGAAAAGAGGACTTTCCCAATGACCCTCTCATTCCTCACGGTCGACCTTCTTGTGGATGGCGGGAAGAACGTTGGATTAAAATTGAAATTTGCGCCTTCAAACGATTTGCAAGAAGGAGGGATACATTCCTGCAAAATGTGTTACGAAATCTGCCTTGGATAACTCCAAGGACTTAAACACTACCGTGACTTAAAATTAACAAATCATAATTGAATTAAATAACTTACAATTTAAAATAAATTTGCGATAATAAAAATGTGCACAAATTAAATTAATCATATTCACTGTTAAATTAAAATGCCATCTACTGGCAGATCTGAAAATTTAAATATTGCAGAATTAAAGATTTTACCCTAATTAACATTAAAATTAACGTGAACAGTGATTAAACTAACATGCTTGAGGTTGAAAAGAGGTATGAACACCACATAAGTAATCATTGAATAAAATGCTACTTATCATAAACATTAAATTAATGGCAAATGGAAAGTATAAAAATAAATTCAACTATATATATATATTTCTAGCTATGATATTCAATAAAATTAAAATGCAATCTAATTTCACTTAATTTTAAACATTTTTTAAAATGAAAAAAATGAAAGAAAATATCACTTAAATGAACCTCTTAAAAAATAATAATGGTAAAGAAATAATATTTACAGTATACTCCCGACCTTGCTCATCAATATATGTTGGCATTTTATATTTGTCCCTTGGATGATGCATTTTTTTATTTTTTTTGCATGGATCACATCAACAAATGATAGATCCTTTTGTTCAGGATCTTTTTCTTTCTATAATATCACATATTCAATTATTGTGTTAATTCACGTAAATATTATAATTAACATTAAGATTATTATATAAATTAAGATATGAAATCTAAAACATAAAGGTAGCATTTTGCCAATTTTTGCACAAAGTCATTGTAATCCATAGATCAACCTATGTGGGTTACCTTGAGGCCCTTTGCTCGATTTAGCTTTGCTTGCTCTTTGCGCGTGTTGAATTGTAGGTCATCTGTCTGTATGTACTTTAGCTTCTCCAAACCTCATCAAACATTTATGGTTTTTTTTTTTCTATAAAATTACTCTTTCTACATGAAGCTTAGATATCAATCATCATCTGGTTATATTGTTTTTCACAAACGTGCAAAAATGCTGTATGTACAGCACCCTTTTTAGCAGGGTCCTACTTATATCTATTCTAAAATATATATAGATAGGTATTATATATTCATATATTAATTGATTCATATAATAAAATGCACTATGTTAATAAAAAACATGTCATTATAAATTATTCAATAAAACTACAAATACGAAAAGTCTGCTAGTACACTTCCTTGTGCTCATGAGAAATTGAGCCCCACCCTGTGTATGCATCACTCATATTTGACTTAAGGATGATTAAAATATCCTTTTGAATTGTTTTTTGTAATGTCTTTCCATCCTAGTTCCCAATGCTCAACTTTTGCGAAGGGTCTTCTAGCATTTTTTGGCCTTTTGCAATACCTCACCTCCTTTTGGGTTAAGGAGGCAAGGGTGCACTAGAGTCAATGTCACTGCCAGTACCAAATGTCTCCCCCTAGATCTCCTTAACAATGGTACTCAAAGACCCAATTGCTTGTGATTGATTTTTCCTTATAGGCCTTTGGGAAGCAACATCAATGGCCTTGTCACCCTTACAAGCTCCAAGTATGCAATTCATTGCAAAGAAAAAAAATTAAAGAAATAATACTACATTAATATATGATTGCAAAAAATACATTAGATTTAGACTTTAAAAAAATTAAATCAAATATGAAATTTAAAGACAATATTTATACATGTTACTAAACATCACATTAAGTTCTCTTTTATATCAAGCCACTTACATATCACCTAGTGTGTTATAAAATACCACAAACATACACTACAAAATAATAACAAAGTCTATGTATGTTATTAATTAATTAATCACTACTATCACTCACAAAAATATATTCAATATTTTCTTCCTCATATATATAATAATCTTCAAATTCTTCCTCACTTACTCAATTTCTCTGTCATCATCCACATCCTCAAATTCTACATTAAGGGCAAATACAGTCTCATTAGTATGTTGAATAAATTCATATAATATGAGATCTAATTGGGTTGGTTAGGGAGCTGAAGCGTCATCATCCTGAAAAATGGGTTTTGGATCATCATGTTGTTCCTCTTACTCATTTGACATCTCAATAATACTTCTTACCTTGCATTTCAATGTAGCAACCCATCCCTTCCTAATAGAATTATATGATGGATATTGAGTGTAATACACTTGTTTAGCTTGACTTGCCAAGATAAAAGGCTCATAAGTTCTTAGTTTTCTATTTGGATTAATATCAACAAGACGATGTTTTCAAACAACCACAATTCCTTGTGCAGGAGGAATTTCATACCAATCTCATTTAAATAGAACAACTATCTGTCGATGTCTGGAGCCAACATATTGAAGCTCAATCACTTTCTGCAACAACCCATAAAAATCCAAATCTAATTATGTTCCTGTGGTTCCCGTGACACACACACTGCCATTATTTTCTTGTTTTTTTTTTCCATATGAGGCAATTTCAAGTGCAAAATAGAAAAATATGTTCAAGGGGGTATCAATTGGAAGTAGGGACTTGATGGTTTCTCATTTGCAATTTGAGGATGATACTATGATAATTGGGGATGCAATTGAGAGGAATGTGTGGGTAGTCAAAGCTATGATGAGAACTGTTGAGCTTGTTTTAGGGCTTAAAATCAATTCTAGCAAGAGCAAGTTACTTGAAGTGAATGTGGAAAAGGATTGGAAGGAAGGAATGGTAGACTTGCTAAACTGCATTGTGGGGGCATTTCCTTTTAAATACTTGGGCATACCAGTTGATGGTAATTTGAGAAGCTAGCTATCTAGCACCTATTGATGGAGAGATGTAGAAATAGGTCATCATTGTAGAATGGTCAGTTCTTGTCCTTCGGAGTAGAATCGTTTTTATTAACTTTGTGCTTTCAAGCTTACCCATGTTTCTCTTATCACTGTGCAAAATTCCAAGAGGAGTCATTAAGGAAATAGATACAATTCCTAGGAGATTCTTATAGGGGGGAGTGAGAATAAGAAGGAAGTGGCATGGGTGTGTTGGGAAAATGTGTATAGAAATAAGGATGAGGCTGGGCTAGGTATAAAAAACTTGAGATTGTTTAATTTAGCACTGTTAGGAAAATAGTGGAATAGGTTGTTGGTAGGGGGTAATGAACTATTGAAGAGGGTGGTGAGAGAAAAATATGGGGATAACGATAGAGATTGGATAAAATGGCTATGTTAAAGTAAAAAAGTAGGGTCAGCTTGGTGGCAAGACATATGCAACATTAATAGTGGGTGCCTTCATAAGAAATAGTGGTTAGGCAAGGCGTTTGAGAGGGTGATAAGTGAGGGGAAAAGAACTAGTTTCTAGAAGGATGTCTACGTAGGGGAGCAAGAACTAATGAAAATATTTCCTAGACTTTTTTCTTTATCTATAGGAAAGAACAATTCAATTCATGGCATGGGCACTTATTCAAATGGCAAATGGAGGTGGACTCTCTTTTGGAGAAGACAACTCTATGAATGGGAAAAAGAATCAGAAGAAAGCTTGCTAAAGATGCTAGAACATGTACAACCAGTGGAGGGAAAAGAAGACAAATGGCAATGGCATTATGATAAGGAAGGCAAATATAAAGTGAAAGATGTGTACAACTTCCTACAACCAACTAAGAGTGTCAAGGAAACGTGCTTCTTTAAGAAAACTTGGAATGCTTTGGTCCCACCAAAAGTTTGTGGGTTCTCTTGGCAATTGCTACAAAAATAGGATTCCAACAAAGAAAAATTTGAGGAATAAAGGCATTACCATAAAAGGTAACTCTGGTTCATGTGCTGTTTGTAATTTGGAGGATGAGAGCTGTGATCATCTATTCATTAAGTACAAAGTTGCACGGAAATTATGGATGGGATGTTTTCAGTGGTGGAATATTTCTTATGTGAATTATCACCAACACTATCTATTTGGAGGAACAAAAGAGGAGAGGAAAGCATGGGATGTGCTTTGGTTTGCTATCATTCGGTCTCTATGGTTGCATAGGAATGGGTTGATTTTCAAGGATTTAGATGTGCAAGAAAATGGGCTCCTAGAAAGGGTACAAATGAGATCATATCAGTGGATCAAAAGTAGAACAAAAGTTCTGTGCTTTTTCATTTATAGAGTGGCAGTTGAATCCGAAGGAATGCATCAAAGCCTTCCAACTTTGACAGGTTTCTTAATGAAGGGGGTATTTTCTGAGTTTTAATGGCTGGATTTTCATTTAACGATTCCACATGGTTTATGTTTTCTAAGTTGCCTACAGTAGGGTAAGGAAGCAATTGATGTATATGGGTTGGGAGTATCCCTTGCACTCCATTTTAGTAAAACTTTTGCTGCTAAAAAAAAAAAATAAATAAATAAATAAATAAAAGAAAAATGCAGAAAAGAGAAAAAAAGCCAGACAATACTCTCACCTCTGAAATACACAACAAGAACACCCATTATTCGTTGCAGCAAATTCTGAGGATTTATAACTATTAGTACTGTTTAAAAATCTTTTAAAATACCACAAAGCTAAAAACTCTCTCAATAATAAATGTGAAACTTAACACTATTGTTGAGCATGGAAGAAGTCTTATTTATAGATGCTAAACAAATATCTCCTATGGTTGTCTCCAAAAGACACCATTTTATGTTGTCTGTTGCACTGTCTGCAGACATACGACTTGACATTTCAACCTCGAAATTCAGAATCAAATTCAGAAAATAAAAACAAAAAAATCATTTGTCAACAAGGACCGAGACAAAGCCCGAGCCAAGTGCCCATTATAAAGGAAATATATCCCTATTTCATTTAGGAAGAATCATATTCAAACTGATCAAGGTTTCTAAAAAATAGGATCCTCCCATGATCCAGATCAGGGTAAGGAATTCATGGTCGGATTGTGCCAGCTGCTTAATGTGGTTTGCTTGCTGGCACGAATGCGCGGCATAGAGAAGCATCTCCATCCACATTTCCTTTATCATCTTCCATCTATCACATATTTGTCTTGAGTTGAGGACGGTCACTAGCTTTAGAGCATACCGCAGCAAGTCACTCAAAGGGTCTTCCATGGTACTGTACAATTTCTTTTTCCTTTTTTCGGCCATCTTAGTGCTGCCCATTTACATGTGCAAAAAACAATGTAATATTAAAAATAATTAACTTAACAATTGCATATGTATAAATATTAAATTCTAGATAATTAGTATGGACAAACCTGATATTGTACCATGCATAGGGCGCATTCTGGTTTAGCAATAATTTTAAAGCATGATCCATATCCGCTTCTTCGGAGAAAAGATCTTTAAGCATGTTGCAAGCATCCAACCAAAAACTCCGACAGTTCTCAGGCAATAGCATATTAGGTTGCAAGGCCAGCAGATACATCATATAATCTGATAAATATTTGCTGCTTTTTCTGTCTTCAATCAAGATATTTCGGTATGGATGCTGGACATCTTGATGGTAACAAATACTCGTGGCTAGGTGCCAGACTATAATGCTAGTATCAAAGTCCAATTCAATGCTCTCTTTCAGGTTAGTATATTGTCGAGCACCAAATGTTGCCTTTTCCTTGATTTTATCAAGCATCTTTTCCCCCCTTGTTGGTTCAAAGGATAAATCATCCTTAAAAAAGGAATTTAAATGAACTCGGTAATCTGCTGTTAGCTTTAAACACCTTGGAACCTCCACAAACTTAGTATAGTTGTACTTGTGCAAATATTCAAGAATACGGTTGCTAAAACACGTTTCTAGAAAGCCATAAACCTTGGAATTACTGGAATTCCAGTAATACTCTAACAAATTAAATTGCCCCATCCTACCTGACTTCCTATATCTTCTTGGAAATAACGAGCGAGGAAAGTATTTGAAGATGTACCAGAGGATATAGCGGACCCAACGACTTTCATGAAATAGCATCAAAGGAATTGTCCAATGAGAAGAAAACATTGAGCACACTGCAAAAAATTCCAACACCACAACTCCAACCAACAAGGTGATTGTTATGTGAATATCAACACTTGAGAAATGGAAATTCGGCTCGTTCATGATGCTGATAAGAAAGAACAGTAAAACTGAAAAGGAGCAAGTGAAGCTGATGAGACGCAAGATACATCCTTTATTGGTATAAATCAAAGAAGTTTTTGAGTACACAGTGTCGAATATGAACCCCATTTCTGCAGCAGCTATGTCGAATGGAGTTTCCCTTAGCTCTGCTGTTTGAAGCAAATCTGCCAGCATTAGACTCTCATGGTTGAATTCAGTTGGCCTCAAATAAGTTTTTATCCTTTTTACATAGGATTGAAGATACAAATTACCGCTCAGATAATCATTTGCATCTGGTCTCATAACTGAAAACAATAAATAGCCTAGTAACACGATTTTGGATTCTGGACATTCCTTTAGAAGGTTTTCAACGAATCGTACTCTCTCAAACCCACGTTTATGATAAGAATTGGCGATGACCGATTTTGTTTTCTTTGAGTTCGTCAACTCAAGACACAAAATCCTCTCCACATATTTAATTATTCCAGCTAATATGAGAGGAATGGTCAAAATGGAAAGCCTAAGATAGGTCCATGACAAATAAATGACATAAATGGCAAAGATGGATTGTACCACTAAGGTGAGGATGTGTCTGGTCCAGAGCTGGGTATCTTGCAGGGTGTAAGCAGTGATGGTATCCGAGCCACCGAGGTGCAGTATCAGTATGGGAGCCCATAGTGCTCTTAGAACATTTTTTGTGGGAGACAATGCATGAGCACTAGAAAGCTTAGCAAGAGCAGCAATGGCGAGCCAGTCCGCACTTATGTAGGCAAACCAGAGAATCATTCTTCTTGTAAGTCTAACATTGTACTTTCTGTGTTTGCCGAAGACATAGAGGGCTATTTGCAAGAGCAAGCTTAGGAGAACCATCCCCCTCACATCCCATTCTCTCCATATCCGCAACAAATATGTAAATGTGCTCGCAATTGATGATGCTGCCTTCCCTCTGTTTATATATATCCATACCAACAACACATATTTGTTAATCGTAAAAAATATTTTACATGAATTAAAATGTTTGTAATTGATATTTTATTACAACTTTAAGGGACTTACCTTCCAACCATTGCTTATCATAAGCTTCTCCCTCGAACCGTTCAAAAAAAGAAGGAAAAAACTCTTCTGGCTGGACAATCTTGCAACTTCAATATATAGTATGGACAATTCTTCTTTTTTATGCCTTAATTAATGAACTTCAAAGGTGTTTTATATACCAGCTCTCAAAAGATAAAGACCAGACAAATTTGTTAGTTACATATTCTTATTCTTTACTTCTAGTTCTAACATGCACACAATATAATAGTAAAGTAGCAAATTTATGGATCTTACTTTTCATCCTCCTATTTATTTTTACAAGATATGAAAATAAACGAAGTCCAAACAGTTTAAACTTCATCTGGGTAAAATAAAAAACGAAATTTCGGACCTTAGCACTTTTTTTTTTCAACTGAAGATCAAGTTTTCAGGTATTTCCATGAAAGAAGTCAGGTGCGCTTTTGAAGAATACTCGTCAAGTCAATATAAATACATATTTTTTATTGTTAAGTGAAAAAATCTCACATTGATAAATTAACAAAGAAATGCTTGAGTTAAATATAAAGAGTACTATTTCATTTATTGCAAATTAATTTTAGGTTAGATATAAACTTTATATTGAAATTCAGATATATAAAATTTTCCTATTGGCAAATAAATAAATTGGCATGCATTTTTAACTTCTTATTTAGCATTGCATCTGTTTTATCTACCTGCCTTGGACAGCCTGTGGAAATATTGGCAAACCAATTGGAAAGCCTTATTTTTTTAATCTTTTTTTTTTTTTTATCAACAAAATAGAAATCTAATACTTGAATTTAATTTCACTCTACTTATAATTTACTTAAAGTTAATATGAGATTTAACTTTGTCAGTTAGACACTGACATATTCTAATTCTTCAATTCAACTTATGAAGAAAAGCATGTGATTAGGAGATCTCTGTTTTCATCCTAACTCCTATAACTACAAGAAACTGGACTTTAGTGATTAAAAAAAAAGTGATTGATTTTCAGGTCATTTTTAATATCCTTCTATATATATATATAGGAATAATATCTATTTGTTTTATCTCCAAAAAATTAAAAGAAAAATCATTTTAAAATTATGTCGTCTAAATAAACTTTTATTGAAAAAGATTAAAATAGAGTAAAACACTGTATTTAATTTTTAAAGTATGAATTAGAGTATTTTTGTCTTTTCTCATAATGTGTTATTGAAAATAATTTTTCTTATAATTTTTTAAATATAATATTTTATTCTTTTTCAATAGAAAATTATTGAAACAACATAATTTTAAAGTAATTTCCTCTTAATTTTTAAGAGTTAAGTGGAAGGGCACTATTTTATATATATATATATATTATAATTGGTAAATAATATAATCGGTGAGACGGGTGAGAGGGGGCGAGATTGGGAAGAAAAGTGCAGAAATGTAATTTCAATTATTTTTATTTTTATTTTTTAACAGAAATATTTTGTATAATTCAAACTATACAGAACTAATCATAGGAAAAGATGGGACTGTATTATAGATGCAAGCCATTTCCCGTTTAATGAAACTGATATAGTTCAAAGACTTTAAAACTGCAGGCTCTTTAGTTATTTAATTGAGTGATGAGTTGTTAATTTTTATATATGCATTTTATACTCCTATTTATTTTTAGTATACTTAGTTTGATTTTTTTTTTATTTTTAAAATATAAATTTTAGATGAAAATTTAATAACTTATATGAATAACATTTAAACTTTTTTTATCAACTAAAAAACCTTAACAAGAATTATATATAGGGAGACAAAAAAATTTCAGTTATTGTTCATATAGATTATTAAATTTTCATTTAAAATTCATATTTTAAAACTTAAAAAGTCAAATTAAACTTACTAAAAATAAATGGAAGGAGCATATATTACGGTGGGAGCCACAAAGCCACAAAAGCAGCATAAGGGCTAAAAGTATTAAAGACGAAGAAGTTAGAGGGCATCAAGGGGGTCAAGCCTTCTCATTCTTTGCTTCAACCTATGCAAAGAGAATTACAGTGTAGAAAAGTAGCTAATTGGGAATCTTTCTTTTGATATCCTCTCCCATTTCTTTGCCAAGACGTGGAAATTTTATTCGGTCGTGTAACACAAGCATCGGGAGCATAATCATCTGGTTTTATAATTAAAACAATAAATAGTCTAGAAATGGAATCTGGGTTTTCTTCTGCAAGGTAGTTAGCGAAATAGACTTGACTCGATCCGAGATCATAAAACATGGAGATGACCAGTTCTGTTTTCCTTTTTTCTTTTTTTCCTTTTTTTTTTCTCTTTTTATTTTCGTTGAACAATAAAAAGTAATTATTTCTCATTCCTTATCCCACCACACCCACATGTTAGAATATTCAAATTCAAAATTTCTTACTTATAACAAAAAGAAATTATTATTGAATTATTTATGTTATTAATAGTTCTATTTCCTTAATTCTCATGAATATTCTCTATGTAGAGATCATAGATATTCTCATTCTTTGCTTCTAACAGATGCTTCTCTATGCAGCGATAACAGGTAAGCACATTAACCACGTTAAGCTGCTGGGAGAAGGCCTTGAATTACTCTCACTTCTCTAGCTCTTTGAAAGCATTGCCATTATTGGTAGATAATAGAGCATATTTTGTTTCCGATGAAGAATAAGGGGAATTAATAGTAACAATACGGTTAGGAAACAAGAGAAATTAAGGTTGGTCAATTTTTTTAGATTATGGAATGAGTAGAGAATACTCATTCTTAGAAGGAAGTGGTAATAGTTATTCCTTGCGTATCCATTAATTTAGAAGAAAAAATTTTATACTTAGTTTGTCAATCAAACTCATTATTTTGTCTTATATTCTTATAGTTTCCTTCAATCAAACATGACCTCATAGTCTCCGTTAAGCATAGATGTCTTATTTATAGATGCTGAATAAACATCTCCAGTGGTTTCTTCAAAAAGAAAACCATTTCACGTTATTAGTGTTGCAATGTCTGCAGATACAACGCTAGACTTTTCAATTTCCAAATTCAAAATTAAATTCTCAAAATAAAAATAAAACTAAAAAATTCATTTTTCAGCAAGGCCCAAGCTCAAGCCCCCATTATCAAAAAATATTCAGCCTATTTCAACAAGCCTAAACCCTCTTCATCAGCATTTTTTTCTTAAAAAGAGGGATCCTCCCATGATCCAAGTCAAGGTAAGGAATTCACGGTCGTATCGTGCCAGCTGCTTAGCATGGTTTACACGTTGGCATGGATGCGGCGCATAGAGAAACGTCTCCATCCACATTGCCTTTATCATCTTCCACGGTATGTGACTAGATTTGATGCATACAGTTGCAGTTCTTCCATTGGGGTACTGGTAATTATATATGCAAAAAACAGTATTATATTTAAAACAGTGAACATAACATTTGTACATGCATAATTAAGATTAGATAATTAGTATGGACGAACCTGATCCCACCATCATCCTCTGCCTCTTCTTCACTCAAACCTGAAAGGGCTTCATGACCATCCTGCTTTTACAATAATGTCAAAGCATCCTCCATAGTTTTTTTTTTTTTTTTGGAAAGGCAAAAACATTTATTAATTATGGAATACAGGGGCTATTCCAACCCATTACTTACAAAAATCAACAGATTACAAAGATTTTTCTATTTCATCGGCTTTTGTAAAAGAACAGTAGAAACATAATGTCCCAGAAAAGTCCAGTTCAAACTCTATCTTTCTCGTTGACTTTGATCTTTAAACATTTGATTGGATTCTCACACCAATCTGATAAAGAGAACCCATCCATTCCTGCAATATTTTTTGCCCAGTAAAAAGATCGAGTTTGAACTAGCTCAAAAAAACTATCTGCCTTTGCTTCCTTTGTGTTGAAATCATGTCATTCCTACCCAGCCAAAGTGTCCATACTACTGCAAACCAAATGACGTTCCACCCTCTATCTAGTAATTTTGGGCCCCCATTCCATTTGTGTTAGTCCAAAACTATCATACATGAATTACTCAACACGTATTGCTTGCCCACACTTGTAGCATTTCATCCATAAACTGGAAGCCAAGTTGCAGTTAACAAGCAAGTGGTTGGGTGTTTCAAGTGATGTATGACACCAGCAACATCTTAGATTCGTATTATCAGTTAAGATTCCACAAGTTGCTAAATTATCTTTTGTAGGGAGTTTCTTGTGAAGCAATTGCCAACAAAAAGCACTTACTTTAGGTGGAATGGAGGCCTTCCACATCCTTTTGAAGTCACCTACAGGCCTAGTGTCGCCCTTTAGGAGTTGAGAATATGCTGACTTAGTTGTGTAGATTCCTGAGGGTTTCAGTTGCCACCACCATTGGTCTTCTTTGTTTTGTATTGGATGAGCTGTCTTGAGCGTCTCTAAAAGTTCTGTTTCCAAGTCTTCCTCCCACGAATGCAATTGACGCTTCCATGATAATTTCCATTGCCAACATCCATTCATCCAAGTTCCCATATCTTTCACATTGGAATTTTCACTTGTGGATAATAGAAACAAACGTGGAAATTTGTTAGAGAGTGCACTCCCTCCTACCCATTCATCAGACCAAAATTTCATGTTTCTGCCATCCCCTAATTTCACTTCGAAACTTGAGCTCAACCAATTATTCTTTATCCCCACCCCTTCATCTATTTTGCAAACATCCCTCCACCACCTTGAGCCTTAAGATCTACCCTCCCTTAAGTAGGATAGCCAATTCCCTTCTTTATTCCCATATTTTTCGAATAAGACTCTTCTCCACAAACCCCCTTTCTCCATGAGCGGTCTTCCCCACCATTTTCCTAGTAATGACATATTAAAACATGACAGGTTTTTAATACCCAAACCCCTTTCAAGCTTATTTTTACATATCTTCTCCCATGCTACCCATGCGACTTTTTTCCTCTCCCTAACTCCCCCCCCTAAAAATCGTCTCCTAATTTTGTCTAACTCACCTATGATGCTCTTTGGAAGGAGATAAAAGGACATTATGAACATTGGAAGGCTGGACAGCACAAAATTAATGAGAGTTATTCTTCCTCCAAGAGATAGGTAACGCCTCCTCCATGAAGACAATTTTCTTTTGAAAGTGTCGATAAGTGACTTGCATGTAGCTATTCTTCTAGGGTCTGCTCCCAAAGGGATACCTAGATACTTACAAGGTAGAGATCCTAATTTGCGATTCAATAAACATGTCATTTCCTTTTCCCATAGATCATCAGTATTGATTCCAATCAAGGAGCTTTTCCCATAGTTTATTTTCAACTCGGAGACTAGTTCGAAAGCCCTCATAATACATTTTGTGGTCCAGATATTTTCCTCTGTTGCTTTCCCTATTAATAAAGTGTCATCTGTAAACTGAAAATGGGAAATACTTATATCCCCGCTTCCAATTGGGACCCCTTCAAAAAGTTCTTTCGCAACTACCGATGAGATGATACCATTAAGCCCTTCCACAACAATAAGAAACAGGAAAGAAGCTAAGGGATCCCCTTGTCTTAATCCCTTGCACATAGTAAACTCTTTTGTTGGACTACCATTGAGCAAAACAGATACTAAGTTTGTTTGCAGACATTCTCGAATCCACCCCCTCCATACCAAGCCAAAATTCATCCTTTCCAGCATATAATCCAGAAACTCCCAGTTGACATTGTCGTAAGCCTTCTCAAAGTTGGCCTTGAAGAGGAGACAACTCAATTTTTTCCTTCTAATTTCATCTATCGTCTCATTTGCAATGACTGCTCCATCAACTAGTTGTCTCCCTCCAATGAATGTTGATTGTTGTTCACCTATGAGCCCATCCAACACTTTACCCAATCTGTTGGCAAGGTTTTAGCAAGGATTTTGTACATGCAACCTATCAGGGAAATAGGCCTGTACTCTTCAAGTCCTTGTGGGTTCTCCTTTTTAGGTATCAATACCAAAAATGATGAATTGGAACCCCTCACCAACTTGCTGTTGATATGGAAGTCCGCTAGAAACTTCAATATATCATCTTTTACCACTTCCCATTCTGCTTTCAAAAACCCAAAGCTCAAACCATCTGGACTTGGGGCTTTTGCACTATCATAGTTCCATACAACTGCTTTGACCTCTGATTCAAGAAATGGTTCTATTAAGAGATCCTTTTCTGCTTCAGAAATTTTGTTAAAATCCACGCCCTCCAAACTAGCCTTTTCCAGTCTTCCTTTGCCAATAAATTCCTGAAATAGTCGGCCACTCCCTGTTTCAGCTCATTGACTTCTTGCAAAACCTTCCCGTTGACCAATAAGGAGTTAATCTCATTCCTTCTCCATCTACTTTTGATGCACCGGTGGAAAAAGCTTGTATTTGCATCTCCTTCTTTCATCCATGTCATCCTTGATTTTTGCCTTGCCATTTCTTCTTTTATTTGAATATTTTCCCACAGAGTTAGCATTAGATCCCACTTGAGAAGGCCTTCCACCTCACTTAGCTGTTGTAATTCGCCTTTACAATCAAGTTTAGCTACAGTTCCTTTTGCTTCCTCAATTTGTTTGTCCACCGCCTACACATGATTCCGTGTCCAGTCCTTCATACTATTTTTCAATAGTTTAAGCTTCTCTTTCAACACTAAACCTCCCCACCCTCGGATGTTAGAGTTGTTCCATTGTTTCTCTATCATTTCTTTAAAAGTAGAGTAGGGTCTTGCAACCACACATTATAAAATTTGAAGAGTTTTGGGGCCCAATTACGTGCTTCATCCTTCACCAAAATTGGGCAATGATCTAACAGTGACCTAGCTAGCCCCCATTGCTTCAAATCTGTCCAATTAAGCAACCATTCCTCAGAAAATAAGAATCTATCCAAGCGGCTCATGTAGTTACCATTCGGTTGGTACCAAGTGAATTTTCTCCCTATCATAAGAAGGTCCACCAACCCACTCATCTCAATAAACTCGTTAAACTCCCTAAACTCCCTCCTTACACTGATACCTCCTTTCCTTTCCTGGAGATTTCTAATGGCATTAAAATCTCTAGCTATACACCAATTTCCTTTATTGGAGCAGATTATATTTGATAAATTCTCCCATAAGATTCTCTTACTCACCAAATTACATGGAGAATAAACATTTACCAAATAGTAGGGAATGTTTTCTTCTCCCCAAATCCCCACAACTCCCAAGTATCATGTACCTTCTAAATTACCAATCTTCTTGAAAACACTAGAATTCCATATAATTAGTATTCCTTCTAATGCTCCATTAGCGAGTTGTGCAACCCACTCAAAATTATCTGAATCCCAAACCATTCTACACAACCGCTTATCTACTCTCTCCATTTTGGTTTTTTGAATAAACAAAACATCAACTTTCTATTTGACAACCAATTCTCGAATCTCCCTTTTCTTACCTATCCCCCCTAATCCTTTAATATTAATACATAACAAAATCATGGGAAGTGGGGCATCCCTTGGTCTCCTTTTCTGTGTTTCTTTTCTTCCTCCTTTGTCCATTTTTCTTTGTCGCGGCTTTCCATTTCTTTTAGTTCTGTAGCACCGATGCCTCTTATCCTTGTGCAGTCACCCCAAACTCTTTCACCCGAGACCACAGAGCTTCCATGTTTCATTTTTTTCTTCTCACTTCGATGTTTTTATTACAGTTCTAGATGTTGCTGTCGTTGATCGAGTCATCTACAACTGGCTTCTCCGAGTCTTTCTCAAACAGAACCTCCTTCTT
The DNA here is from genome assembly GCA_020521535.1 of Rubroshorea leprosula. Classification (NCBI taxonomy): domain Eukaryota; kingdom Viridiplantae; phylum Streptophyta; class Magnoliopsida; order Malvales; family Dipterocarpaceae; genus Rubroshorea; species Rubroshorea leprosula. The sequence continues at coordinate 2,076,998 of BPVZ01000047.1, forward strand.
TGTCTTTACAGCTGCTTTTCTCTGTCCTTTCGATTTTTGCTAAACTAAGAAGCCTTCCAATCCCCTAGACTTTCTATACATCGATGCACAAGACTTTGCTTTTCTCTTCTTTTTCCTTTTCCCACACCCATCATTCCTATTCATCCAATTTGCATCGATGCTTGAATCAGTTTCAAGGTCATCCCAAAATGAAAAGTCTGACTTCCTGTTCTTTGTTTTGGATCTATTGCTATTTTTCTCATTCTGCTCCTCTGGGCCTGTATTTGTTGGCTCTTGTAAATCAACCGGTTGGGGATCTCTCGGCCTAGTATCCTTTTCTAGGCCCATTTCTTTTGTTGGCAGCCCATCATTTAAGTCTTTAACATATCTTTCTACTTCTCCACATCTCCTATTGTCTTCTACTACTTTATTTTTTCTTTTTTGATAAGACTTGCCATAGCTGCCCATATCTGCATTGGTACTCAATTGACTGTCATTTTCGAAGTTCCCTTGATCAGCTTTATTAGTCACTATATCTGGATCCGCCACAATCTTTCTTGTTTCTCCCAATCGTTGAATATTTGAATTTGAATCAAGGAGCCCCATCCTGATTTCGCCCATACCCTCTGTTTCCTCAGCTATCTTGGTACTTGTACTGGCAATCTCGTCCTCATTCCTTTTGTTACCTTCCACCTCATCACTATGCCTAGCCACCTTAACGTTTTGGCTTGCCACCTCATTCTTGTTTCCATCCCTCGTATTTGGTGTTGCCACATCATCCTCCATGAAGGCCTTAACACCATCGCCTTCAATCCCCAGTGTCTGAAGCTCAAACTGTTCCAAGATGTTCTTGTCCAAGTCGGTATTTACCTCATTTTAACTATCTAAAGAGCTGCTTTCTTCATCATCCTCTTCTCTGGGTGCATGAAAAATCCTATCAGACCTCATGGTGAAGAGATTATTTGTTGACTCCTCTTCTGTGAACTTGAGTATGAAGAATTCGCCATTGATCTTCACTGTGATAGACTTGGATGTAGATTTTGTGGTTGGTGTGGTGATTAAGAATCTTGCAACATTAAATCTTTTCTTGCTAATTGTGATATCATCTAAAGTTATAAGGTTTCCCCATAATCTTCCAAAGGTTTGGAAGGTCTCCAACTTCCAAGCATGCGTTAACAGCCCCTGGCATCGGATCCATGCAAACCTTTTCATTGCTACCACAGTAGGGGTCCACGGCTTCACGTCTTCAAACCAATTCCTCAACTAGTCTTTTCCAATATCAACCAGCTCCTTCAAATCATCATATTCTTTGCCTTCTAATAACATTAATCTACCTCCCATTGGCCTAATGTTGCAAAAGAATACCCCTTCCATGAAGAATTTCTCTTGCAGATTAGGTATCAAGTTCACTGAATGCACTGTGCCAACAAAACACTTTTCCAACCATGCATATTCTTCTAGATCGAAGTTCAACTCCATGCCTGACCAATGATGGTACTGGTGTTCTAGTTTCCATTCCCTTTGCTAACCTCCATAGGTATTGGCGTCGTTGCTTCCATACCTTTGTACTGTTCCTTCTTTCCTTCTTTCATTATTGGGCCTTTCTTCCATCCTATTGTTGACTGCTTTTACTACCTCAGCATATGATGGTCTTCTAACATTACCATTAAAGCTTTGTTGTCTCCAGTTACAAGCCTTGGAATGGTTACTAGGAATCAGGTTTTTTTTGACAATCCCACTTTGTGTACCTTGGTTTGTTTGCTTGTAATCCCTAGTTCCCTATCCTTACTTCATTTAATCTTCTTTCTAATTCACCTTCATTCTTCACATCCAGGAATCGAACAAACCCAAATTGTCTACCCAACCTGTCCCTCTTCACCGGACAATCAATCTACAGCACCCTTCCAAGGCCTATTCTGTTAAATGTGTGCCACATCTGCTCAAACGAACATTCCTTTGGAAAGTTTGTGAAGAAAAAAGGAATTGCCTGGTTGTAAATTCTCGTCATAGCCTCCCACCTCCTGTTGGAATCATCCCCTATCCTAGAATCTGAACCTCTCATATGGTTGTGCTGTCTGTTTACCTTGTGTTCTTCGTCCCAGAGCTCTCTCTCTCTCTACCTCTCATCTCTCTCAAGCATCCTCCATAGTTGATGCCTTAGAATATCTTTAAGCTTGTCGCAGGCATCCAACCAAAAACTAGTACAGTGCTTAGGCGGTAGCATAGCAGGTTGCATGGCTAGCAAATACATCACGTAATTTGATAAATATTTGCTGCTTTTCCTTTCTTCAGTAGAGATATTAGGGTCTTCATGGTAACAATCAGTTGTCGCAAGGTGCCAGACTATGATGCTGCTATCAAAGTCCAATTTGATGATGCTTTGTTCCAGGCTTTTATATTGACGACATCATGAACCAAGTATAAATAATCCCTTGATTGAATCGAGTGTCTTTTTGCCCCTTGTTAGTTCAAAGGAAAAATCATCTTTAAAGAAGGAATCTAGACAATTTTGGTAATCCCTTTTTTGGCTTTAAACAGCTTGGAACCTTCACAAACCTGATACATTTGAACATATGCCAAATTTCAAGAATACTGCTGCTACAATCCTTTTCTAGGAAACCATAAACCTTAGAATTCTTGGAATTTCAATAATAATCTAACAAATTAAATTGGCCCATCCTACCTTACCACTTCTTCACTTGAGGAAATAACAAGCAAGGAAAGCATTTGTAAATGTACCGGAGGATTTTGCGAACCAAACAATTTTGATGAAATAACATCAGAGGTATTGTCCAAGGAGAAGAAAAGATTGAGCACACAACAAAAAATTCAAGTGCCACAGCACCGACCAACAAGCTGATTGTTATTTGAATATCAACTGTTGAGAAATGAAATTTCGACTTGTTCATGACTCTGATCAGGAAGAGCAGCAGAACCAAAAAGGAGCAAGTGAAGCTAATGACGCACAAGAAACATCCTTTCTTAGTATAAATCAAAGAAATTTTTGTGTAAAATATGTCAAATATGAACCCCATTTCTATAACAGCTATGTCAAAAGGATATTCCCTTTTCAATTGAATCTTGCAAAACTGACTTCCGAAGGCCGAATTTATCAGCAGTTTTCTCCAAATAAGTTTTTATATAGAGGACTGGAGATACTGCTGAAAAATCATTTGCATCTGGTCTCAAAACTGAAAACCATATATAGCCTAGTAGTACTATTATGGAATCTAGATGTTCTTTTAGAAGGTTCTCAAGGGATAGACTAACCTCGAACCCACCAAGATGATAAAACATGGAGATGACTGGTTCTGTTTTCTTAGAGTTAATCAGCTCAAGACACAAAATTCTATCTACATATTTAATTATTCCAGCTAAAATGAGAGGAATGGTCAAAATGGAAAGCAAAAGACAGGTCCATGACAAATAGATGACATAAATGGAAAACATTGATTAGACCACTAAGGTGACGATGTTTCTGTCCAAAGCACCTTGCAATGAGTAAGCAGTGATGGTATCCGGGCCACTAAGGTGCAGTATTAGTATGGGAGCCTATAGTGCTCTGAAAACATTTTTTGTGGGAGATAATGTGCGAGCATTAGAGAGCTTACGAAGAGCAGCAACGGCGACCCAATCCACACTTATGTAGGCAAACCAGAGAATCATTGTTGATTTGGCTGACACTGTACTTTCTGCACTTGCCTAAGATGTAAAGGGCTATTTGCAAGAACAAGCTCAGGAGAACCATCCCCCTACATCCCGTTCACTCCACATCTTCCACAATGAATATGTAAATGTGCTCACAATTGATGCTGCTGCCTTCCCTCTGTTTATATATATCCATACCAACAAAACATACACATTAATCATACAAATATTTTTCAAGAATTAAAATATTTATAATTGATATGTTTTGTTAATGGATATACCTTCCAATCATTGCTTATCATAAGCTTCTAACTTGGGCAATCTAGCTTCAATATAAAGTATGGCTACAATTCTTCTATTTATGCCTTAATGAACTTTGGTGGTGTTTTATTTACAAGCTTAAAAGATAAAGATCAGACTTATATTGTTAGTTACGTACTCTCATTCTTCGCTTCTAACATGTGCATACACAATATAATAGTGTAGAAAAGTAGCTAACTAGGGATCTTTCTTTTCATCCTCCTGCTTCTTTTTCCGAGATATCAATTACTTTAGATATATAAAATTACTAAGAAATTTGTATAGTAATTGACCAAAGCTAAAAAGTAAAAACTATACGGAGAAATACTATAAAATCGACCATGGCTCCTACCTACATAAATTATCCACCACCACAATATTGATTGCCAAAGAAAAGAATATATCAAGGAAATAAACCACATAACAGTTGCTCAGATCTAAAAATACACAAAGCTACATTAGGAGAAAACTCCAATCCAACCATGTAGTGCAGACGGAGGTTGACAGCCTAAAGATATCATAACACCATATGAAGGTCAGGATTACACCTGATAATCATCATACTCTCGAAACTAAAATCTAATTTAAATCAGTAGTTCACTTAAAAAAATCCCTTCTTCCCTTGTCAAGTTATCTTTTGAAAGTTTTTAGCTAATAGGAATTTCATCAAACACATTGTACTCCTCACTGAAAAATCATTTTTTTGGGAATTCCCAGAACTAAGAAATTCTTTTCATCAAACAACAAAACAGGCTTTGCACGGCGAAAAAATTCAACAGAACTAATAAATTCTTTTCATAGAAAAAATTCAAATATCAAAACAAAAGTTAGAGAGATTACCTTTGCAGAACACCGATTATAGAGAGAAGATGCCAGAGACAGCTGTGAAAGAGGGGAAACCATCGGAGACGAGAAACTGACGGGCAGAGGAAGCCATGGGAGATGACGAGGAGAGGAAGCCATCGAAGAGTGATTAAATGGAGGGTTTACTGATGAAAAGGGGTCTTATAT